>JASDDO010000014.1:145704600-146027158 GCA_030015575.1 Agapanthus africanus
CGGTAGGATCGGACGGTGTGATTTACTATGGGTACTTAAATTGTATACTCGGCATCCACTATCCCGGATGATCAGAACCCTTTTATATATTCCAATGTACTTGGTACGATCTGCAAACCGATACGGACAGGTGGAGAAGCAGTCTTGGGACTTGGAAAGATGAATATGGATTGACCAGTGTGAACACACTTCAATTTTACGGTCAGGACGATCCGTTTATCTTTCCGAACCAAGCGTTCCAAGTATACTACTCACAGTGTTTGAAGCATCCGGGGTGGAGTGTTGTATGCCGATGGAAACCCAGATATGTTTACGATGTCTCAGAATACGAGGACAGCGATGAGGACGAAGAAGAGAGAAGGCTTAAAGTGCTCCGACCGTCTGTTTCGAAGGACGGGTTGTCTTCGACCGATCATGAAGTTACGTGGGTTAGAAATGACATCGACGATGAAATCCAAGTAGATATGTATGATGCGCCCACGAAACGAAAAAGGTTATCAGTAATGTTATATTATTACTTCACATTTTACGCTCTATACATATATAGTCAATACTTTTAATGATTGTCTAATGCATCCACGAACCGTTTATCTAGATTTGATGACGATATCGGGAGCAGCGAGCGGCCGCAGGAGCTCCAGCCGCGGCAGAGGCAGAGGCAGAGGCAGAGGCAGAGCGGTTCTGCCGCCCGGAGAGCTCCGTAGGGAGCTTCAGAGGGCCGATCTTGCACCCAAATCGGAGATCCCTTCGGATGCCTCCTTCCTTTTGGATTTTGCCACACCTCCAGGTATACTGCACGCATATCCATTTTGAATGTAATATTACAGATATTCATGCCTGTTTATGTCAAAATTACTTATATTGTCAATGTTTGATTGTCTAGTTGTTGGTGATGCGTCCACATCTGGGACAGAGGCCACCCCCGCTCCTCCAGGTATGTTTATATATCATATAGTGTATGTAAATTGATTTAGAATGCTATATCATAAATACACACATTTCTTTTGCTCTTACTTAGCAATTTTTATTATTGTCCAGCTGTAGGTGATGACACCACCGCACCTGCGGGTATGTTTATATATCCTATAGTGCATGCATATTGATTTAGAACGTTATATTATTGATCTACACATTCTTTTTGCAATTACTTATATAATCTATTTTTAATTGTCTAATTATAGGTGGTGCGTCCACATCTTCCACAGGGGCCACTCCTGCCGCTTCCACACCCTCCGCATCGTCTGCAGGTTAGTATGAATAAATTTAAAATATTTATTCATTTTACATATGCTCGCAAGAATAAATATGAACTTCATGGAAATTTAGCATCGATGTTTATTTTCTAATTGGAGGGGATGCGTCCGCATCCGGGACCCCGGTTGTTCCTCACCGGAGGAACTATCGTCCCTCTCGTGCTGCTGTCCGGGCCCAGGCTCGTGCGATAGTCACCGGAGGTATATAATACACTTGAATTTTCGTTTAACCTTGATTTCTTAATACAACTTTGTCTTATTATTGATTGTCTTGATATTTCGTGCAGACGCAGGGCCTCCCCATCCCTAGAGGGGGACACGAGGCCCGAATCAGTCCCATAGGCTGAGGCCTGACAGAGCTAGGGGGGAGGCAGCATTCCCCCCTTTTTTTACCCTTGACTATCGCTATACCGGTCCTCATGCCGAGAGGTTCGGCCGGTATTTGGTGGACGAGAGCCGGCTCGTGAAGAACTATCCACTTCACGTTGAGTGGGGCGAGCAGCACCAGCGCTCATTCGCCCTCTTCTTTTATCAGGCTCGGGTATGTATTAATATATATTTTCATTTGATCTATCCAATATATTTATTATTAACACTTGCAATCTAAAAACAATGTTTTTTTTGTAATTTCAGTTGGATTACGATTTTCATCCTGTAGCCGACCCTGATCACCCGGGGAGGGTGCTCGACCTTCATGCTTTGTACAATGGCCTGATGAAGAACATGCAGGCCAAGGTCCGATACAACAGGAATGAGCTGAAGGCCGACTGCTACTCCCTGTGGATGGCGACCCCCGAGGCAGAGAGAGCGGCCCTCCTATCTACTCCGGCGTTTGCGAGAGTCGACGTAGAGACATGGCCTCTATTGTGCGCTTATTTCGACTCCCAACGCAAACAGGTATGTATTTTAAATGTAATTCATTATTTATGATATAATATATTTCTTTGTGTTTCTTAATTAGAAAACTAAATGTTAATGCGTTGTGCAGAAACAGGCCGCTCAGAATACAGAGAACAGGAAGTCGGCGAAGAGGGGTCGCCCCACTTACACAGGTGGCTCGAGGAACATTACTCGAGCCATGGAGTTATCGGTAAATTACAATAGACCGACCTTTGTGATATTCTGCAATATTAAGAGTTATTTTCTAATATTTCTAATATTAAGAGTTACTTTCTAATATTGCAGACATCTCGGACCGTAGCGTCAGGTGGTACACCGAGCGTGCTGCCCGCATATCTTGCCGTCCACGGCACCTCGACAGATCCCGCCACGGGCGAGCTTCGATATCCCGACGTCGCTACCCAGGAGTACTGCGTAAGTGTTAATATTTTTTCTACCCAAATTTGAAATTTTAGTTTTGGAAGGTTCAAGTTTAAATTTTATACTTATACTTTATTGTTTAATGTGGGTGTAGGAGCGGGTGGTTGAGCAGGCCCAGGCCTCGGGGATCGATTTTACCGGACAGAGCGATCCGAGGCTGCTGACCCCAGTTCTGGACGCCGCACACGGAGGGCACCACGGAGGTTGGGAGAGAGGCCGGGGACTGGGCCCTAGCAGGGCCCAAATAAGGTTGGACTCCACCCCGGCGGTTACTTCCTCCGTCTCCAGTGACCAACGTGTCCATCAGGAACTGGAGAGCTTGAGGGCCACCGTTCAGGAGTTGAAGGAGATGCTGGTATGTATACTGCTTTATAGTAAAATATCATTTCATATTATATACATATCAACATATCCATAATTAGTACGTAGCTTGAGCTTATTTGGTTTTAGACTTAAGTTTGATTAATCATACATGCATATGTAATTAAAATAAACAACGGTTTTCCAAACTAGATATCCAAACGGGGTTTCGAAATAACTTAATAATGATACGAATTCGAATAATACACAGTTCTTACACGCTTCTTACATACGTTATGTCCAGACGCGACAGGGTACATCGACCGAGCCTCCACATGCATCTCCTTCGGCTGCGGCTCCGCAAGCTACTACATCGGCTGCGGTTCCGCAGACAGCTCCTATAGCTCCACCGCCCGCTCAGACTCCCGCAGCCGCGGCTCCGCAATCGACTACCTCGACAGCGGCTGCGCAGACCACATCGCCAGCTCCACAAGCCGCTCAGACTCCCGCTTGTGCCGAATTGCAGAGTTTATTGACCGAGGAGCAGGCGCGCGTTATTCTATCGTTATTCAGAGGTGGAGCTGGACCGAGCTAGGGTAGCTTTTTGGTTCTTATTTTTTGAAACATGTATTTATTTATATCATACACATTGTACTACATTTTGAAACGATATTGATATTGGTTTATATTTATATCATATTCAGTTTTTTGGTTTCTTTTGTATGTTATATATATGCGTGAGATGTGATTATGAATACTGCGATATATGTTGTGTGATGATTAATTTTATATTTGATTGATGTATATATTATTGTGCACAGGGCGGGAAAAAATCAAGCAGCCCATTTTTAAAAAAAAATACAGATAAAATGTACCTACGGATTAATCCGTAGGTATACATGTTGCCCCTACGGTTATATCCGTAGGGGCACAATATCAGCAGTAACTGATATTTCCCCCCTGATCTCAGTACCAGGGGGTTGGGAGTGCCCCTACGGACATATCCGTAGGAGCCATTACCTAGCCCCTACGGAGTTATCCGTAGGGGCAGAATATCAGGATTCCTGATATTTTGCCCCTACGGATAAGTACTTACGCAGATAGCCGTAGGGGGTAGTACATAGCCCTACGGTTATGTCCGTAGGTACATTTAATATATTAAAAAAACTGTAAATAATATAAATTTTTTTACCCTACGGACTACTCCGTAGGGGCAACAGGACCTACACAGAAATCCGTAGGGGCAAGAATTTGCCCGTAGGGGCAAGTTCAGGGCTTCAACTTGCACCTGCGGCCTTTGCACCTACGGGGTATTTTTTCGCCCCTACGTATATATCCGTAGGGGCAGTGGGTTGCCCCTACGGATAAATCCGTAGGGGCAACCCTTATTTGTAGTAGTGAGGGGTCTATGGTGGGGTTTGGCTATTCATCACGACCGTGTAATCCGTCTTTTGTTGCAGGCTCAAACGAAACGCGGATTCCTAGTATATCCAATATGTTCATCTGTGATCCGGAATGCCTATTATTGGGTCTGACGAATGTACAATATATATATATGATATCTAGTTGGCGTTGCTTATGTTTTGCATCCGCGCTAGCCCAGCCCCCGCTCTGTCGTTAGTTAAGTAACCTAACGGGTGAATGACGAGGCCCAGTGGCGAATGCGGATGGCATAAGCGGACGTTGTATTTTCGTTGTTTTCTGCAATGATAGGATAAATGATGGGACGCATTATTTTAATGCAAAGAAAACAGACCAAAGTTGAATCGTTGGAACAAATTTAAAAGAAACCCCTTGGTTATTTTAAAAGAGCAGAATTTTTAATTGCGGAGTATTAACCACTCCTTTTAAAAAGGTTATCAGGTTCCTTCGGTTATATCAAGTTCACTATATTCACGGTTTCGCCAAAACCAGTTGTAGCCCTCCGTCTTTTCATGTAGATGGTCAGTAGTATTCAAGCTATGTTTGTTGGCCTTCGTCAAGGCATAGTGTTTGGTAGCTGCTGGGGTATTCATATGTAGCATAGATAGATGCGTTGGTTTGGGACAGTCGTATTACTTTGTTGGCCTTCGTCAAGGGTATGTACGGGTAGATTCAAATTAACAAGGATAATGATGGGAAGAACTTGACATGTGACTTATGATTTGTTGGCCTTCGTCAAGGTCGTAAGAGCATGGAGCAAAAATCCACATCGGGAGTTTCTAAAGAAACTGAAACTTTCTAGTGTTGCATACCATTTGGAGTTTGATAATGTTGGTAGGATTCTTTCAGCATTATCACACGATGATATTTGGATCCCGATCCTATTGTGAGTATATGCTACTCATCAGGAGATTCGTCACTTAACGATCAATGCTATAAACCAAGTGTCTAGAAAGGTGTCAGCGGGGCTACACCTCCAGAGAAAAGAGGTTATTTAATTAAGGAACTTCACGAAAGCGTCGTAAAACCTCCCTCGAAGTACCGACACTAGCCTGGTTGAACGGTTAAGCAAGAATTGTACGGTGAGATCAGTCCTGACTAATTCTTCTTTTATGGTTTGAGGAAGGATTCAAGAAACAGTGGGAGCCATCCAGTTTAGATAAAATAAAAACCAATCTAAACTTGCAAGAATATCATGCTAAAGTGTTTTCTTCTCTCTATCAACTGCAGCGACCCTGTGACCATGACTAGGTTACATCTAGATAACAAGTTGACTGAATCTAACTTTTATGACTGGCAAAGGTCTGTCCATATGTCCATTTCCTATGACAAGCTGGACCACCCTATTATTACTTAAGCCCCCACCGTCCCAGGTCCAGTTTCCACCGTTGCGGATATGGATATCCATCAGACTAGGGAAAAGGACAATGCGAATGCCAAGTGCCTCATGTTAGCTTCAGTTGATGGTGCATACCAGAAGCAGCACGAGAAGATGGACTTAGTTTCCAACTTCCTCCATAAAAAAGATTTATATGGAGAGCAAACTCGTATCGCAAGATATGAGAGCTCGAACGAATTGCTTCAAGCGAGGTTAGCTGTCGGGTCATCTGTAAGGGGCGACGTCCTTACGATGACTAGCTATATTGATGAGCTCATGGACCTGGAGACCACGTTGGGAAACAGGTCATATGTTGACTTATTTCCAAAGTCCCTACCCTCTACTTACACCCTGAAAGAAACCAAGGAGACACCCGCTCTGCTTAATGGGGGACTTTCTTCTTCTGCATCCAGGGCGAAAGCAAAGGGTGAAAAGAGGAAAACCTCCATAAAGCTGATATACGGTGTTAGTAAAGTAGAAAGAAAGGGAAGAGCAAAAGTTTCGGGACTTGGTGTAGGAAAGGAGGGATGTTCCTATTGTTATGGGAAGGGGCATTGGCAGAAGGATGCAAAGGGCTTTGGAAGCCAGTAGCCAGGATTCGAAGCCTGTTGTGGCTTTGGCCTCGAGTGTGTTTGTGATTGAGAACTATTTGTCAATTGACTCTACTTCTTGGGTACTAGATACCGGAGCAGGATCTCATATCTATAACTCATTATATGCTTTGAGAAACCGTAGAGTTGTCAGGGTAGGCGATTTGTCTCTCAGAGTTGCGAACGGAATGAGCGTGGACACTGAATCCGTGGAAGAATATCTTCTAGGTTTGACAAGTGGGCAGATATTGATTCTACGTAACTGTTTGTATGTACCTAGTTTGACTTGTAATATCATATCAGTATCCTCACTTTCGAGAGAGGGATATGATTTTACATTCATAAGCGATGTGGTTCACATCCACCTAAATCAAGTTCTGATTGGGTCCGGTACATTAGATGACGGTATATACGTATTGAATCAAGCTCAAGTTTTCAATGTCCAGAACACACTTAAAAGAAAGTCTCCGGAAATAAATCAGGCTTTCTTATGGCATTGTAGACTAGGTCACATCAATGAAACACGGTTGACTAGATTACATAGAGAACGATATTTGAATCCGTTCGAATATCAATCTTATGCTACTTGTGAATCTTGTCTCATGGGAATGATGACAAAGACTCCGTTTACTGGACACGGAGTAAGAGCGAGCGAGCTCCTGGGACTCATACACAGCGATGTGTGTGGTCCAATGTCTACACATGCGCGTGGTGGTTATTCCTACTTCATTTCTTTTACGGATGATTTCTCTAGGTATGGACATATCTTCTTGATGAAGCATAAATCCGAGGCCTTTGAGAAATTCCGGGAATACAAGAATGAAGTGGAAAACCAAACAGGCAAAAGTATCAAGACACTGAGATCTAATCGAGGTGGTGAATACTTAAGTGCCGAGTCCCTGGGTTACTTAAAAGAGAATGGAATTTTCTCTCAGCTTACTCCTCCATACACACCACAACACAACGGTGTATCAGAAAGGCGGAGTCGAACCCTATTGGATATGGTTCGTTCCATGATGAGTAAGGCTGAGTTACCGCGATCTTTCTGGGGTTATGTACTAGAATCAGCTCCATATCTTTTGAACAAGGTTCCAACTAAGACTGTGCCTACCACACCATATCAGATGTGGAATGGGAAGAAACCCTATCTTCAATACCTGAAGACATGGGGATGTCCTGCTTTTATTAAAAAGTAGCATGCGGAGAAGCTCGAGGCACACTCAGTACAGTGTAAGTTTGTGGGATATCCAAAGAACTCCAAGGGGTATTATTTCTATTACACAGAGTAATAAAAGGTTTTTGTTTCTCGTCATGCCCACTTCTTAGAAGCTGAATTTCTAGAAAATCAGAAGAGTGGAAGCACAATAGAACTGGAAGAATTTCCAGAACCACAAGCTGTTACTGAAAGTATGGTAGAACCAGAAGTTTCAGAAGAAAGGGACATCCCAGCGCCTATCCGCAGAAATAGTAAACAGTCTCATCCGCCCGAGAGATACTATGGTCTTCTCATAGACGGGGATAGAGAAGATTGCATCATTGACAATGATGACCCCACTAGCTTCCAGCAAGCCATTCAGAGCGGCGACTCAGTAAGATGGATGGATGGAATGCGAACCGAAATAGAGTCCATGTATACTAACAAAGTATGGACTTTGGATATTGCTCCAGATGGGGTAAAACCCATAGGATGCAAATGGATCTTCATAAAGAAGATTGGTGTAGATGGACAGGTTGAAACCTATAAGGCTAGACTTGTTGCAAAGGGCTTTCGTCAATGACCTGGTTTGGACTATGACGAAACCTTTTCTCCAGTGGCTATGCTGAAATCCATTCGGGTCCTTCTTGCCATTGCTGCCTTCTACGATTGTGAGATCTGGCAGATGGACGTAAAGACGGCTTTTCTAAATGGTAATTTAGAAGAGTGCATTTATATGGATCAGCCAGAGAGATTCATTCAGAGTTGGAGCAGCGGTAAAGTGTGCAAGTTGCTTAAGTCCATTTATGGACTAAAGCAGGCATCGCGGAGTTGGAACATCTGTTTTGATGATATTGTTAAAGAATTCAACTTTATCAAAAATCAAGATGAACCATGCATATATAGTAAGATTGTAGAGAGAACTGTAGTATTCCTCATCTTGTACGTGGATGACATTCTCTTAATAGGAAATGATATTCCTATGCTACAGTCAGTCAAAGGACTCTTGTCATAGAAGTTCTCCATGAAAGACCTGGGTGATGCCACCTACATTCTAGGTATCCAGATCTATCGTGATAGATCAAAGAGGATGTTGGGACTTTCACAATCCAGGTACATAGACACCATATTGAAAAGATTCAGTATGGAAGACTCTAGGCGCGGTAACCTACCGGCTTGTCACGGAATCACCCTCTCCAAAGAGATGTCTCCCAAGACTGATTTAGAAAGGGCTCGCATGTCGATTATACCCTACGCTTCTGCGGTAGGCTCTATAATGTATGCGATGTTATGTACCAGACCAGATGTAGTATACGCATTGAGCGTTGTAAGCCGGTATCAGGCAAACCCAGGGGATAAGCACTTTATAGCAGTAAAGAACATTCTCAAGTACCTGAGGAGGACTAAGGAGATGTTCTTGGTGTATGGCGGAAAGGACCTCCAGATCGAGGCCTTTGCTGACTCCAGCTTCCAGAGTGACAAGGATGACTCCAAGTCCATGTCGGGTTATATCTTTACCCTCAATGGAGGGACGGTCTGTTGGAAGAGTTCCAAGCAGGACGCCGTTGTTGACTCAACGATAGAAGCGGAGTACATAGCTTCTTGCGATGCCGCAAAAGAAGCTGTCTAGATGAAGAAGTTCCTCACGGAACTTCAGGTGGTTCCTACCAATGTTGATCCAATACCTTTGTATTGCGACAACAACGGCGCTATAGTTTCAGCGAAGGAACCCAGGTCCCATCAGAAGTCCAGACACATCTTAAGGCGGTATCACATGATCAGGGAGATCGTAGATCGCCGGGAGATCGAGGTGAAGAGAGTAGATACGGAGAATAACACTGCTGATCCATTCACAAAGGCCATTCCTCAGACGCAATTCGAGAGTCTATCCGAGATGATAGGTCTGCAATATGCCAGTACAAGGCCCTAATGCAAGTGGGAGATTGTTAGCGTTTATGCCCTAGAGGCCATTACTGTATCATACTAATTTGTATATTACTTAATGGAAGCTTGGGATATTCACAGTTGTATTGACAGTCTTGCTAAAAATGGTAGTATGCTACTTAGTTTGTTTCTACTTTAATATATGCATATGTTTCTTTTAACATATCGCTTATACATATTAGTAGAACCCTTAGGATCTTTGCTTGATTACCAGCGTTGTGATGGCAGTCATACTAGTAGGGGCTGGATAGTTTATAAGCAACATCCTATACAGGTCCCTAGTTGTAGGATTATTGAGACGGGGAATCAATACTCCGGAGTAGACTGGTGTATACGCTTCTTATCCCAGCTTGGGGAGATGGTCTGTCCCACAGCCATCAGTACGTCGTACTGGAGATAGTATGCAGGTGCTCGTTAGGTTACGAGTACACCGGACATGACTCGCCGGGAACTGCATGTTGGTTCTATACCCGTCGTCGGATAGCAGTTCCCAGGTGACATGAGTACAGCTTAGTCCGTCGACCTGACACTGCTACTTCGCCTCAGGTGTGTTCCCACTGTACTTAGATTACTACCCACCACGGCTCAAAGAAGTCATGCAAATAGATAGTAGTTGGGTGCAGTCCTGAAGCACTTGGAGGCAGTGGCGGTTAGACAGGATTCGTCTCTCCAGGTATTGGGGGTTGATATCGCGCTGTGTATGGAGAGCCATTACACAAAGTCCCTGGCCAGGGCAAACAAAATTTACTGGTAGGTTCCAGTAGTTTCTCAAGGTGTAATGGGCTTCACTCCGACACGACTTAAACCGGTATTAGGGGTCTGATGTTTACCTCCCCCTAGGCCCGATATGTAATAGTCCTAGACGAACAGACCGGACTATATGGAGATTGTCACATCAGGCTCACTAGGAGTTTGGATGGGTTTCTTCATCACCCTTCTTATTGACATCTATCTGGGGACCGTTATGTACAGCTAGTACCGCTTACGGCTTGTGGTTAAGCCCACTGCCAGTGTAGTGTTGAGTTTTTAGAGTCCCACACAGAGAATTTTCCTGCACTAGGCAAAAGGTGTAGAGGCCGTATGAGTTTACGGCAGGGCCACGATCACTTACGTACACTTATGCACGTACTATGATCGGGCAGATAATACTAGCGGGCTTTGGTTTAAGCCAGATTCTAGTATTATACAGATGGATTTATTCAGTCAAAAATTATCTGTGTTTTTTCGGAAATACGGATGGGAGGGGCAGTCTCGTAATTTGTCGTGAAGCTTCTAGAAGGAGGTGACTCATTTGTGTTTATTTCTTTTTAGATTTAAACTAAATGAGGTGGAGGAGATGAGGTGTAGTTTATATTAAATGCTTAATGACTCAAGAGGTGCTTCACCCTTAGAATTAAATGAAGCATGCTAGATATTATCTTGATATTATCAAGAGAGATATTATTATGCTTCATATTATTCTAGCATGAGTATTATTCATTTCATGATCACAAAACACTTCTCTCTCCTCAAGTCTTCATCTTCTTCCTTAATCCCTAAAAGCACTCATGAGTTGAGAATCCTAGGGTTTAGGTGACTAAGTAATCCATCTAAATACTCTACACCCTCTAGAACTTCTAGATTAGCAAACTAGAAGCCATAGTTATCTCAGATTCGAGATAGGAGCTCGGTCTTTAGACTCTCGGGTGGATCGTCTTTGACTCGAGGAGGCCGTTGAGGTGCCCATGTTCCATAGAGTATACGAGGTGTGGAGGACAGCGATGAAGACCCGAAGGACAAGTAACGTGAGGTATAACTTCGAATCCGAGTAGTTAAATCTCTCGTAGTTTGTCAGTAATGGTTTAGACACGATCCGTGTGCTCAAGTCCGTGTTACGAAGCTTTGATAATTGTTTTTCATATATTGCGTCTCCCTGCAAACACGTGGGGTGCGTGACACGGACTTACAGCAATAATGGACCGGAACGTCCCTAAACTAGCGCATCGCCCTAAATACTGCGATATGCTCCCTTGAGATCTATATTGCAATCGAAGTCCTAGCAGCAAAGGTTGTAACTCAAGTCCTACTAGCTGTACAGCTACTCCAACAATGGAGCCACCCCCAAGTCCTACCGACAAACAGATGGGCACCTGCTATGAAACAACTCTCGGGAATTCCATCATAAAAAAACGGTATGTGCACAAGAGAAATGGGTGCGGATGAAAACCCAAAAGGGCGCCGTGAGTAAAAACAACAGGACTGCCGGCAAGCTTCACAAAAACCCGAAAGGGCATGATCTCGTAAAAAAAACCCCACCTACGTGAGATCCTTACGACTCACAAAGGGACAACATACTTAAGATTCCCCACGATTCCTCAGGAGAAATTACACTTATGAGATCCTCATGAATCGTAAGGAGAACTTCCTCTATAAGACCCTCATGGCTCATGGGATTCAAAAGCTTTAAGTTACAGTGATCTAAACCTGTTCTTAAGCCATCAAAAACCCTTTTTCCCGACAGGCGGTCCTATATTGACCCATGTATACAATCCACGGGCATAAATAAAAATATCCCCCACCAAGTTACGCCAATGACGAGAAATGCCCCCATATGGTGAACGACACTTGTAAGTCCTCTCCACTTATAAAGAGAAAATACTCTTGGAAGATCCTTACGACTTACAAGAGAAAATATCACTCAGGAATCCCCACGATTCCTAAGGAGAAAATACACCTACGAGATCCTCACGACTCGTGGGGAAAAACACCTTTATAAGACCGTTATGGCTCATGAAGTCCAAAAGCCTTAGTCGACATGATCCTAACCCTATTTGCTAAGCCACCTTTGTCCAAACTAACAAAGGAAAATGATGATTCACTCCTAGCAATATCCCAGTTGAAGCGATGATGATGCCTAAATAGGTTTCAAATTTCAAGTCCTCTCATGACAAATGATGATTCACTCTTAGCAATATTCCAGCTGCAGCGATGCTGATGCCACAATGGGTATCAGAACCAAATCCCTAACTCGCAACAAAAATCAGCGAGCAAAAGATATGCATATATAAAAAAAATCCGAAATGTTTAGGCAATTCGCAATAAAAAACAGCGAGTAAATGAAAAAATAGCTGAAATGATTGGGCACCGCGAAAAATATCCAAAATGATTGGGCAACCGCGACTTTTGCTATATAAAAAGCTGAAAAGATAAAGTATCACGGAAATAAAAAATAAAACAAAATGAAAATTCCTCTGCCCTACAAGTAGAACCATATCGACTCTTGTATACGATCCATGGGCACAAATGAAAGAAAGGGACCATATCTCTCACCATGCTTCGTCGAAAGGAGAACCAAGTCTTGACGGTTCAAATACAACCTAGAGACTATCCAGGTATTTCTTCTCATTTCGGAAGAATGCAGACGTAACGTCACCATCAAACAAGAAAGACCCAACGGTGGAGTAATGTCAAAATCCAAACTCTAAGTCTTGACGATTCATATACAACCTAGAGACTATCCCTGTGTCCCCTCCTCATTCCAACAGGGGAAGACACAACCATCAAATAAAAATGAAATGACGGCAAAATCCTAACTTCAGGTCTTAGTGGTAGCACCTAAAGCCTAGAGATCACCCCGATGCTCTTCTTATTATAGCAGGGCATAGACAAAACAATCAAATTAAAGTGGAGTGATGGTAAAATCCTAGCTCCAGCTCGACATGCATCTTATGTCAACAGGATGCAGACGCAACATCAACAAAGACCCAGGGTCAAATAAAAATGGAGTAATGGAAAAATCCTAGCTCCAAGTCTTGACGGTTCATATACAACCTAGAGACTATCTCGGTGTTCCCCCTCATTTCAGTAAGATGTGGATGCAATTATCAATTGAAATTGGAGCAATGGCATATCCCAAGCTCCAGATCTCGATTGCAATACATACAGCATAGAGATCGTACAGATGTTTCCTGACTTCAGTAAAGAATCGGCGCGACATCGTTAAAACAAAAGAAAAATGAAATCACGACATATTCCTAGTTTCGGGTCTTGACGGCAACTCATATAAAGCCTAAAAGACCATTGAAGATCATCCCACCCCGGAAGGGTGCGATTCGGGGTTCCAAATTGAGCCTAACATCAAGTAAAAAATGTCATGGAAAATTTCTAACGCTTGCTCTTCCGACGGTAATATGACCTAAGGAGATTACTTGAAGACGTTTTTTCCAGCTCCTGAAGGGATCAGAGACATAATAGTCGCGGGGCTACTCGAACGGCGGCTTAAAGACTGCATATCGGGGAATACATCAGCCAACACGACAGAGCCATGAACTAAAACCCTAGTACCACAAACCTAACGGACCCCTGTTGTAAAGAATGGGAGTTATCTACATACAACGTTAGGACAAGTTTGCCTATAAACCCAAGAGAGATAAACTAAGAACACTCCAAAATGAGTACGTAAACTAGAAACTCCGAAATAAGTGAATAAACTACAAACTCCAAAATGAGTACATAAACTAGAGACTCTGAAATGAGTGAATAAACAACAAACTCCGAAATGAGTAAATAAACTAGAGACTCGGAAATGAATGAATAAACTACAAACTCCGAAAAGAGTACATAAACTATTTCACACCAAAGCAAGGCAATCAAGAAAAGGAAGGTGTTGATACGAAAGGGAAAGATGCTTTTCATTCATACATCAAAATAGAACTACATACTCTTGGTGCAAAAAAAGGTTCATGATCCCAGATTTACAGTGGCAAGACACTAAACTCCGGACATGGATTTTCGAACTCAAAATCAAGCTTGAGCAATGCACGTTCAGCCTCACCAACCATCTTTTTATGCATTTTCTCTTGGATGAAAGCGTCAGGGTCACCGCTGATATCCTCCACCCTCTGGTATGCTGATACTATCGCCTTTTGTTGGAAGACACGGTGCAAGATGGTAACAAGATTATCTCGCCGTTTCTTCGAGATCAAGCCCATCATATACACAGAATGCACCTTATCCTCAGCGTCATCGAGCGCTTGAAGTGGCATAAGCTCAAGGCGTCCGGATATAGCTTCCCAGATCGACCCAACGACGATCTTCAAAAAGGCAGAACGACGGAGGAGCAATCGACCGTTGTAATCATCGAAACGACGCATTACCGCGTTGCATTGGGCGTCAGTGAACTCCTGGCCTTGGCAGCAGTCTTGGATGCGAACCTCCTCATAAGAAACAATCTCTCAAGATCGTCCAGACAACCAGCTATGATACCTTAAAAAAGGTGGAGAGTTAGCGATTAAAATATTAAAGTCACTACGGTGGGCCCTACAAAATCAAGGTGATGGCTCATCAATGATAAGACATATGCCCATTATGAGAATCCGAAAAGATTCTTATTAAATAAATAGTGCCCATTAAACAGTGGAGTTAAAAACTCTCAATATTTCCTAAAAGGCGGGCTCTTTAAAACAAACAACAAATTAAAATCTGTGAAGAAAAAAGGGATTAAAACCCCAAAAATAATAATAATAATAATAACAAAACATACAAGAATGGTAAAGGGAATAAAATTCCCAAAGTTCTTATGATCGAAATCAGAGCCAAGCTTTGCAAAAAATGGAAATAAATTCCCCTAAACAGTGGGATCAAATCCCAGAACAATCCCCATGCTAAAAAAATTCATAGGTTAATGGACGGAATCAAATTCCAAAACAAGTGTCAAGATTGACAGTAGAGTAAAACCCTAAATAAGAGAATTAAAGATTCTCAAGTCTTGAATGAGAACATTAAGATCCATGATCTGTAAGAAGAAGGTTTTTTTTATCTCCAAGAGATCAATTCTGAAAAAAAAGCTAAGCTCTGTCGAAACTGATAATGGACTTAAAATCCAAAACTAAGAAAATATATATGCTCAAAAGGAGTTAAGAGCTAAGCTCTGTTCATAGTTCTTACCAAGAAATCTGGCAGAGTTTTGGGAGACATAGATCTAAACACTGGGAAACGAGAATTAAATTCTCAAAAGAAAAGAAGGTTCAAGAAAGAAGATGAAGAGATGGCAGTCATCTCAAGGGCCAAAGGCCCTATTTATAGGATGTGAAGAAACGGTTCAACTCCTTAGAAGATCAAACGGTAGAAAATATGACACCGTTGCACTCACGTGTGAGCCACGTGAGAATAATGGTGCGGGAAATTTGTTCCCCCAATATTTAAATATAATAAAGAGCTAAGCTCTGTTAAATTATTATGAGGCAGTGCCTCACGGGCCCCCACGAGGGCGCCAGCGCCTTAGAATTAAATCCTATGATGGCGCCGCACGTGAAGCTCACATGGGCGCCAATGTGCAAAGCCAGAAGCGCCTATCATAAATAAGAATTAAATTCTTAAGTGGTACCCACGTGCAAAACACGTAAGCGCCGACACCCAAATTAAAATCAAGTAGAATTAAATTCTACAGGAGGATATTTCCCTAAAAATTGGGATACTCTCTTTTAAACAGAGCCGTTAGATTAAAAATCCTATGGTGATGATAAATCATCAAATAATAAAATAAAATTCTATTAAGGGAAAATATTCTCTTAAGCATCCTAATTGAACAGATAATTGTTGGATCAAAAATCAAATGAGATGGGAAAATATTTCCCGATATATTTCTAAACAAAGAAAAATGTACTCTATATAACAGAGAGCTATTAAATTAAAAATCCAATGGTGATTAAAATCACCATTTGACAGAATAAAATTCTGTTAAAAAAAGAAGACATATTCTGTAAAACAGAAATCCTTGGATCAAAGATCTAACGGTGGGTAAAATTCCCCAAATAAATTTTGTGACCAATTAAATCAATTGGAATCTCTCAATGAGAGATTTTCTCAAAACTAATTAACAATTTGCCTCCACTATATAAAGGATCCGAGACTTCAAGTCTCAAGATACATAGACATAGAGAGGGAACCCCCTATAAGCTTCTGCCAAAAAAAATATACATAAGACTCTCAAAAGCTACCAAGAATTTAATTCTCAAGAGAGAAGAAGGTCTTTTTCTTCTCAAACCCTAGGTAAATAAACCACAGAGATCAAAACATCTTCTTTACCTATCACAGCATACCCAAGGGTTTAACCCTTCTCAAGAACTTAGTTCTTTCTCTGGATCTGAGATCTATAAGACAAGTCTCCCACAAGTTAAGAATTTAATTCTCATCAAGAGGATCTTGTTCTTGAGAATCAAAGATTCAGAAAAAAAAACTAGGTTAAAAAGAAAGGAAAAAAAAGAAAAGAACCTATCCTATGAGAATTTAATTCCTCAGAAAATAGGGCTTAACCCTAAAAGAAACTTAGTTCTTAAAGAAAACCTAATCCTATATCTTCAAAACAAAGATCTTGGTGATCATTAATGATCAAAATGCCATTAATAAAGAAAGAAAATAACTTAAAGCCTCATATGCTCCCCACGTGGACGCCCTCCCAACAGCGCCCAACGCCTCACATGAAAGACACGCGGGTGCCCAAATCAGAAGGTCAGTGACTCACGTGAAATACATGTGAGCGCTGAATAAAAGTGCTTAGCACTTCATATACAGCCAAAACGGCTGAGTCCTCAGCACTGATTAGGAAGCGTCCAGCACCTTACGTGCTCCTCACGTCGACGCCATACAAAAATGCTTAGCGCTTCATATACAGCCAAAACAGATGAGTGCTCAGCACTGATTGGGCAGCGTCCAGTGCCGCACGTGCTGCTCACGTAGACACCATATAAAAAGCGCTTAGCAATATAATATATATATATATATATATTCAGTCAAAATAACTGAGTGCTTAGCATTGATTGGGCAGCGTCCATAACTAAAGGCTTCACAAGATACCCATGTGAGCGCCAGAGCTTCAAACAAGTAGTTAGCACTTTTGCATAAAAAAGAGGGCAGAACAAGCAGAGCTCAAATAAGTGCTTAGCACTTTTGAACAAAAGAAGACCGAGCACACTAAGCCTAAATAGGTTTAGCCTCTCTGAAAAGGTTTTCTTACAACTGACCCCAAATGCTCTGTTGTTGGATCTGAAATAAAAATGATACTTGAAATTTTGCTAAGTTGATTTTAGTCTCAAATTAGACTAACGTATCCTTAGTTAAAATAAATTGAGCCCAAGTGCTCATATATTTAAGTAGATCTTAATCTCAAACTAGATTAAAGGTCCTTAAATGAAAAAAACCCAAATCTAAAATATACGGATTTGGACTAATCCGTGCCCTACGGGCGACGACATAAACTAGTCTCCGTATACAATCCACGGGCAACCCAAAATAAACAAAAATACACACTACATGAAGTGAACTGCTGGAAAAGGAGAAAGTAGTTATCGCAATACTGTAACGTAAATAACTGTAGGGGCTTGCGCCTGCAGGGAATAGCATTCGCACAATAAAAAAACCATCACAAATGATGGGGAATCTGATGAAGTCATGCTAAAACGGTCACGTCTGTCCAAACCTCCGATATATGGTGCCATAAATCAACTTGGTATTTTTGAAGAGCTGGATGGATAATTCCAAATAGTATCTTCCCTCTAAATTTAGGCTAGACGTCCCAACGACTTGGTCCGGTCTTTCGGCGGTGAACATTGTCTTGTGGATATCAGATCCAGAGAAAAAACTAAGTTCTTGAGAAGGGGTAAAACTTAGATATGCTCTGATAAGTAAAGAAGATGTTTTGATCTCTGTGGTTTCTTTACCTAGGGTTTGAGAGGTGGAAGATCTTCTTCATTCCGGAAAATTAAATTCACTGTTGTTTTGAGAGATTTCTGTATTTATACAGAAGCTAATGGGGGGTCTCTCTATATAAGGCTTGAAGCCTCGGGTCCTTTATATAGTAAAGGCAAATTTGTTAATTAATTTGAGAAAATCTCTCATTTATGAGATTCCAAATGATTTAATTGGTCTCAAAATTGTTCAGAGGATTTTATCCACCGTTAGATCTTTGATCCAATGATTTTTGTTACACAGAATATGTTTTCTTGTTTTTAACAAGATTGGGGAAAATATTTTTCTATATATATAATTTTATTCTGTCAAACGGTGATTTCTAATCACCATTGGATTTTAATCCAATGGCTCTCTGTTATACGAAGAGTAATCCTTCTCTATTTAGAAAGATTGGAGAAATATATTTCCAAAATAGAATTTAATTCTATTATTGGATCTTTGATCCAACCGAGAATATTTTTCTCACTTAGAAAGATTTGGAAGATATTTTCTCCTAATAGAATTTAATTCTATTATTTGATGATTTATGATCACCATTGGATTTTTGATTCAACGGCTCTGTTTAACAGAGAGTATTCATATTTTCAGGAAAATACCCCTATGTAGAATTTAATTCTACTTGATTTTAACTTGGGCGCCGGCGCTCACATTTTGTGCATGCATGCGCCACTTAAAAATTTAATTCTTATAAATGATAAGCGCTCCTGTGTTTTGCACATTGGCGCCAACGTGAGCTTCACGTGTGGTACCACTATAGGATTTAATCCTAAGGAGTTGGCGCTGGAGCTGGCGCTCTCTTAGAGAGCATGTTGTAAGTATGTGTTGCATACCTCACATGGTTTCTGAGGAGGCGGAATTAGCAAAAAACAATTTAGAAGCAAGCAACATAGACCTAAAACCCGTATATCATCATAAACCCTAACTAGTAAAACTATCTAGGAGTTTTAACTACTACGAAAGTTGTTATACCTCCCCGAACCGGTCTTTCGGGTCTTCTTTCTGCTTCCTTGATCCACTTCTTGGCTCCTTGGGTGCTTGGATAGAACTCGATCTCCGGTCTCCTCTATGCCACAGATGATCCATCCGAGAGCCTATGAATCAAGCTACAACCTCAACTATGAGGTTACTAAGAAGTCTAGTTTGCTAAAAGAGACTACTTAAGGATGTAGAGAATGATTAATGGATTATTTGATCTTAAAACCCCTAGGGATCACAACTCATGTGAAGGTTAAGGTTTGAGGTAGAAGGAGGAGAGAACTTGGAGAGAGAATGAGAAGATGAAAATAAGCTAAGTGTTGTGATGAATGAATGGCTATGCTTCAATACTTCAAGCATAGATTATTTTTTCACAAAAATAATCAACCATACTTCAACAGTGAAGCCAAATGAATATAGCATATATTTAGCCATGCTTTCATCCATGCCTCAAATATCTCCAAATTCCACCTCATTAATCTTTTTGCATAAAAGGAAAATCCATTAATGAGGTGTCTCCTTCTAGAAGCATGTCTTGTACAATTACAAGATGCCCCTCACCGTATATACATACCAGTATTCGTATTCCGAAAAATACGAATACAATGAGATAACAATAATCCAATAATATAATACTAGCATCTGGCTTAAACCAAAGCCTACCAGTATTATCCATCTGAACAACATCCGTGTAGCCAGTACATGTATATGATCGAAACCCCCCAAAATGACCGCTCAGTGATAAAGGAGGTAGGGGTTCAGAGACAGCCAGGAGGTTTGCCTGCCGTAAGACCATACGGCCTCTACATCGTTTCGCCTGGACCAGAAAACCCTCTGTGTGGGACTCTAAATACTCGACAGTACGCTGGCAGTGGGTTTAACCCCAAGTCTGTCAGCGACACTAGCTGTACGTAATAGCTGTCCAGGTACATGTCGAAAAGAAGGCCGACGAGTGAACTCATCCGAACCCCAATGAGCCTATAAGTAACACTTTCCGTAAAATCCGGTCTCTTTATCTAATATATATCATATCAAGTCTGGAGATGGAATCTTCAGACTCCAATAACTTGATAAGGCATGCCGATGTATGGTCTATAACCTTTTGAGAAACTACTGATAACACTTATCAGTAAATCTCATCAGCCCTGGCTAGAGACTTGCTATTATAGCCAATCGAGCAGAGCGCAACATCAACTCCTAATATCGGGAGAGACGAAACCCTTCCTATCACTCATTGCCTCCATATAACTCTGGACTTTACCCAAAATCCACCTGTTTGCACGACTCTGATAAGCCGTGGTAGGGACGAAATCAAAACACAGTATGAACCACACAAGAAACTATGACGCTCTCTGGTCTACAGACTAACCTGTACAAGTGTCACTAAAGAACTGCTATCTAACGATAGGTATAGTACCATCTAGGAGTTCTCGGCGAGTCCTGTTCAGTATACCCATTCTCTAATGAGCACATGTGTACAATCTTTGAAGTCAAACATCAATGGTTATGGGATCAACCATTCTCCATACAGGGTCAAGAAACGTACACACTAGTCTACTCTGGAATATTGATGCCATGTCTCGATACTCTCTCGACTAGAAACTGTTAAAGGATGTGCTTGCGGATTATACAAGCCACACTAGTATGATTTGCATCATAGTCTTGGTAGTCAAGCCAATATCCCAAGGGCTTTATCAACATGTGTACAAGATATGAAATACTAAGTAAAACACATCACATGTTAAGATAAAGACAAACCAAATAGCATACTATCATATTGAGCAAGATTGTCCTGTACATACATATCCCTAGCATCCTATACAATGAAGGCCTCTACGGCATACATATCCAACAATCTCCTACTTACACTAAGGCATGTAATTGGCACAATAAGTACCCACTGCCTACACTAGAGCCAGTTGCTGGGGTACCGCATGCCCAACATCTCGAACAGTCTCTCGAATTGGACTTGAGGGATGGCCTTGGTGAATGGATCTGCCGTATTGTCTTTTGTGTTCACTCTCCGCATCTCAATCTCGTGGCGATCCATGATCTCCATGATCAGGGGATACCGCCTCAAGATATATCTGGATTTCTGATGGAGCGTGGTTCCTTTTCCAAAGCCATGGCTCCGTTATTATCACAATACAAAGGTATTGGATTAGTAATGGATGGAACCACTTGAAGTTCAGAAACAAACTTCCACATCCAGAATGCCTCTTTTGCGGCATCATTAGCAGCTATATACTCAGCTTCCATCATTGAGTCAGTGACGTTGTCTTATTTGGAACTCTTCCAACACACCACCTTTCCATGAGTGTAAATACAAAACCCGAGATGGATTTGCTGTCATCCTTATCGCTCTGGAAACTGGAATCGGTAAAGGCCTCCATTTGGAGATCTCCGTTACCATACACCAAGAACATTTCTTTAGTCTTTCGTAAGAACTTAAGAATGTTCTTTACAGCTGTCCAGTGTTTCTCCCCTGAATTGGATTGATACCTGCTTACTACACTTAGTGCGTAAGCTACATCTGAGCGAGTACATAACATCACATACATTATAAATCCTACCGTCGAAGCGTAGGGTATAATGCTCATGCGAGCCTTCTCTTCATCAGTCTTTAGAGACTTCTCTTTGGAGAGGGTGATCCCGTGACAAGCGAGTTAATTACCTCTCTTGGAATCTTCCATACTATATCTTTTTAGTAATATGTCTATGTATCTTGATTGGGACAATCCCAACAATCTCTTAGACCTATCTCTATAGATCTTAATGCCTAAAATGCACGAGGCATCACCCAGGTCCTTCATGGAGAACCTTTCTGATAAGAATAGTTTGACCGATTGTAGCATAGGAACATCATTTTCTATCAAGAGAATGTCATCCACATACAATACGAGGAATGTGACTGTACTCCCTATAATATTTTTATAAATGCAAGGTTCATCTACATTTTTTATAAAATCAAACTCTTTGATTGTATCATCAAAGAATATGTTCCAACTCCATGATTCCTGCTTTAATCCATAGATAGATTTAAGCAACCTACATGCCTTTTCGCTGCTCCCACTGTCAATGAAGCCTTCTGGCTAATCCATAAAAACACATTCATCCAAATCACCATTTAGAAATGTTGTTTTAACGTCTATCTGCCAGATTTCATAGTCACAGTAAGCAGCAATAGCAAGTAGGATTCGGATGGATTTAAGCATTGCAACTAGAGAAAAAGTCTCATCATAGTCCAATCCTAGTCTTTGACGAAATCCTTTAGCTACAAGTCTAGCTTTATAGGTCTTTACCTGTCCATCCACACCAATCTTTTTCTTAAAGATCCATTTACACCCTATGGGTTTTACTCCAGAAGGTGCAACTTCCAAAATCTATACTTTGTTGGTGTGCATGGATTCCATTTCGGATCGCATGGCATCCAGCCATTTCACTGAGTCACTACTCGTGATAGCTTGCTGAAAACTAATAGGGTCATCATCATCAATGATGCAATCTTCTCTATGACCATCAATTAGAAAACCATAGTATCTATCTGGTGGGTGAGAAGTTCTACTAGATCTACGGAGTGACTGAGGCTCGTTGGGTTCTATTGAAACTTCAGGTTCAATCAAATCATCAGTAGTTGTTTGTGGCTGTGAAATTTCTTCCGGTTCTACCGTATTGCCAATAGTATCATTTGTAAAAAATTCATTTCTAAAAATATGGCATATTGAGAAACAAACACTCTTTGTTCCTCCTTGTGGTAGAAAAGATATCCATATGAATATTTGGGATATCCCACAAATTTACACAAAACCGATCATATCTCGAGTTTGTTTGGATTCTGCTTTTTAACAAAAGCAGGACAACCCCATATCCTAACTCGTTTAAGAGATGGTCTCTTTCCATACCATATCTCATATGGAGTGGTAGGCATGGATTTGGTTGGAACCCTGTTTAATAGATATTTTGCAGTCTCCAATGCATGCCCTCAAAAATAAAGTGACAACTCAGTATCACTCATCATTGAGCGTACCATATCTAATAGGGTATGATTTCTCTATTCTAAGACACCATTGTGTTGTGGTGTGTACGGAGGAGTGAGCTGAGAGAGAATCCCATTCTTTTTTAGAAAATCTAGAAACTCTGTACTTAAGTACTCTCCTCCTCGATCTGATCGAAGTTTCTTGATACTCAATCCAGTTTTCTTTTTACTTCAATTTTATACTCCTTGAATTTTTCGAAAGATTTAGACTTATGTTTCAACAAGAACACGTGTCCAAATCTTTAGAAATCATCAGTAAAAGTTATGAAGTATGAATAACCGCTTCTTGCATGTGTAGACATTGGTCCACATACATCACTATGTATGAGGCCTAAGAGTTCGGCAGCTCTCTATCTGTGTCCAGTAAACAGAGTTTTGGTTACTTTACCCTTGATGCAAGACTGACAAGTCGTATAAGATTTATATTCAAACGGATTTAAATATCCATCTTTATGTAGCATGGTTAGTCTTTTTTCGTTAATATGACCAAGTCTACAATGCCAAATGAAAACTTCATTATCTCTGAAATCTTCCTTTTGTTTGTGTGTTGTATGTTAAAAACTGTGTATTAATTCAGGACGTAGATTCCATTATTTAATGTACCATACCCAATCAACTGTTAATTTAGGTTAATGTTCATAACATTACTTTGTAACACAAAATTATATCCTTCATTGTCCAACAAAGATACAGATATAATGTTACATAACATAGATGGCACAAAATAACATTGGCTTAAAACCAATATACACCCGAAGGCAACCCCAGATGATACTCTCCCACGGATACAGAGCAAGAACATTTGATCCATTTCCAACACGGAGAGTTTAGTCACCTTTCTTCAAAACCTTGCTATTTCTCAATCGCTGCACACAATTACAGATATGAGATCCCGAATCAGTATCTAATACTCAGGATGCAGAGTTTATAGAAAAACATTTTTCGGTAACAAACACACCTGAAGTGGAAGCATCAGCATACTTCTTCTTCTTGAGATCGGCGAGGTACTCAAAATAGTTCCTTTTCTAGTGTCCTGACTTATGGCAGTAGAAGCATTTTCCTTTTCCTGATCCCACATCCCCTAACTTGACTTTCCCTTGTGCCTTTTAACTCCATTTCTCGGTTTGATGGGTTTCTTCTTCTTCTTTCCCTTAGCTTAAGCTTTTGGGACGGAAGAGGTAGATTGCCCAGCAACTAGAGAGGGAGTTTTCACTGCTTTCAGTATGCTCTCTGCACTTCTCAACATATTGAGAAGTTCAGAAAGTGATTTCTCCAAATTGTGCAAGTTGAAAATCACTATAAACTGAGCATAGGCAGGGGAGAGACTGTAGAACTATATCAATATATTGTTCATTCTCCATCGTCCATCCCAGGACCTCTAGTTCTTCAATAAGACCTATCATCTTTAGGACATGATCTCCTATAGATGTTCCAGCAGCCATCCTCATTTGAAACAACTTTCTTAAGGCCTCGTAACGAAGAGCACGAGAATGCTCCCCATACAACTCCTTTGTATAGAAAAAGATAGATTGTACATCCATCTTCTCATACTGCTTTTGATGTCCGTTTTCCAACGAAGATAACGTGAGGCATTTGGCTGTAGTGCAATCGATATCCCATGTCTTGCGGATCTCCTTATCTGCAACAGAGGAATCAGGGCTTGGAGGGGAGGGGCTGGAGCAGTAAGGACGTATGCAATCTTATCATAAGTAAGGGCAATATTCACGTTCTTCAGCCAGTCTTTATAATTAGGTCCCGTTAGTTTATTTTTCTCTAATAGAAGCTTAAGTCACGTCATTGGTATCTGCCATTAGGAGAGAGAAAAGAAAACACTCAGCGACAGCTCTTGCATGATTAGACTGGGTTTTTTTATCTTATCTAATCGATGTCTCCCACTGCTTTTATCAAATTTTCCTTCAAACCTTAAAAAGAAAATTAACCAGGATTAATTACATTTTTCAAGTTCGCTAACCGATCAGCCAGGCTAGTGGCGGTACTCCGAGGGAGGGTTCCCGTGCTTTCGAACGAACCTATTTAAAATAAACCTCGTTTCCCTATAGGCATAACCACGTTGACACATTTCTAGACACCTACTGGATTAGCTAATTATAAAGTGTAAAATTCTCCTGTGAGTAACTATTACTCACAATAGGATCGGGATCCAACTATCAAATAGAAGGTATGCGATCTCATTGCAAATTTCAACACTTGAAATTCTCGATATGGTTTTTACCCCTAGCGTCTTATGATCTTAACTATGGTCAACAAATCATAAGTGCTAGTCAATTTCTACCCGTCATTTCATGAATGATTTATACCCATTCGTATGACCCTTAACTATGGTCAATAAAGTCGTACAAATGTCCTAATTGATCGCACCATATGCTTTATAGGAAGACATCACTTAGCTACCGTATACTACGCCTTAACTAGTCAACAAATGTAGCACGAATACTAAGTACTCTACTTCCTAAAATGGCGGAGGGCTATGAATGGTTTTGATGAAAACCTTTAACGTAATGAACTTGATATCGTTATAGAATCTAGTGATTTGAAAAGGAGTGGTTTAAGCTCCGCTTTAAAAATCGAGTAGTTTTCAAAAAAACCGAATGGGTTGTAGCATTTGCTAGTTTTGCTAAAGAGGTCACTCCTGATGAAGGGATCTAGGCTCATTCCTCATCGAATGAGGTGATGGATATTAATCAAGGAATATCAATGTGCAAAGCAAGAATTAGAGCTACTTTTTTGAAAAATTTGATTCTACAACATATTTAGCTTTCTTTTCTTAACATTAATCTTATTAATGTTTTCCAATCATTTAACTTTATCATTGCAGAAAAAGAAACGAAAATAGAACATACGCTTATGCTATCCGCATTCGCCACGGAGCCCCGTCATACACCGTTAGGTTACTTAACTAACGGCAGAGCGGGGGCTGGACTAGCGCGAGTGCAAAACATAAGCAACGTCTATTATATATCACATATATATAGCCATTCGTCTCACGCAATAATAAGCATTCCAGATCATAGATGAATATATTGGATATACTAGGAATTCCGTCTTTCGTTTAAGCCCTGAACGAAAGACGGGTTCCACGGTCGTGATAAATAGCCAAAACCCCACCTTAGACCCCCTACGGATGCGGCAAACTACCCGCCAAATTCCCGAAGTGAAGCAGCCTCCCTCAATAAAATGAGTAGGACACCCGGCTCTTTAAGAACCCGGTAGTTTATGCACCCCACCTTGGGTCTATCCTAGGAGCAAAAAACAGTAAATGAAATAATACAACGGTGGCTACAAGCTCAACCTGGATGTGCCCTGCAAAATAATATTACATCATATTTACAAATTATATGAATGAAAGAAAAGAAAACACTCTTCTCACATCACGACGATCCAATACTCCATATACACAAACCGTCACATGATATAAATATGTGCAACCCCTACTAATCGACGTATAGCAATTAGCGGACGTTTCTAAACACATATACAAACTGAAACCAGATAAACGATGCTAAATTTTCGACTTCAAAATACTCCGAATTGCCCCTACAGAAAGATAACATCACATGCAATCTTAGCAAAATCAAACAGTACCTTAAAACCTAAAACCAAGAGATAAGAAAACCACAAAAAAAC
Organism: Agapanthus africanus; assembly: GCA_030015575.1. Lineage (NCBI taxonomy): Eukaryota > Viridiplantae > Streptophyta > Magnoliopsida > Asparagales > Amaryllidaceae > Agapanthus > Agapanthus africanus. The sequence goes on from JASDDO010000014.1 coordinate 145,731,386, forward strand.
GAAGACCAAATGCAGTATTTGGACCGGCCAGGCCGGGTAAAAAGAGGTTTTGGCCGGCCAGAAAAAGTTGTTTTGGGCTCGTTTTTTGGTGGTGTTCTAGCTACATCAAGAGTAGTCTTCTGCACCTGTTTAAAAAAAATTTAGAAGACTTTTTAAAATTTCCAAAAACTTGGTTTTAAGTACAACTGTTTCGAAGCCGTTTCGGTTTCGAAACTTTATACATCGTCTATTATACTATTTTTGGTTTAAGTAGGCTTCGATACCATGTAAGTCTATGTTGCACACCCCATATGGTTTGTGAGGAGGAGAAATTAGCAAAAAAAAATTTTGAAGCAAGCAACATAGACCTAAAACCCGGATCTCATCATAAACTCTAACAAGTAAAACTATCTAGGAGATTTAACTACTATGAAAGATATTATACCTCCTTGAACAGGTCCTTCGGGTCTTCTTTCTGCTTCCTTGCTCCTTTTCTTGGCTCCTTGGGTTCTTGGATAGAACTCGATCTCCGATCTCCTCTATGCCATAGATGATCCACCCGAAAGCCTATGAATCAAGCTACAACCTCAACTATGATGTTACTAAGAAGTCTAGTTTGCTAAAGAGACTACTTAGAGGATGTAGAGAATGATTAAAGGATTATTTGATCTCAAAAACCCTAGGGATCACAACTCATGTGAGGGTTAGGGTTTGAGATAGAAGGAGGAGAGAACTTGGAGAGAGAATGAGAAGAAGAAAATAAGCTAAGTGTTGTGATGAAAGAATGAATGGCTAAGTTTCAATACTTCAAGCATGGATTATTTTTTCACAAAAATAATCAACCATGCTTCAATAGTGAAGCCAAATGAATATAATATATATTTAGCCACGCTTTCATCCATGCCTTAAATATCTCCAAATTCCACCTAATTGATCTTTTTGCATAAAAGGAAAATAAATTAATGAGGTGTCTCTTTCTAGAAGCATGTCTTGTACAATTACAAGAATGCCCCCTCACCGTATATACATACCCGTATTCGTATTTCAAAAAATACGAATACAATGAGATAACAATCATCCAATAATATAATATTAGCATCCAGCTTAAACCATGCTTACCAGTATTATCCGTGTAGCCAGTACACGTATATGATCGAAATCATACCGTAAGACCCTAAGGCATCTACATCGGTTCGTCTGAACCAGGGAAACCCTCTGTGTGGGACTCTAAAAACTCGACAGTACGCTAGCAGTGGGTTTAACCACAAGTCCGTCAGCGGCACTAGCTGTACGTAACGGCTACCCAGGTACATGTCGAAAAGAAGGCCGACGAGCGAACTCATCCGAACCCCAATGAGCCTATAAGCAACACTTGACGTACAGTCCGGTCTCTTCATCTGATATGTTGCAAATCAAGTCTGGAGGTAGAATCGTCAGACTCCAATAACTTGATAAGTTGTGTCGATGTATGGTCTATAACCTTTCGAGAAACTACTGATAACACTTACCAGTAAATCTCATCAGCCCTAACTATGGACTTGCTATTTTAGTCAATTGAGTATAGCGCAACATCAATTCCCAATACCGGGAGAGGGGAAACCCCTCTTATTGCTCACTGCCTCCATGTGACTCCGGACTGTACCCAAAATCCACTTATTTGCACGACTCTGATGAGCTGTGGTAGGGAGGGAATCAAAGCACAGTGGGAACCACACAAGATACTATGAAGATCTCGGGTCTATAGACTAACCTATACAAGTGTCACCAGAGAACTGCTATCTGATGATAGTTATGGTACCATCTAGGAGTTCTCGGCGAGTCATGTTCAGTGTACCCATTCTTTAATGAGCACCTGTGTACAATCGTTGATGTCAAACACCAATGGTTATGGGATCAACCATCGCCCCCATACAGGGTCAAGAAACGTACACACTAGTCAACTCTAGAATATCGATGCCCTGTCTTGATACTCCCTCGACTAGGAACTGTTAAAGGATGTACTTGCGGACTATACAAGCCCCACTAGTATGATCTGCATCATAGTCTTGGTAGTCTAGCCAACATGCTAAGGCCTTTATCAACATGTATACAAGTTATAAAATACTAAGTAAAACACATCACATGTTAAGATAAAGACAAACCAAATAGCGTACTATCATATTGAGCAAGATTGTCCTGTACATACATATCCCTATCATCCTATACAATGAAGGCTCTAGGGCATACATATCCAACACACGTGAGGCGCTGCCTCATTAAAATTTAACAGAGCTTAGCTCTTTTTATTATGTTTAAATATTAGGGGAACAAATGCCCCCCACCGTTGTTCTCACGTGGCTCACACGTGAGTGCAACAATGTCATTTTTACGACCATAGGATCTTCTAGGAAGTTCAACCGTCCTCTCCATGTCTTATAAATAGGGCATTTGGCCCTTGAGATGACTGCTGTCTCATCATCTTCCTCCTTGAATTTTTTCTTTCTTGAGAATTTAATTATCATTTCAGAGCTTAGATCTCTGCCCACAGGACTCCTTCTGATCAGAGTTAAACTCTGCCAAAAATTTTGGTAAGGATTATGAACAGAGCTTAGCCCTTAAAAGACTTTATATTTTGTTTTGGACTTTTAATCCATTAACAGAGCTTGTCTCTTTTCTTGAACTGATCTTAAAAAACTTCTTTTTTTAAGTAGACTGTGGGTCTTGAATCAATGGGCATTCTTGAGAATCGCTAGTTCTCTTCTTAGGGTTTTACCCTATCATTGATTCTGATTTTTAAGAGTCTTTGAAATTTAATTTCATTGTGTTTCCCATCATGGGGATTTCTTGGATTTAATCTCATTATTGGAGGAATTCAACTCCATCTTGTCTTGCAGAGCTTAGCTCTGAATTTTTTGGAACTTTTGGGAATTTTATTCCCCTTCCTGTTCTTCAGTATTTTCCTTTTTAGTGTTTTAATACCCTCTTTACAGATTTGAATCTATTTTTATTTTTAACAGAACCCACTTTTCGAGGTTATTGGTGGTTTTTGACTCCACTGTTTATGGGACTATTAATTTAATGAGAATCCTTTTAGATTCTCACAATGGGCGCATGTCTCATCATTGATGAGCCATCACCTTGATTTTGTGGGCCCACTGATTTTCCTTTAGACTGTAGTGATTTTAGTATTTTAATCGCTAACCCTCCACTGGTTTTTCTTTTCAGGTTCCATGGCTTCTGGTTCCTTTTTTCCTTATGTTCGTTCAGAGAGTGCTTTTGCTGACGCCCCTACTAATCGTGAAGTCCTTGCTTTAATCCAGGACTACGATCCAGAACGGAAATCCCTTCATCTATGGGGAGCGTAGTATAGCTATATTATCCAGGGTCAGCACAGCTTTAGTTGTGCGGCGCCATCAGAACCGATCCCTTTGATTCATTATGCTGACCCTCCGTAGATCGCTTATGCTATAGAAGAGGTCAATTAGACCGCAGAGGGTTGTCTCCAACCTTCTATGGCGTCGATACTAGTCCAGCCGCCGATGGCCCTAGATATTTTAAGGCGTCGCATGTGTCAAGTAGAAGCGCATTCTTAGTAGGTTTACACAATAGGAGTGATCCTTCGACATCCGACTGGTTACCTCCAGTAGGCCCATTACATTTTATCGGCCAAGAAATCACTAATGCTGAAAACCGGGTGATACCCAGCGGTCTACGCGTCTCTCTTCTATTACTACACTCCTCATGTGTGGTGGGTTAAATACTTACTGGAACAATGGAATATTCTGACCAACACGTTTCTTTTATCGGACCGTGAGGTATTGATTTCACTTGAAGAATTCACAGACATTTTCGGCTTGCCTGTCAGAGGGGAGCATTATAAGGAGATACTTCCTCCTGACGAGTATATCTTCGCTACTGATTATGGGCCTTACTTCGGAAAACGCTATCCAGCACAAGTTCCCGAGTATGATCAAAGTGTTAAATATCTATGAAAGCTTGTTTTTGGAGTCCGGGGGGCATAGGGTTAGCTTTACGAACTCTGTTGCCCGTTTCCTTCATCTGGAGGTTTTATCGAAGAAGCCTGCGAAATTTGCCAAGCTTGATGATCCATTCAGGTTTGGCTTGGAAAAATTGCCGACTGCAGATGCGGATTTAAAGCAGTTCCTTATTCCGGACACCCCCATTGTCCCTTTTGCAGAGATTGCCGCTCCAGACATTGATGAGGAACGTTTTTTGTGGACTTCATTGGTTTGTAGCCGAGCTGGTTTGCACTCCTAATGCATCTTCGCTACATGAGACCGTCCATTTTCTATCCGGCTCATCGTGTTGCGGCGGGGACGCGTATAGCTGTTGGGGTTGCAGGATTGGCCCATTTGTACTATGGCCAAAATATAGCGGTCGACACCACCCAGCCGGGTTTGAAGCCCGTAAATCTCCCTTTGTATTATTTCACCTCATGGATCGAGATGCACGTGTTGGGTGCCTTTGGTGTGAATACCAAGATCTTATGAAGGGTACAATTTCCCTCGGGTCATGCAATTGATCGACGCTTCTTCTCAGGACCCAAAACAGCGAGAGGCTCGGCAATTGCTTCTGCATCCACGCATGGTTGGGGACAGCATGACCTTTGTTGATAGGGTCCTGACTATTGGTAAAGAACCCTCCAAATTGGTCCAGCCGCTTCATGATATCTTTAAGGATGGGGTTTCTACTTTGAGGGTCCGGGAGATTGTGCATCTGTATTCCATCAGGCCGGGTTTCTTAGTATTCAGAAAAATGCCTCGGTGTTATTCATAGGGTATAACCTGCGTTACTTTGCTCAGCAATCCGGCTATAACCAAGGCATGCCTCTCGAAGCATTTCTCGTCGATCCAGTTGCTTCAGAGGAGAGCGTTCGTAGCGCAGTGCACCATTTTATGCGGCTGAACACAAGGTCTTATTTTATGATTTCTGAGCTGGGTCATATTTCGAAAGCCTCAGATGCTTACATTTCCTGGTACCAGCATGTGACGGGTGTCGTTATCAAAGAAGAAAGGAGGATGCTCCTTAATCACAAGGATTCTGTCCCGGCCAGTAATCCCATGGTCCTACTTAAACGAAAAGCAGTTGTCCATCCTTCCTTGAGAAAGAACAATGCAGTTGTAGTTCTGCGAGCCTTTCCAATAGTGTCGACGGCTAAGCCACGACCGAACGTAAGTGCTCCTGGTGATGTTATGGCTGCAGCGTCTCCTGAGTCAGGTATTGGCTCAGAAATCGGGACTCGCCATCCCAAGAGGCCTGTAAAGTGCAAGCTCCTATCGTCAAGTGTTTCTGCCGGCTCTTAGAAGAAGAAAAAATCCATGTTTTCGGCTGACGTTGTATTTGGTCAGGAACCCCATGCTCCATATAGCAAAGGCTTGTCCGAATACGGCAGCAACGATAGTCTGTTTGAAGCTTCTGATGAGATGGTGCAACTAATCTTCAAGCCGCTATTGAGGCTTTTGAGCGATTAGCGCGCGAGCAAGCAGGGTTTTCTTCTATTGCAATGTTTGCTTCTCTTGCGGTGTCATGTATATCTCATTCATACTCTTTTGTATATCTTAGAGTTTGTTATGCTTTATTAATGCTCCATTCTTAATAGGCATCTCCACTGAAAAGGCTCTTTTGGCGTCTGTTCTCCGCCGAAAAGACGCGACCGGGACATTGGGACGTCCGGCCTGAATTTCGAGGGCAGATGCTATTAGGTGCTATCCGTCCACCTCTCCGAAGATGACAAGTTTATTTATGACACCATGTATCGAAGGTTTGGACGGATGCGGCCGTTGTAGCAGACTTCGTTAGATTCCCCCTCATTTGAGTGGTTTTTTATTATGGGGATGCTCTTCCCTACAGACGCAAGCCCCTGCAGTTAATTACGCTACCGCATCGCGGTAACAACTTTCTCCTTCTCCAGATGGCCACTTCATGTCGTGTGTGTTTGTTTTGTTTTTAGTTGCCCGCGGATTGTATACGGAGACTAATTTAAGTTGTCGCCCGTAGGGCGTGAATTAGTCCAAATCCGTATTTTCTTAGATTTAGGATTGGGGTTGTGTTTAAGGGTACGTTAGTCTCATTTGAGACTAAGATCAACTTAAACGTATGCTAAGCATACGTTAGTCTAATTTCAGACTAAGATCAACTTAACGATTTATTAAGGATACATTAGTCTAATTTTAGACTAAGATCAACTTAACAGGACCATTTAGATCCAACAAAAGAGCATTTGGGCTCTATTGTTTAGTTTAGGGACATTGCGGTCCATTGTTGGTTTAAGGACATTACGGTCCGATATTAGTTTAAGGACATCTCAGTCCAATGTTAGTTTAAGGACATCTTGGTCCATGGGCTTAAGGACCCCACAGTCCAAGGTTAAGGACATCATAATCAATGGGTTTAAGGACCCTACAGTCCAAGGTTAAGGACATAATAGTCCATGGGTTTAACGACCCTATAGTCCAAGATTAAGGACATCATTGTCCATGAGTTTAAGGACCCCACAGTCCATGGAATGTTTGGTTATCGAGATCCGTCACCTCTCTGAAGACGTTGAAGGATTACAATGACAAATATCAGAGGAGTAAAGAGATGTACCCTTGAACCAATTTTCGTTGAGAGATCTATAGTCCAATTTGAGACTAAGATCAAAAGATTTATGAGCATATGGTCTCAATTAATCTGAATGAGGGGTTTATGCTCAACTTGGGCTTGGCCCACTCAGTTAAATGTTAAACATTTGACAATGCTGGGCATTGATTTGAGTTCTGACAATATTTTTGTCATTGAGTGCTGAGCATTTGTTATAGCTCTGGGCTTTATTTATATAACAATTTATGTTCTTTTAGCGCACAGGAGAGGAGCATGTGGCGCGCTTGGCGCTGTGCGCCAGTCAATAAGCGCAGAGCGCTTCTGCTGGGTAGTGCATACGTGAGGAGCACGTGGTGCGCTTGGCGTTGAGCGCCAGTCCATAAGCGCAAAGCGCTAGTTTATGAGCGCAAAACGCTATTTGTTCAGTGGCGCACACGTGAGGAACAAGTGGTGCGCTTGGCACTGAGCGCCAGCCCAAGAGCACAAAGCACTATTTGATCAGTGGCACACATGTGAAGAACACGTGGTACGCTTGGCGCTGAGCACCAGCCCAAGAGCGCAAAGCGCTATTTGATCAGCGTTATGATCTGAGAAATAAATTCTCGTTTATAAGAGACTTTGTCTTAAGATTCTAAGAACAAAAGTTCTTAGTTTTATAGGAGATGTTTCAATCTCTTATTTTGGTGAAAGGCTTTACCTTTATGGATTTGTGATCCTAAGAGAATTGAATTATTCTCCCCCCTTCTTTTTATAATGAGATGTTCATGATCTTTTTTTATAAAGGACCTTAGTCTTATAGATCTATGATCTGTGAGAAGTATTATGTTCTTCTTCTTATTTTTTTATGATGAGATCTTTTGATCTCTTTGTGAAAGACCTTGGTCTTATAGTTCTTTGATCTTAGAAAACAGAAGTAAATTCTTCTTTTATACTAGACGATTTCGTCTTTCTGTTCTTTTTACCTTGAAGAAAATCTTTTTCTTCCGAGAGCTTGCTCTTCTTTCTGAGATTTCTCAAAGTTTATAAGGGGGTTCCTCTATCTGAGACTTGAAGTCTTGGGGCCTTTATATAGGGCAAGGCTGATTTGTTCAATCAGTTAAGGAGATCTTTTCTCCAATTGATTTGAGGATTTCCCTATCATTGGATCTTTGATCCAAGGGTTTCTAATTTCCAGAAGGTAATTTTCTTGTTTTTAACAAGATTGGGAAATCTTTCCCCGCATAGAATTTATTCTGTATTTTAGTGATTTTTAATCACCACTGGATCATTGATCCAACGGTGCTCTGATTTACAGAGCAGAATCTTCTTGTTTGGACAGATTTTGAGAAATCTTTCCTTAACAGAATTTTATTCTCGTTAATTGATGATTTATCATCTTTATTGGATCTTTGATCTGATGGTGGGGAGCTTTTAGTTCCAGCGCTAGCGCACTCGTGCTTCGCACGTGGTGCGCTACTTAGAGTGTATCGCACTTAGCGCTAGAGCACATGTACTTTGTACGTGGTGCGCTTCTTAGAGTGCAGCGCTCTTAGCGCTAGCGCACACGTGCTTTGCACGTGGTGCGCTGCAGCGCTCTTAGCGCTAGCGCTCGTGTGCTTTGCACATGAGCGTTGCCTCATAGTCTTTGACTCTCAGCGCCGGCGCTGTTATGAAGCGCCGCTTCACTTCAAAATTTGAAATTTGAACAGAGTTTTGCTTTAATTGGGCTAAACAAATGCCCCCCACTGTTGTGCTCATGTAGCTCACACGTGAGTGCAGCAGTGGCAGCATCTGCGCTCTTAGATCAACTTAGAAGTTGAAATAGCTCTTAGTCTCTATAAATAGGACCCTTGGCCTTTTGGATGATTTCTGTTCATCTTCTCACTTTTTCTTCTGAGAATTATTTCTTTTTCAGAGCATAGCTCTTCCCTTTAAGAAATTTCTTAAGAGTCAAAACTCCGCCCAATTTAGGTAAAAATTGAACTTTTTAACAGAGCTTTGCTCTCATTAGATCGTAGATCTAAAAATATATCTTTAGGGTTTTACCCATTAACAGAGCGATGCTCATTTCCAAGATGTAACCTCTTTAAGGTGATTTTAACCCATGAACTGGAATATAGTTCATGAAGAACTTAAGGGTTTATTCACAAATCTTGAAGATCTTGGAGTTTTTACTCTGTAGAAGCTTTGCTTCTTAGGGTTTCTTGATGGATTGTTTCATCTTCCTAGCAGAGCATCGCTTTTTAGAAATTTTGGGGGAATTTTATTCCCCTCGTGATTAATTATGATAGTTGTCTGGCTGTTGCAGAGCATTACTCTCAATGGGAGATTTACTCCTTGGCCCGAGGAGTTCTTATTAAATGAGAATCTTTTGAGGATTTCCCCTTTTATTGCACAAATTCAAATCTGTTGGGTGTTTTAGTCAGTACTTGTTTTCTTCATGCGGATATCAAGAGTTGTCTAAATCTCCGTGTCTTGATCAGTCTGTCCGCTAAACTCTCACTGATTTTCGTTTTCAGGTGCTATGGCCGCTCATCTGTACTGCCTTAACGAAATCATTTCCTATGAGGACATTCGCGTACAGGGCCGTTGTCAAAACCAGGAGTTCACAAACGCCCAATGTGCCGAAATTATGAATCGTTTCAAGGCACACATCGGCCGACTACTCCCTCGTCGCTCTGCTTTCTTGAAGCTTATAGTGGGAGTAATTTGGGAAGCGCTTCCTGGATTTTATGAAGCCATGAAGCATAATGCACTGGATGTTGCTGAAGATAAGGTGCACTCGGTGTATCTGCCGGGCTTGATCTCGAAGAAACGGTGAGATAACCTCATTGACATTCTGCATCAAGTTTTCCAGCAGACGACGATAATCGTTTTGAATTTCTTAATCCGTGTCCCGGATTCAATGTTTTGCCCTTGTAAACATTTTAATGATGCTTTTATTCGCTATTTTCATCACTGTAAGAATTTTCTGATGTATGAATGGCAAATTCCTCATTTTCATCTGTTTATTTTATGCACTAAATCTTTTGCACACGCATGAGTAGGTATGCTTTGAACGCTTAAACGGATGCGAATCAAACGTTCTTTTTACTGTCCTGCATAATATGTGATTGACGTCTATAGGTTATGCCTTTCTGTTTTGACTTGGCGCGGAGCGGTTGATGTACTCTTGAGCAGCATCTCGATTTCAACGGCTTGTAATTTTGGCAAGTGTGGCTTGTAGACAGTATGTAGCTGTCCATTTTGGACTCTTTGCAGGGTAACGATGGCTTAGGAAGCCGGTTCAGGTCTGCTGCCTAAGACTTTTCAATTTTATGAGCCATGAGGGTCTCATAAAGATCTTTCTCCCTATGAGCCGTGAGGATCTCGTAGGTGTATTTTCTCCTTAGAAATCGTGAGGATTCCTAAGTGTGTTTTCTTTTGAGAGTCGTAAAGTTCTCACAAGAGAATTTTTCTTGCTTACGAGTCGAGAGGACTTGTAAGTGATTGTTTCCTTTCTTGTCGGATAGTGTGGCATGTAGAAAATCTACTTTGACGTTTCTGCTAGGCAATGATGGCTTAGGAGACAGGGTTAGGATCAGCCACCTAAGACTTTTCAACTTTATGAGTCGTGAGGGTCTCATAAAGACTTTTCTCCCTACGAGTCGAGAGGATCTCGCAGGTGTGGTTTCTCCTTAGGAATCGCGAGGATTCCTAAGTGCGTTTTCTCTTGAGAGTCGTAAGAATCTCACAAGAGAATTTTCTCCTTATAAGTCGAGAGGACTCGTAAGTGATTGATGAGTTGACCTGCTCCCAAGTCAAGGCTTTGCTTTGGCGGGGATTTCGAGGGTTTACTCTGGCTGTTTCTCATGGAGTTAGGATTGACTTTGGCCGTGTTTGACGGGGTCAGGAGGGGTTGACTTTATCCGCATTTCACGGTGTCAGGGGTTGACCTTATCCGCATTTTACGGAGTCAGGGGTTGACTTTATCCGCATTTCACGGAGTCAGGGGTTGTCTTTATCCGCATTTCAAGGAGTCAATGGTTGACTTTATCAGCATTATACGGAGTCAGGCGTTGACTTTATCCGCATTTCACGGAGTCAGGGGTTGACTTTATCCGCATTTTACGGAGTCATGGGTTGACTTTATCCTCATTTCACGGAGCCAGGAGTTGACTATATCTGCATTTCACGGAGTCAGGAGTTGCTCTGGACGTTTCCCACGGGGTCAGGATTGACATTAACCGTGTTCGACGGGACCAGGATTTGTTCTGGGCATTTCCCACGGGGTCAGGATTGACATTAGTCGTGTTCTACGGGACCGGGATTTCCTCTGGGCGTTTCCCACAGGGTCAGGATTGACATTAGCCGTGTTCTACGGGACCAGGATTTGCTCTGGGCGTTTCCCACGGGGTCAGGATTGACATTATCCATGTTCTACGGGACCAGGATTTGCTCTGGACGTTTCCCACGGGGTTAGGATTGACATTAGCCGCCGTGTTCTACGGGACCAGGATTTGCTCTCTCGGTTTTCTGTGAACCGTTGAGGTTTGGAACAAGGACTTTGCCATGGCTCCAAGGTTGATTGTCGCGTCTGAATCCTGCTGGAATGAGGAGGAACGATGTTGGTGATCTCTAGGCTGTCTGTAAACCGTCGAGATTTGGAACAGGGACTTTGCCATGGCGAACTTTGTCATGGCTCCAAGGTTGATTGTCGTGTCTGAATCCTACTAGAATGAGGAGGAACGCTGTTGGTGATCTCTAGGCTGTTTGTGAACCGTCGAGATTTGGAACAGGGAATTTGCCATGACTCCAAGCTTGATTTTCGTGTCTGAATCCTGCTGGAATGAGAAGGAACGCTGCTGTGGGTCTCCAGGCTGTAGATGTGGCCGTTGAGACTTGGCTTTCTTTCTGATGGAGCCTGGTAGAAGGGTATGGTTCCCTCTTTGTTTGTGCCCCTGGATTGTATACAGGGATCGATGTGATCTCACTAGTTGGGCAGAAGTTTCATTTCATATATTTTTTCTTTCAGCGATGCTCTATCATTTCAGCTTTTATATCGCGAAAGTCGCGATTGCCCAATCATTTTAACTATTTTTCGCGGTGCCCAATCATTTCGGCTATTTGTTTTATTTACTCCCTATTTTTTTATTACGAGTTGCCAACCATTTCAGCTATTTTGTATGCATATATTCTACTTGCTGATTTTGTTTCAAGTTGCCCCATCATTTCGGCTATTTCATACGCATTTGTGGCTCGCTGACTTTTCGCTGCGAGTTTACGATTTGATACCGATTTAGGTATCAGCATCGCTACAACTGGGATATTTCCAGGAGCGAATCATCATTTGCCTCTGTCGATTTCGAACAAAGGTGGCTTAGCAAACAGGGTTAGGATCCCGTTGACTAAGGCTTTTCGACTTCATGAGCAGTAAGGGTCTCATAAAGATTTCTCCCTACGAGTCGTGAGGATCTCGTAGGTACGTTTTCTCCTTAGGAATCGTGAGGATTCCTAAATGTGTGTTCTCTTATAATTCGTAAGGATCTTACAAGAGTGTTTTCTCCTTATAAGTCGAGAGGACTTACAAGTGTCGTTCAACGTGTGAGCATATCCCTAGTCGCTGGTGGAACTCTGTTAGGGAAATGTTTATTCGTGCCCGTGGATTGTATACAACGGCCAATATTGAACCACTTGTAGGACAAAATCGGGGTGTATGACTGCTTAAGAACAGGTTCAGATCCTTGTAGCTTAAGGCTTTTGAATCTTATGAGCTGTGTAGGTCTCATAAGAGGGTTCTCCTTATGAGTCGTGAGGATCTCGCAAGTGTAATTTCTCCTTAGGAATCGTGGGGATCCCTAAGTGTGTTTCTCCTTTGTGAGTCATAAGGATCTCACGCAGGTATTTTCTCCTCACAAGGCCGAGAGGACCTTGCAAGTATCTTTTAACGAGATTGCGCCCTTTCGGGTTTTCACAAAACTCGCCGATAGCCCTGCTGTTTTTACTCACGGAGCCCTTTCGCGTTTTCATCCGTGCCCATCTCGCTTATGGACATACCCTTTTTTTTTGCCAGCTTTGGGATGCTGCGATCAGTAGTAGTTTATAGACGTCTCGGTCAACAGCCAGTTTTAAGACATAGTAGTCCATCGTTAGTTTAAGGACGTTTCGGTCCGCAGCCAGTGTTAGGACATAGTGGTCCATTGTTAGTTTAAGGACGTTTCGGTCCGTAGTTAGTTTAGGGACGTTTCGGTCCATCGTTAGTTTAGGGACCTTTCGGTCTGTTGTTAGTTTAGGGACGTTTCGGTTCGTAGCCGGCTACTACTTATAGAGTTTGGGCTTAGGAAGATAGCGAGCGGACATAGGCGTCGTCATCTATCGTTCACCTAGGCCGTGACTCTTCAGGCATAGTATTTTTTCAGGAAGCGACCGTTTATTGGCCTAAAAGGTCTTTCACCATGTATGTCCATGAGTAGATAGGCTCCACCCTGGTAAACTTTATCTATGATATACGGGCCTTCATAATTCGGCTCGAATTTCCCCCGCTTGGCACGATTAGGGATCATGGGTCTTTTGAGCACTAGCATGAGTTCGCCTTGGCGGAATGTTCTCAGCCTAGCCAATCTCTCGTATGAGCACATTATCTTTGCTTTGTAAGCTTCCAAGTTTTGATGCGCCATGAGCCGAGTTTCGTCGAGGGCATCAAGCTCCTCAAACCGAAGATGAGCATTCTCTTCGTCCGTTAGCTCGTAATGAACCGCCACTCGTAGAAAGGGTAACTCTTTCTCGAGGGGGAGTACCGCTTCTGTGCCGAATACCAATGCATACGGCGTTGTGTTTGTGGCCGTTTTGAACGTAGTTCGATACGCCCAGAGAGCTTCATGCAGTCTCTCGTGCCAGTCCTTCTTATTCTTGGACACCGTCTTTTTAACGATCTTCGTCAAGGTCTTTTTGAAAGCCTCAGCTAGACCGTTAACTCGGGAATTATAGACTGAAGAGTATCTCCAGTCTATATTATGCTATTGTGCGAAGCAGCTGATCTTGTGGCTTCTGTAGGCTGGCCCGTTATCGGAGATAATCCGTCGCGGAGTGCCAAACCGATAAATGACGTGTGTCTTGAAGAAATGGAGGATATTCTCCGTCTTCACTTCTCTCAGCGGTATCGCTTCTGCCCACTTGGAGAAGTAATCGGTTGTTGCCAATATGAACCGATGTCCTCTGGACGATACTGGTTCAATGGGTTCGATTATATCAGTTCCCCACATTTCGAACGGCCAGCTAGCAACTGTTGGATGTAATAGATTTGGATGCTGGAGGATAAAGTCCCCGTGAATTTGGCACGAGTGGCATTGCTTCGCATATTCAAAGCAGTCCTGGATCATCGTGGTCCAATAGTAGCCCATCCTTTTGATCTTGAGCTTCATCTTTAGCCCGGCTTGGTGAGAACCGCAGAGTCCGTCGTGAGTTTCTTGGACGACTCTCCTTGCCTCTTCACGTCCCAGGCATCTTAGCCACAGAGAATCAAATGATCTCTTATACAGAGTATTATTGACGAAGGCGAAGGATAGAGCTCGTTTCATGACCTGATATCTTGAGGACGCATCTTCAGGCGTTCGACGGGATTTGAAGTAGTCTATAAAGACTTCTCTCCAATCTTTGACCTTTTATTGATCCTCTATCTGTAGGGCCGTTTGCTCGGTTGCTCCCTTTTCATCGGACGACTCCGGAGATATTTCTGCCGGTGTAAGAACCCAATGGCTTTATACCACGATCCTTACATCATCGAGGTTCTCGTCAGCCAATTCTTTAGAGAGTTTGGCTAACGCATCCGCTTTACTATTTTCCGCACGCGGTATGCTTTCTAGGGCGTATGTGGGAATTTGAGCCAGCAATTGTTGCACTCATTCGCCGTACTTTACCAACTCCGGTTTGCACGTCTTATAGTCGTCGTTTACTTGGCTAACGACCAGTTGGGAGTCTCCGTATATGAGGTTGTTTTCAATTCCCATATCGACAGCGATCTCAAGACCTGCTATCAAAGCTTCATATTCGGCTTCATTGTTCGTCCTCGGCTCTGTTAAGGAGAAAGCAAAGCGCATTATCCCTCCTTATGGAGTCACAAAGATGAGGCCTACCCCTGATTTGATTATGGGGGTACTTTGTTCGCGCTTCTTCATGGAAGATGCTCCGTCGAAATAGAGTTCCTATCAGGTATCACTCTTTTTTTTCTCCCTGTCGATCGTGTTAAAGGCGTGCTCGTCCGGCAATTCACAATTTAGGAGTGAATCGGCGGGTATCGGATGCTTAGCGAGAAAATCGGCGATAGCCTGGCCTTTTACCGCCTTGAGGGGACGATAAGTTATCGAGAACTCCATCAAGAGCAGGGCCCATTTAGTGAGTTGTCCTGTTAGTATGGCTTTTGATATCAAATATTTGAGAGGATCCACCTTTGATATGAGATGGACCTCATATGCCAACGCATAGTGTCTGAGCTTCGTTATCGCGAAGATCAACGCCAGGCAGTGTTTTTCAATAGGGGAGTAAATGTTTTCTGCTTCCAGAGAACTCGACTCAAATAGTAGAGGGCTCTCTCCTTCCCTTAGTCATTCTCTTGTGCCCATAACGCGCCTAAGGAACTTTCAAGGGCAGTTGTATACAGAATGAGGGGCTTTCCCTTGACTGGAGCGGTCAGCACCGGAGGATTCTGTAGGTATTGCTTGATTTCGTCTAGTGCGCCTTGGCATTTGCGATCCCAGACAAACGGGGTTCCCTTCTTCATCAAGTGACTGTATGGGCGGCATTTTCCGGAAAGGTTTGCTATAAACCGCCGGATATACGCGAGCTTCTCTTGGAGAGACCACAGTTTCTTCAAAGTTCGTGGGACGGGAATTTCCATAATCGCCTTGATCTTTGAAGGGTCGATTTCGATGCCTCGATGTCGTACAACGAATCCTAGAAACTTACCCTAGGAAACTCCGAACGCGTATTTGAGAGGGTTCATCTTCAAGTTGTATTTCCGAAGGCGTTGAAACACGATCTTCAGATGCTCTAAATGTTCCTCGTATGATTTTCCTTTAACTACGAGGTCGTCAATATAGCATTCGACGATTTCATGTATGAGGTCATCGAAAATCTTCGTCATGGCCCTCTGATAGGTGGCACCGGCGTTCTTTAGACCGAAGGGCATCACCTTGTAGCAGAATATGACCAAAGGGGTCCGGAAAGCGGTATGCTTCTGCTCCTCGGGATGCATCTTTATCTGATTGTATCCTGATGAGCCATCCATGAAAGAGAAAACTTCATGAGTGGACGTATTATCTATCATCAGCTCGGTGACCGGTACTGGAAAGTCGTCCTTCGGGCAAGCTCTGTTGAGATCCCGGAAGTCTACGCATATGCGCACCGTCCCATTTTTCTTCACCACTGGGATGATGTTGGCGATCCAATAAGGATACAGAACCTCTTGGATGAAGCCGGAGTCGATTAACTTCTTGACCTCAGCATTGATACTCATCTCAAGCTCGAACCGCATTCTTCTCGGTGCTTGTTTGATCGGCTTGACGTCCGGAGATATCGCCAATTTGTGGACCGCTATTTCTGGATCCAATCCGGGCATCTCGGAATAGTTCCATGCAAAACAGTCTTTATACTGCATGAGCACGTCTTTTAGCGTAGCCACCCTTTCTTCAGACAATAGCCCACTGACGAATGTTGGCCGCGGGTCACTTGCCGTCCCCAAATCAATTTTATTGAGGTTATCTGCAGTAGTATGTATCCCATCTTCCAGCTCTTTTGGCGTCGGTGGAAACTCTGAGATCTCCTCGTCATCGTTGTTTTCGAAGCACCAGGGGAGGTCATCCATATTCTCGGGTTCTTTTTCTAACAGCGTTAGAGATCGCTTCCAAGACCGATGTTGGTCTGGTTCTACTCTCGCCGCATATGTGGCTTTCAGTTCATACTTCTGTGGTGGGGTTAACTTCCAACTATTGAATAGAGCGAACCTGCCTTGCTGATACTGGTCTTCGACCCAGTCTTTAAATGTAAAGCAGTCTTCGAGAGGATGCCCTATCGCTTGGTGATAGAAGCAATAGTCCGGATGATGAATCTTACCTGCTTGCTCTGGGTGCTTGGACTCCGAGAGCTTCATTATCTGATGTTTTATGACAAGATCGAATATCTTCCTTGTCTTATCTTGGGGAAAAGAATATGCTCGACCCATCTACTTTATAAGAGACGGATCTCAGCTGCTCATTTTGTGCTTCGCATGGCTTTTTGGACCCGCTACACCGTTGTCGAACATATTTTCCGTTCTTCAATTTATTTTTGCCTCTGCGTCAAGTCTTCTTTGTGACGGGCTGGCGACGAAGGGCATCGTCGTTCTTTGTAGATTGCTGAAGGAGGCACTGCGTCCGAACTTTCTCGTAAATAGCCATTTCGCGATTATGGTCGTCTCGGACCTTTTGACCCGCTTCCCTTATTAACTTGTCCATCTGTTCTTCGAATGAGGGATTGGCACTTTCACGGCGGGACCTCGTTTTGGTTCAGGGTTAGCATCTTCCCACAGAGCATCTCCTTCTTCATCGAAGTCATGTATGACGCAGTAGCCATGGAATCGCTCCCGTTTCTTAGATCGGATATATCCAATCCCAATCGCTTCCATTCTCCCGTTGGGCAATTTTCGCTGAGTTCCAGGGACGTTCCAGATCCTGTTATAGAACTGATCTTGTCGAGCAGTCTGTTTGAAGGGTATTCCTTGGCGCCTCAACAGCCTTTTTAATCTTTCTATGTAGTATCTGGGCAGACGGATGGGCTGGAGCCTGTCAAGCGTAGAATCAAAACCATGCCAAATTTCCTTCTCCACTTTGTTTTCCATGGATTGATAAAAGAGGATCGCCTTTTCATCTTTTCACCTTGAAGGGACGTAGAACGTCTGCAGTTCTTGCACACTGTAGGTATCAAGTGCGTCGAACTCTTTGTAGTGCTCTTGCGGAACCATAGCGATTTGCAAACTCCGATCATTGTCGGCGAAGGCTTGCATTGACGGTGTTAGTGTATATGCCCTAGAGGCCATTATTGTATCATACTAGCTTGTATATTACTTAATGGAAGCTTGGGATATTCACAGTTATATAACAGTCTTGCTAAACATGGTAGTATGCTACTTGGTTTTATCTATCTTAATATGTGAGTATACGTATTGATGGAGCTCTTAGGATCTTGCTTGACTACCAACGTTGTGATGGCAGTCACACTAGTGGGGGCTGGGTAGTCTACAAGCACATCTTTTTTCAAGTCCCTAGTCGTAGGATTATCGAGGCAGGGCATCGATACTCCGGAGTAGACTAGTGTGTACGCTTCTCATCTCAGTTGGGGAGATGGTCTGTCCCACAACCGTTAGTACGTCGTACTGGAGATAGTATACAGGTGCTCGTTGGGTTACGGGTACACCGGACAGGACTCGCAGGGAACTGTTGGTTGGTTTTATACCAGTCGTCAGTTAACAGTTCCCAGGTGACATGAGTACAGCATAGTCCGTAGACTTGACACTGCTACTTCGCCTCGAGTGTGTCCCACTGTTCTTAGATTGCTACCCTACCACGGCACAAAGGAGTCGTGCAAACAGGTAGCAGTTGGGTGCAGTCTCGAGCACTTGGAGGCAGTGGCGGTTAGATAGGATTCGTCTATCCCGGTATTGGGAGTTGATATCGCGCTGTGTCAGAGAGCCATTATACAAAGTCCCTGGCCAGGGCAAGCGACATTTACTGGTAGGTTCCAGTAGTTTCTCAGGGTGTAATGGGCTTCACTCCGACACGACTTATACCGTTATTAGGGGACTGACGCTTGGCGCCCCCTAGGCCCGATATACGATAGTCTTAGACGATTAGACCGGACTGTACGGAGATTGTCACATCAGGCTCAGTAGGAGTTCGGATGGGTTTCCTCATCGGTCTTCTTATCGACATCTACCTAGGGACCGTTACGTACATCTAGTGCCGCTTGCGGCCTGTGGTTAAACCCGCTACCAGCGTAGTAGTCGAGTCATTAGAGTCCCACACAGAGAGTTTCCCTGCTCCAGGCGAAACGATATAGAGGTCGTATGGTTTTACGACAAGGGTTCGGACGCATACGTGTGTTTACGCACGTACGACATGCGGACAGTTTTTACTAGCCGGCTTTGGTTTAAGCCAGATTCTAGTATCGGGTTATTGGATTTATACAGTCTAAAGTTTTTCCATGTTTTCACGGATAGGAGGGGCGTTCTCGTAATTTCGCGAGAAGCTTCTAGAAGGATGGTGACTTGGGGGTTTAGGCGGCATAAGCATTAAATGAGAATAGTGACTCATTTATGTGATTCATCCATGTCATTAATGCATCATAAATGATTAATGACTCATATAGATGAATTACTCATATGAATTTATGAAGTATGGTTGTTAAATCATTTATTTATTTATTTGATAAATAATAATGCTTCATATATATTCAAATGAGATCATTATCTCTTCTCATTCTCATGCTCACCTTCTCTCTCCTCAAGCTCTCTCTCTTCAAACCCTAATCTTCCCCTCTCATGTGTTGAGATCAAGGATTATAATAGACTAATTAATCCATAACCCTTCTCTATATCATCTAGGTACTTTGATTAGCAACTAAAGAAACCTAGTTACCTCAAGTTTAGAGGTAAAGCTTGGAGTATCGCTCTCGGGTGGATCATCTACTACATAGAGAAGGCCAGAGAGGAGGTGGAGAACGAAAAGACGAAGGACACGGTTCATTAGGTATAATCACTTCACATAGTAGTTAACAACTCCTATGTTTCTTGTTAGTTATAGTTTAGCAAAGATTCTTCGGTTAGTCGATGTTTACGCAAAGAACAAGATCATTTTTCATTTTTCCGCCTCCCCGCAAGTCATGGGGTGTTGTACATCAACTTATAGTGGTATCAGAGCCTTGCTAAACAATAATTAACTTCTTAGCAAAGTCGTAAGAATTTCGAACGCAAAACGAACCGAAAAAGACATCGATATCACTAAGTTTCTGTCGTTTTTAAAACAGGCCCTAAA
This sequence comes from Agapanthus africanus, assembly GCA_030015575.1. NCBI lineage: Eukaryota > Viridiplantae > Streptophyta > Magnoliopsida > Asparagales > Amaryllidaceae > Agapanthus > Agapanthus africanus. Next base: position 145,750,966 of record JASDDO010000014.1, read on the forward strand.
AATTTTTCAGGGACCTCTAAAATAACAAGCAAGGAATTATAAGGTTACTGGAGAAAAATGGGCTCCTGAATCGGCCAAACAGCCGCGGAACCGCGGCCGATCCCACCAATCCGCCGTGGATTCGCGGCCGAGTTGAAGCCGATTCAACCCAGTTTGCTCCAGTAACTCTTATGTGATATTTTTATGTTTTCTGGAATGTTTATTTTTCTGCTCAAGTCTCAGGTGCACAGAGAAGTTTTGGAGTAGAATCTAAAGTGTTTGCTCGATCAAAATTTTACGATATTTGCTAATTTGATTATATCTGTGATTGTATAATGTGTTCGTAAACCTCCCCTAACTGCTAGTATGTCGGTTGGAAGGGGGTTGCACATTTTTGTAATGGTTTTTTACTGTTTGTAGTTATGAACTGTATTGGATTGTTGTGATGATTAGTCAGGATTTGTGATGGGTTATTATATTCATTCATTCGATGTAATTGTAATATGTTGTAATATTATTTTGCGGGGCACATCCAGGTTGCGGTTGTAGCCACCGTTGTATTATTTCATTTTACTGTTTTTGCTCCTAGGATAGACCCAAGGTGGGGTGCACAAACTACCAGGTACTTTGAAGTGTTTAGTGGCCTACTCACGTTGTTGAGGGAGACCGCTTCACTTCGGGTACTTGGCGGGTAGTTTGCCGTACCCGTAGGGGTCTAGAGTGGGGTAATGGCTATTCATCACAACTGTGTAATCCGTCTTTCATTGCAGGCTCAAAAGAAAGGCGGATTGCTTGCATATCCAATAATATTCATCTGTGATCTGGAATGCCTATTATTGCGTCTGACGAATGTACAATAACTATATATGATAGCTATTTAGACGTCACTTATGTTTTACACCCGCGCTAGCCCAGCCCCCGCTCTGCCGTTAGTTAAGTAACCTAACGGGTGATGACGGGACCCAGTGGCGAATGCGGATGGCATAAGAGGACGTTGTATTTTCGTTGTTTTCTGCACTGATAAGTTAATGATGGGACGCATTATTATTAATGCAAAGAAAATAAACCAAAGTTTAATCGTTGGAACGGTTTAAAAGAAACCACTCGGTTATTTTTTAAAACAGAAGATATTTTTAATTGCGGAGCTTTAACCACTCCTTTTAAAAGCTATCAGGTTCCTTCGGTTATATCAAGTTCACTACGTTCACGGTTTCGCCAAAACCATTCGTAGCCCTCCATCATTTCATTTGAGTATTCAGTAGTATTCAAGCTATGTATTTTGACCTAACGCCAAGGCATAGTGTTTGGTAGCTGCTGGGTATTCATTTGTTGCATAGATAGATGAGTTAGTTTGGAACAGTCGTATTATCATTTTGGCCGAACGTCAAGGATATATACGGATGGGTTCAAATTAACAAGATAATGATGGGTAGAACTTGATATGTGACTTATGACATTTTGACCGAACGCCAAGGTCATAAGAGCATGGGGCAAAAATTTATATCGGGAATTTCTAAAGAAACTGAAATTTGCAAAGAGATGCATACCATTTGGAGCTTGATGAATGTAGGTAGGATTCCTTCAACATTATCATACGATGATATTTGGATCCCAATCCTACTGTGAGTATATGCTACTCATCAGGAGATTCGTCACTTAACGATCAATGCTATAAACAAAGTAGGTGTCGAGAAAGGTGTCAGCGGGGCTACGCCCCCAGAGAAAAGAGGTTATTTAATTAAGGAACTTCGCGAAAGCGTTGGAAAACCTCCCTCGAAGTATCGACACTGGCCTGGCTGAACGGTTAAGCAACTATTGTACGGTGAGAATGGTCCTGGCTAGTTCTTCCATTTTGGTTTGAGAAGGGATTCGAAAAACAGTGGGAGCCATCCACTTTAGATAAATTAAAAACCACTCTAAACTTGCAAGAGCATCATGCTAAAGTGTTTCTTCTCTCTCTCCTACTTGCAGCGACCCTGAAAATGACTGGACTTAAGTTACTTTTAGAGAAAAATATACTGACAGGGCCAAACTATAAAGATTGGCTGCGGAATGTCAAAATGGTTTTGACCTATAACAAGTTGGGGTATGTCCTCACCACTAAGGCACCTGAAGTCCCACGTCCCAAATCCAGTAATGCGGATAAGGAAATCCGCAACACCTGGGAGATAGATTGCGTGAAGGCTAAGTGCATCGTGCTTGCCTCGATGAACAATGAACATCATAGGAGGCACGAGGATATGGATCTTGAATCCATATTTCTCCATACAAAAGATCTGTATGGAGAGCAATCTCGTATAGCAAGATACGAGACCTCAAAGAACTTGTTTCAAGCGAGGTTGGCCGTCGGATCATCGGTAGGAGAACATGTCCTAAAGATGATAGGCTATATTGAAGAGCTCGCAGACCTTGGGACGACTTTGGACAATGAGCTCTATACAGATCTGATTCTCCAGTCCTTTCCTCCCACCTACGCCCAGTTTATTCTGAATTTCAACATTCAAAGAAAAGAAGTTGAACTTCCAAAACTCCTTAACATGTTGAGGAGTGCAGAGGGCACCTTGCAGAAGGCAAAGGAAACACCCGCTATGTTTGTTAGCGGTGCTTCTTCTTCCGGGTCCAAGGCTAGGGCCAAAGGAAAGAAGAAGAAGGCTGCCACCAAACCTAGAGGAAGTGTTAGTAAGGTGGGAGAGAAGGGAAAGAAAAAGTTTGCGGTACCAGTAGTGGCCCAGGATGAGTGCTTCCATTGTCATAGGAAAGGGCACTGGAAGAAAGATTGCAAGGCGTGGAACGCCAAGAACCAGGGACCGAAGCAAGCTGTGGCTTCGACTTCAGGTGTGTTTGTAATTGAGAGTTGTCTGTCAATCAACTCTACTTCCTGGGTATTGGATACCCGATCAGGATCTCATATATGCAATTCATTGCAGGCACTGAGAAACCGTAGAGTGCTGAAGGATGGTGATATGACCCTAAAGGTTGCTAACGGAGCTAGCGTGGGAGCTGTGTCCGTCGGGGATTATCACCTGGGATTAACGAGTGGACATATTTTGGTTTTGCATAACTATTTTTGTGTACCTAGTTTAACGTGTAATATCATATCAGTTTCCTTGTTATCAAATAAAGGTTATGATTTCACGTTTGTAAGCGATGTTGTTAACATCCACCTTAATCATAGTTTGATTGGGTCCGGTACATTGGATAACGGTATATATGTCTTAAACCAACTCCAGATTTTCAATATCCAGAACACACTAAAAAGAAAGTCTCCAGATTTAAATAAGGCTTTCTTATGGCATTGTAGACTAGGTCACATCAATGAGACAAGGTTAACTAAGTTATATAAAAAAGGATATTTGGATTCGTTCGAATATCAAACTTATGCCACTTGTGAATCATGTCTCAAAGGAAAGATGACAAAGACTTCATTCACTGGACATGGAGTAAGAGCGAGCGAGCTCTTAGGACTCATACACAGCGATGTATGTGGTCCAATGTCTACACATGCAAGAGGGGGGTTTTCCTATTTCATTAATTTTACGAATGATTACTCAAGGTACGGATTCATTTATCTGATGAAACATAAATCCGAGGTTTTTGAGAAATTCCAAGAGTATAAGAATGAAGTAGAAAACCAAACCGGCAAAAGTATCAAGACACTGAGATCTGATCGAGGTGGTGAATACTTAAGTGCCGAGTTCCTAGATTACCTAAAAGAGAAAGGAATTCTCTCTGAGCTTACTCCTCCATACACTCCACAGCATAACGATGTATCGGAGAGACGGAATCGAACCCTATTGGATATGGTACGTTCCATGATGATTAATGCTGAGTTACCGCGATCTTTTTGGGGTTATGCGCTAGAATCAGCGGCATATATTTTGAACATGGTTCCTACCAAGACTGTGCCTACCACTCCATATAAGATGTGGAGTGGGAAGAAGCCCCATCTTCAGTACGTGAAGATATGGGGATGTCCAGCTTTTGTTAAAAAGCAGCATGTGGACAAGCTCGAGGCACGATCAGTAAAGTGTAAGCTTGTGGGATATCCAAAGAACTCCAGGGGGTATCTATTCTATTACGCAGACGAACAAAAGGTATTTGTTTCTCGTAATGCCCATTTTCTAGAAAATCAGTTTTTAGAAAAGGAAACAAGTGGGAGCGAAATAGAACTGGAAGAAATTCCAGAACCACAAATTACTACTGAAAGTTTGGTAGATCCAGTAGTTCAAGAAGAACAGGACATTCCCGCACCCCTCCACAGGAGTAGTAGGCCGTCTCATCCGCCTGAGAAATACTACGGTTTTCTCATAGATGGGGATAGAGAGGATTGCATCATTGATGATGATGAACCTACTAGCTTCCAGCAGGCCATCCAGAGCGGCGACTTGGTATGATGGCTAGATGCAATGCGGACCGAGATGGAGTCCATGTACACCAACAAAGTATGGACTTTGGACTTTGCTCCAGATGGGGTAAAACCCATAGGATGCAAATGGATCTTCAAGAAAATGATTGGTGTAGATGGACAGGTGGAAACCTATAAGGCTAGACTTGTTGCAAAGGGTTTTCGTCAAAGACCTGGTTTGGACTATGACGAAACTTTTTCTCCAGTGGCTATGCTTAAATCCATTCGGGTCCTTCTTGCTATTGCTGCCTTCCATGATTATGAAATCTGGCAGATGGACGTAAAGACGGCTTTTTCTGAATGGTAATTTAGAAGAGTGCGTCTATATGGATCAGCCAGAGGGTTTCAATCAGAGTGGGAGCAGTGGGAAAGTATGCAAGTTGCTTAAGTCCATTTATGGACTAAAGCAGGCATCGCGGAGCTGGAACATCTGTTTTGATGAAACAGTCAAAGAATATGACTTTATCAAAAATCCAGATGAACCATATATATATAGTAAAGTTGTAGCAAGAACTGTCATATTCCTCGTCTTGTACGTGGATGACATTCTATTGATAGGAAATGACATTCCTATACTACAATCTGTCAAAAGATTCTTGTCACACGGGCTCTCCATGAAAGACCTGGGTGATGTCTCTTACATTCTGGGGATCCGGATCTATCGTGATAGATCCAAGAGGATGTTGGGACTTTCGCAGTCCAGGTATATCAACACTATACTGAAAAGATTCAGTATGGAAGATTCTAAGTGCGGTAATCTATCGGCTTGTCACGGAATCACCCTATCCAAAGAGATGTCTCCCAAGACTGATTTGGAAAGGGAACGCATGTCTATTATACCCTATGCTTCTGCGGTAGGCTCTATAATGTATGTGATGTTGTGCCCCAGACCAGATGTAGCTTACGCACTGAGCGTGGTAAGCCGGTATCAGTCAGACCCAGGGGAGAATCACTGGATAGTAGTAAAGAACATTCTCAAGTACCTGAGAAGGACTAAGGAGATGTTCTTGGTTTACGGCGGAAAAGACCTCAAGATGGAGGCCTTTGCTGATTCCGACTTCCAGAGTGATAAGGACGATTCCAAGTCCATGTCAGGTTATGTCTTCACCCTCAATGGAGGGGCGGTGTGCTGGAAGAGTTCCAAGAAGGACACCGTTACTGACTCGACGATGGAGCGGAGTATATTGCTGCTTGCGATGCCGCAAAAGAAGCAGTCTGGATGAAGAAGTTCCTAACAGAACTTCAAGTGGTTCCTACCATAGTTGATCCAATACCTCTGTATTGCGACAACAACGGAGCTATAGCTTTAGCGAAGAAACCAAGGTCCCATCAGAAGTCCAGACACATCTTAAGGCGGTATCACCTGATCAGGGAGATCATTGATCGCCGGGAGATCGAGGTCCGGAGAGTTGCTACTGAAGAGAACATTGCTGATCCATTCACAAAGGCCCTACCTCAGATTCAGTTCGAGAGGCTACTCGAGATCATCGGTCTTCGATATGCTAGTACATGGCCCTAGTGCAAGTGGGAGATTGTTAGTGTATATGCCCTAGGGGCCATTATTGTATCATACTAGCTTGTATAATACTTAATGGAAGCTTGGGATATTCACAGTTATATAACAGTCTTGCTAAACATGGTAGTATGCTACTTGGTTTTATCTATCTTAATATGTGAGTATATGTATTGATAGAGCTCTTAGGATCTTGCTTGACTACCAGCGTTGTGATGGCAGTCACATTAGTGGGGGCTGGGTAGTCTACAAACACATCCTTTTTCAGGTCCCTAGTCGTAGGATTATCAAGACAGGGCATCGATACTCCAGAGTAGACTAGTGTGCACGCTTCTCATCCCAGTTGGGGAGATGGTCTATCCCACAGCCGTCAGTATGTCGTACTGGAGATAGTATATAGGTGCTCATTGGGTTACGGGTACACTGGACAGGACTCGCAGGGAACTGTTGGTTGGTTTTATACCAGTCGTCAGTTAACAGTTCCCAGGTGACATGAGTACAACATAGTCCGCAGACTTGACACTGCTACTTCGCCTCGAGTGTATCCCACTGTTCTTAGATTGCTACCCTACCACGGCTCAAAGGAGTCATGCAAACAGGTAGCAGTTGGGTGCAGTCCCGAGCACTTGGAGGCAGTGGCGGTTAGACAGGATTCGTCTCTCCCGGTATTGGGAGTTGATATCGCGCTGTGTCAGAGAGCCATTACGCAAAGTCCCTGGCCAGGGCAAGCGAGATTTACTGGTAGGTTCCAGTAGTTTCTCAGGGTGTAATGGGTTTCACTCCGACACGACTTATACCGCTATTAGGGGACTGACGCTTGCCGCCCCCTAGGCCCGATATGCGATAGTCTTAGACGAACAGACCGGACTGTACGGAAATTGTCACATCAAGCTCAGTAGGAGTTCGGATGGGTTTTCTCATCGTCCTTCTTATCGACATCTACCTGGGGACCGTTACGTACAGCTAGTGCCGCTTGCGGCCTGTGGTTAAACCCGCTGCCAGCGTAGTAGTCGAGTCATTAGAGTCCCACACAGAGAGTTTCCCTGCTCCAGGTGAAACGATATAGAGGTCGTTTGGTTTTACGACAAGGGTTCGGACGCATACGTGTGTTTACGCACGTACGACATGCGGACAATTTTTACTAGCCGGCTTTGGTTTAAGCCAGATTCAAGTATCGGGTTATTGGATTTATACAGTCTAAAGTTTTTCCGTGTTTTCACGGATAGGAGGGGCGTTCTCATAATTTCGCGAGAAGCTTCTAGAAGGATGGTGACTTGGGGGTTTAGGTGGCATAAGCATTAAATGAGATTAGTGACTCATTTATGTGATCATCCATGTCATTAATGCATCATAAATGATTAATGACTCATATAGATGAATCACTCATATGAATTTATGAAGCATGGTTGTTAAATCATTAATTTATTTATTTGATAAATAATAATGCTTCATATATATTCAAATGAGATCATTATCTCTTCTCATTCTCATGCTCACCTTCTCTCTCCTCAAGCTCTCTCTCTTCAAACCCTAATCCTCCCCTCTCATGTGTTGAGATCAAGAATTATAATAGACTAATTAATCCATAACCCTTCTCTATATCATCTAGGTACTTTGATTAGCAACTAAAGAAACCTAGTTACCTCAAGTTTAGAGGTAAAGCTTGGAGTATAGCTCTCGGGTGGATCATCTACTACATAGAGAAGGCCAGAGAGGAGGTGGAGAACGAAAAGACGAAGGACACGGTTCATTAGGTATAATCACTTCACATAGTAGTTAACAACTCCTATGTTTCTTGTTAGTTATAGTTTAGCAAAGATTCTTCAGTTAGTCGATGTTTACGCAAAGAACAAGATCGTTTTTCATTTTTCTGCCTCCCCGCAAGTCGTGGGGTTTTGTACATCGACTTACAGACGGCCGAACAGAAAATACTTCATTGACCTTATCTTCCGAGTCGCTGCCGAAGACTAGTATAGGGGTGGACGGTCCCGACTTGTTGCATTGGCAGCTTCATTCCCCATCGATAAGGCTTTACCGAACCTTTTCCTCATCTTGAACCTGCTTTTGCTGGTGGCGGATGTGCTTTGATCTGGTGGTAGCGTTTTTACCCTCTCGTCCAGTCGTCGGCATTTGGCTTTTCCAAATATGACCGCTTCGCGCTCTCGATCAGCCTTGCTTTTCAGAAGAGCTTCGTTCAGGAATGCATCGATCATTTCATCTGATGGCCCTAGAAGTTTCAGCTCGGGATCTGCCCCCAGTTTCTCTGCTTCCAGAGCTTCTTCACCGTTTGTTAACGAGTGAGAGATCACATGGCAGCTTGCAACATAATCCTCACGTTCATCCGACGAGTCTTCTCCATTGTCATCATCTCCGTCCTCAAGGATGTGGCTGAGAAATTCTTGGAGTGTGACTGGGGTCCGCGCTTTCTGGTTATATTCTTCCAGCTCATCAATATGTTTCTACAGGTCCGTGCGCTTGTCATCAGGCTTCACGGGCTTTTTGGTCTTTTTCTTCTTCTTTGAAGACTTTGACGGCTGTGTATAGGCGCTTTGACTATTACCACCAATTTTTGGCGTCGGGTGCGGCTTCAGCATTCCCTTGATGACTTCGGGTTCCAGTGGACTTTTCCATTTGATCACCGGGAATGTTTGGAGATCCTTCAGCATTTTTTTCATTTTGGCTAAAAGAACGACCTCCCATGGAGCTTCTTCTATAAAAGAGCATGATGCCCCCGGTATATCCGCCGTTTTGAGAGCGTGCGGCTGGGGCGGGTTTACTTTCCAATTCTCGGATAGTGCGAATTTGCCCTGTTGGTATTGGTTCTCAATCCACCCTTTGAAGACGAAGAAATCTTCGATTGGATGGCCTATCGCTTGGTGATAGGGGAAATAATTGTGATTATTATCCTCACCGGGTTGCAATGGGCATCTTAGATCCGGCAAGTTGATGAGCCTGCTGTGCACCGCCAGCTCGAACAATCTCCTCGTTTTGTCCCGGGGAAACGAATATGGATGCTTCATTTTCTCATTAAAGAATCACCGTTTCTCGTCTTGGCGATAGGTTAGTTTTGGACCACTAGGCTGCTGTTGAGCATTGGCGACGAAGGTCACTTTACCTTTCCCTTTTTTCATTCCGTGGCTCCGACTTCGAAGAGGAAGGCCTGTGGCCCATCTGGTCCATTTTGGCCAGCTTGTCAATCAGGGCCTGGAAAGTAATTGTCTTGAAGAACAACATGAATTGTGAAATGGTCGTCTAAGGGTCGACGGTCCCTACGAACATGCCTACCGCAGGCGCTTCTTCGATGCGCTGCTCGCACTTCGACCACAGATTCCGCCACCGTATAGCATACTACACCCATGTTTCGCCTGGCTTCACTCTGGCGTTAATTAACGCGTGATCGGGGTACGCTCACTAGCGCTGGCGAAACGTTGGGTAAACAGCAATTCCATTTCCGTAAAAGTTTTGACGAAGTCGTTGGGCAGCTCTGAATACCACTCAAAGGCCATTTCCGCCAAGCTGCCGACGAACTGATGAAGTAACTATTTGTCGTCACCTCCGGTATTGCCGCAAAGAGCCCCGAACTGAGCGACATGTTGATATGGATTCCTCGTCCCCTTGTACACATGAAATTTGGGGATCGTGTATCCCGGCGGGTATTTTATTTGATCGTACCATCCTGGATATGGCCGCCCAGTTCTGACGACTTGGCCGATTGCTTCATTCGCTTGATGAGCCCGTATTTGCTGAGCTATATAATCATCGAGCATGGTTTTGGAGATGGTCTCCTCTTTGGATGCTGACAGAGCCGGCAGAGCATTTGATGTCTCTCCTCTATCATCTTCAATTATTACCGGAGGATCTTCGGCTGGAGGGTCCGGCTGGATCATCATGCCCACCATATCTTGGAATAAAAGGTCTATTTGTTTTATGTTGGCCGCTTTTTCCGCGGCCTCTTTATCCTTCTTCTCTAGCATTCTCCGAAAGAATTCGGCATCCGTTTCCTGCTCATGACGCTGCTCCGAAGATGTCTCCGGGCCTACTTTTGGTCCCGTGAGTGCGGCTATAGATGTTAGCATCTCTTGGAGTTTTTGTTCTTGCTGCTCCTGTGCCTTAGTTACTGATCACGTAAGCGGTCGATGACCTGTGGAAATACGTCTATCCTCTTTTCCAGATGCCATATAGACGGTATGCACCACCATGCCCCTAGACTTAGGGGTTTTAGGCTCAGTGTTCTTGCGATTCGCTGCAGACACCGGGATTTTCTCCAGTTTTCTCCTCTTGTGAGCGGTCGAAGTTGAGGGGTCGTTGCAGTGGGCACCCAAGTAACTGTCTCCTTCTGTGGCTTGACAGGGTGGTCTTCTTCTTGCCTAACCTTCAACTTTTTCTGTCGACAGGGATAGTCTTCCACAGAGTCTTGGACCTGTTGCCAAACTTTATAAATTTTAGAGGACAGCCGTTGAAGGGGCTGCTCCAGCTTTGCCTTTGTAACGTTCTCCATTGGTGGAGGAGATCTTTTTAACACAGCAGTCGGAGAGTTTTTGCGTACCCTCCTAAGTAGTTCAAATCTGTTCCCAGTTAAAACAGCATCATCAACTTCCACCGTTGGAGTTGGCGGAGTCAGTCCGGAAGGAGATCTGCCCCCATCCTTCCTCACTCGGCGCCAGTGGCGACGTCAAGCATAGAGAGCGGTCGGGACCATAACCATTGTTGAATCATCTTTTCCATGCCCCCTGTTCTGATGAGATCCTGTCGTTGGCGGCAGCCTGTCAAAGACATACGTCGTCTGAGAGGGAATGGTCAACTTGTCGAAAGCCAACCTTTAGGTAGGGAGAGCAGCCTGGATGACCTCAACTGTAGCAGGAGTTGGAGTTCCCTTCTCTGGTATTGCGAGCCTCTTTGCGGGCCCACTTGAGCTTTGACCCAGCCTATCGAAGACTGAGGCATTAGAGTTGGACGACCCACTGAGAGGGGTCGTGGTGGTTGTAAATCGATCAAAGACCGACTTTTTTGGAGCTTCTTGCGATGGTACAGGAGCGCTGAAGTTTGTTGGAGGGATCATGCTCCCGAAGAATAGCCATGTGGTGTCTTGGGTCACTTGTTCCACCGGCACTGTGAAAAGGGAGGCCGCTTGAGGCCCATAGGTTACTCCTCCGGCAGGGGCGGAGCGGAAGTTATTGCAGTTGGTGCAGTCGGAAGCCATTGATCTGCACGGGAGCAAGACACCAAATCTTAGTACCTCGAATCCAGAGGCAACCATAGCAAACGGCGATTCATTCGCGAAACACGACACACGAAGTGTGAAGTGGAAAGATAAAAAGGTCCCATCGGGCGTGCCGGAATCTGTTCTCCGCCGAAAAGACGCGACCGGGATGTTGGGACATCCGGCTTGAATTTTGAAGGCAGATGCTATTAGGTGCTCTCCGTCCACCTCTCCGAAGATGCCAAATTGATTTATGACACCATGTATCGAAGGTTTGGATGGATGCAGCCGTTGTAGCAGACTTCGTCAGATTCCCCCTCATTTGAGGGGTTTTTGATTGTGGGGACACTAATCCCTACAGGCGCAAGCCCCTACAGTTAATTATACTACCGCATCGCGGTAACAACTTTCTTCTTCTCCAAATGGTCACTTCATGTCGTGTGTGTTTGTTTTGTTTTTGGTTTCCCGTGGATTGTATACGGAGACTAATTTAAGTTGTCGCCCGTAGGGCGTGGATTAGTCCAAATCCGTATTTTCTTAGATTTGGGTTTGGGGTTGTGTTTAAGGATACGTTGGTCTCATTTGAGACTGAAATCAACTTAAACGCATGTTAAGGATACGTTAGTTTAATTTCAGACTAAGATCAACTTAACGATTTATTAAGGATACATTAGTCTAATTTTAGACTAAGATCAATTTAACAGGATCATTTAGATCCAACAAAAGAGCATTTGAGCTCTATTATTTAGTTTAGGGACATTGCGGTCCATTGTTAGTTTAAGGACATTACGGTCCGATGTTAGTTTAAGGACATCTCGGTCCAATGTTAGTTTAAGGACATCTCGGTCCATGGGCTTAAGGACCCCATAGTCCAAGGTTAAGGACATCATAGTCCATGGGTTACCCTATAGTACAAGGTTAAGCACATCATAGTCCATGAGTTTACGGACCCCACAGTCGATGGAATGCTTGGTTGTCAAGACACGTCACCTCTCTGAAGATATTGAAGGATTACAACGACGAATATCAGAGGAGTAAAGAGATGTACCCTTGAACCAATTTTGATTGAGAGATCTGTAGTCCAATTTGAGACTAAGATTAAAAGATTTATGAGCATATGGGCTCAATTAATCTGAATGAGGGGTTTATGGCCAACTTGGGCTCGGCCCACTCAGTTAAATGTTAAACATTTGACAATACTGAGTATTGATTTGAGTTCTGACAATATTTTTGTCTTTGAGTGCTGAGCATTCGTTATAGCTCTGGGCTTTATTTATATAACAGTTTATGTTCTTTTAGCGCACATGTGAGGAGCACGTGGCGCGCTTGGCGCCGTGCGCCAGTCAATGAGCGCAGAGCGCTTCTACTGGGTAGCGCACACGTGAAGAGCACGTGGTGCGCTTGGTGTTGAGCGCCAGTCCATGAGCGCAAAGCGCTAGTTTATGAGCAAAGCTCTATTTGTTCAGTGGCGCACACGTGAGGAACACGTGGTGCGCTTGGCACTGAACGCCAGCCCAAGAGCGCAAAGTGCTATTTGATCAGTGGCGCACACGTGAGGAACACGTGGTACGCTTGGCGCTGAGCGCCAGCCCAAGAGCACAAAGCGCTTTTTGATCAGCGTTATGAACTGAGAAATAAATTCTCGTTTATAAGCGACTTTGTCTAAAATTCTAAGAACAAAAGTTCTTATTTTTATAGGAGATGTTTCAATCTCTTATTTTGATGAAAGGTTTTGCCTTTATAGATCTGTGATCCTAAGAGAATTGAATTATTCTCCCCCCTTCTTTTTATAATGAGATGTTCATGATCACTTTTTATAAAAGACTTTAGTCTTATAGATCTATGATCTGTGAGAAGCATTATGTTCTTCTTCTTATTTTTTTATGATTAGATCCTTTGATCTCTTTGTGAAAGACCTTGGTCTTATAGATCTATAATCTTAGAAAACAGAAATTAATTTTTCTTTTATATGAGACGATTTTGTTTTTCTGTTCTTTTTACCTTGAAGAAAATCTTCTTCTTCCGAGTGCTTGCTCTTCTTTCTGAGATTTCTCAAAATAGATGCCGCCAGACCCGCCAACCAGTCCGCTGGAGCCCCTATAGGGGGGTTCCTCTATCTAAGACTTGAAGTCTTGGGGCTTTTATATAGGGCAAGGCTGATTTGTTCAATCAGTTAAGGAGATCTTTTCTCCAATTGGTTTGGGGATTTCCCTATCGTTGGATCTTTGATCCAAGGGCTTCTGATTTACAGAAGGCAATCTTCTTATTTTTAGCAAAATTGGGAAATCTTTTCCCATACAGAATTTATTCTGTATTTTAGTGATTTTTAATCACCACTGGATCATTGATCCAACGGTGCTCTGATTAACAGAGCACAATCTTCTTGTTTGGAAAGATTTTGAGAAATCTTTCCTTAACAGAATTTTATTCTAGTTAATTGATGATTTATCATCTTTATTGGATCATTGATCTGACGGTGGGGAGCTTTTAGTTCCAGCGCTAGCGCACTCGTGCTTTGCACGTGATGCGCTGCTTAGAGTGCAGCGCACTTAGCGCTAGCGCACATGTGCTTAGCGCTAGCGCACACGTGCTTTGCACGTGGTGCGCTACAGCGCTCTTAGCGCTAGCGCTCATGTGCTTTGCACGTGAGCGCTGCTTCAGAGTCTTTGACTCTCAGTGATGGCGCTGTTATGAAGCGCCGTTTCACATCAAAATTTGAAATTTGAACAGAGGTTTGCTCTGATTGGGGTAAACAAGGTCCCTCAAAACATTCAAGGAAGAGGAGAGGCTTCGTGCTTCTATGGGCCTCGATATGATTCGTTTTGTGATGACTTTAAAATATTTAGCTCATTTTATTCACACCCTGACTCTCTTTTTTTTATTACAGGAATCACCGCAGCTTGTGCCGTTCCAAGTGCGATGCCTTCTTTAGGTGGTTGTGCAAAGTATATTCCTCTCTTGATGGCACCTACAGAACCTTCAGAGCCACCGTCTACCGTTGAGGCCAACCTAAGGCCGCTACAGGAAGCGTCGCTAAAGCAGATAATGCCGGACACTACAGCAGATCCGAAGGCTGAGTCTGATTCGAATAAAGATGTTCCTCTGTCTATGGTCCTGGAGAGATCTCTTCGCACAGCTAAAACCAAGAAGAACCGTTGGAAGCATGCAGCGAGAAAGCGTCAGGCTAACTTGGCCGAAGGTGCGGGTTCGAGTGAAATATGACCCTCTGATGTTTTCATGAAGGACATTCCTTCTGCCTTGTCAACCGCTTATAGGAAGATCACACATGGAGCTTGTGAAGAGGCTGAGCGGTTTCTCCAAGGTGAGACAGCGCATGATATTTTAATGAAACCTAGTCTCCCTTCTATTCTACCGTCGACCGAAGAAAAAAAAAGGAATCCATCCGATCCAGATCGTTGAATGATCCATTTACCACCCTTCCTTTCGTATTGTTTACTTTTCCAAGTTTCTTTCCTTAGCAGATTTTTTCCTCTTGAATTATAACACATTTATCCTCGAATGATACAGCAGGGCTAAGTTTAGGTGTCAGCGCTGAGGATGAAGTGCCAGCATCTGGGGATTTTGGGGCGCCGGGCCTTCATTTTGAGTCTGAGACTGTTCCAGCTGCCACATCCTCTCCTTGTGGATCCCCGACATCGGCGGGTGATGTTAGCATAACGACGACCCTTATTGATTCGGGAGATGAGAGTGCAGAAGTTGAATCTGTCTTCCCAATGGTGGTGGACGTCGAAAAAGTTGTCGCAACTAGTGACGCTCTAGATACAACTATGTTTCGGCACCGTCAAGTATCTTCCGTCCTATCACTTTTAGATTCTCAACCTTGCTAGTTACTTTCGCTAATATCTTCTTTATTTCGAATGTAGACGTGGTAAACCCTGGCGCTATGCTGATTGAAGAACCCTCATCAGCTGGTACTATGACCGTTGTTGTTCTATCCATCTCTTTTGCACCTCCCCGAGTTTTCTCGGGCCCAACAACAGAAGGTAAAATTCTTTTATTTCTACGCTTTAGCATTGATATTATTCCTTGGGTTAATTTCTTACGTATATTGTTGCTATCTTACATGAGTGCTTTTCAATCATCTGTGCCGAATGTTAGCCTCACACTTCACCTTCCAATTAGGATCCGTCCTTCCTTCTGGCGTTGGTTAGTATATCTTTCATCTTTTATTTCATCTTTCCCCGAGTAACCATTTTCTAATAAGCTTTTCTCTGTACTGACCACAGTCTTACGGCTCGAAGGAAAAGATGAAGAAATAGCTGAGCCTTCTATGCTCCCCGATTTGCCGCTTTCAACTATTGGTAGGTTGGATCTCATTCATATATTTTTTTATTTTAGGTTGAAATCCTAACCTTCTTTATATGTGTATTATTCCATAGCAGCTCCACTGGCTTTGGTTCCTTTCGAGTCTCCCATTTCTATGCCCGCAGGGCCCTTCGCTAAACGCCAATCTTCCAGAGGCGCAACAAATAGCAAGCACATGCTAAGCGAATTTATCGAAGATCTTAATGTCGAGCCTCTCACTTCTACTCTAGACTTCGCGGACGAGGCCAACCCCATGCTGGCGACTCCTGTGACTTTCTATAATGAAGATTTCGTCAGCATCTGGGCTGATTACTGTAAGCGAATCGAGGCTTGCCTCCATGAGATCGAGCACAAACGTCTTACGCCTGAGGCATTATCCTCGAAGGCTCAATTGGTTGCATGGATCGAACAAAGTGCCGCTTCCATCCAATACTTCAAGCAGAAGCTGGTCCTGAAGCAGAAGGAGTATGAGAAGGCTTTTAGCGAATCAAGCCAATTACGTGCCCAGGTAAAAACAAATGATGCTCGGCTCCGAGTTATCTTTGAAAATCTTCAACGATGCATTTCCGAAGGAGTGGCGCTGAGACGGGACCTTGACTCTGCTGAGCGAGGAATGTGGGACTCTGAAGCTGCTAAGCGGGAGATTTCAAAGAAGTTTTCTTCATGCTTGCAACAACGAGCTCAACTCTAAGCAATGCTACCCACAATAGTGGAGCGTGAGAAGGAGCTGCGGCAAGAGAATGAATGGGTCAATACTTTACTGAAAGCCCCGCCCTTTTAGAAGCTAGAATTGTATCTTTCTTTTTATATAAATTGTATCTTTCAAAGATTTTGATTCATGAATAAAGAATATACATTTTTATTTACACGTACTCTTGATGTCTTAATCTGGCATGAAGTAGTTTATGCACTCCTTTTGGAGTTTGTAATTTATTCACTCATTTCAGAGTTTCAAGTTTATGTACTCGTTTCAGAGTTTGTAGTTTATTCACTCATTTTGGAGTTTCTAGTTTATGTACTCATTTCGGAGTGTTTTTAGTTTACCTCTCTTAGGTTTACAGGCAAACTTGTCCTAACTTTTTATGTGGATAACCCCCATTCTTTACGACAGGGGTCCGTTAGATTTGTGGTACTAGGGTTTTAGTCCATGGTACCATCGTGTTGGCTGATGTATTCCACGATATGCAGTCTTTAAGCCGTCGTTCGAGTAGCCCCATGACTGTCATGTCTCTGATCCCTTCGGGGGCTGGAAAAGACGTCTTCAAATAATCTCCTTAGGTTATATTACCATCGGAAGAGCAAGAGTTAGGAATTTTCTATGACGCTTTTTACTTGAGGTTAGGCTCAATTTGGAGCCTTGGTGAGTCATAACCGCACCCTTCTGAGGTGAGATGATATCCAACGGTCTTTAGGATTTATACGAGTTGCTTCAAGACCCGAAGCTAGGAATATGCCGTCACTTCGTTTTTTTCTTTAACGATGTCGCGCTGATTCTTTGCTGAAGTAGGGTAGATATCTGTAGGACCTCTATACTGTATGTATTGCAATTGAAGTCCGGAGCCAAGAATATGCCATCTCTCCAATTTCATTTGATAGCTGCGTCCGCATCCTGCCGAAATGAGGGGAAACGCCAAGATAGTCCCTAGGTTATATATGTACCGTCGAGACTTGGAGCTAGAATTTTGCCGTTACTCCATTTTTACTTTGACCCTTGGGTCGTTTGTTGGTTTTGCATTTGCATCCTGCTGGAATGAGAAGAACGTCGGGGTGATCTCTAGGCTTTTGATGTTGCCATTAAGACCTGAAACTACGATTTTGCCGTCACTTCATTTAAATATTGTGTCTTTCCCTGCTAGAACGAGGACCCAGGGATAGTCTATAGGTTGTATATGTATCGTCAAGAATCAAAGCTCTTTTTGACGAAGCGTGGTGAGAAAATATGGTTCCCTTTCCTTTATTTGTGCCCATGGATCATGTACAAGAGTCAATATGGCCATACATGCAGGGCAGAAAAGTTTCATTTTCATTTTTTTATTTCTTTCCGCGATGCTCTACATTCAGCTTGTATGTCGTGAAAGTCGCGATTGCCCAATCATTTCGGCTATTTATCGCGATACCTGATTAACCAAATATATTGCACATTTGTATGGACTTTTTCCCTATTATTGTTAAGTGCTAAAAAGTGTTAATTGTAAATAAAGAACATATGTGGGTTTATTTGTAAAAAGTTATTATCATATGTTTCTTCATTTATAATTAATATAGTTAGGAAAAATATATGCATATAATATTTAAATGAAATATTAGTAATTAAAATATGCATATCATATCAAATATTCCTAATTAATATTCTTAAGATATTATATCATATAAATGGTTGGAATAATATCTCAAAAATACCAAATGCTACTAACATTTTTATTTGAGATATTATGCAGGTATTATAAAAGATTAGCTCGGATCAGAAATCTATGTATGAGATCTAAGTCAAATCGGGATATCGAAACCGAATCTGCCAAATATTAGAAGCAAATCGAGGAATCTAGCAACGGCAGAGACTAAGGGAAATATTTTCAGAATTAATATATCAAGAGGATCTCTAAATATCAAGAGAAAAATCCAAAAATATCCTAAGTTCCAAACCCACCAGATGG
The DNA here is from genome assembly GCA_030015575.1 of Agapanthus africanus. Classification (NCBI taxonomy): domain Eukaryota; kingdom Viridiplantae; phylum Streptophyta; class Magnoliopsida; order Asparagales; family Amaryllidaceae; genus Agapanthus; species Agapanthus africanus. The sequence goes on from JASDDO010000014.1 coordinate 145,769,043, forward strand.
CGGCGGATCCACGGTCAATCATGGGCTTGGATGGTAGTTCCGCGGTGGTTTAGTGGCCGTTGGATCTGAGATTTTGGGGGCATGATTGTAATCACACCTAATTTAATATGGAATCTAGGGTTTGTAATTTTAAGGGCTATATAAAGGACCGAGAGCTGTGCATTCCAAAATCATCCCATAATCTAATCATCTATTCATCTACCTCCATAAAGAGAGAGATCTATAAGAGAAACCAGGGTTCTTGTAATCTACTTTTGAAGGAGAAAAATTATAATGCAATAGTTGATTAATAAAGGTAGTTTGTGTTTTAATTCTTTTTGCATTTACTTTTCCGCATTTACTTTACGCATTAATTTTCCGCATTAATTTTACGCATTACTTTTCTGCACTTTTAATTATGGTTTCATTCATTTTCGACCTTTCTTTTAAATCGCTACTAGTCATGAGCGAGTAATTTCTTACTTGCTAGGATTTGTAGGATATGGTAGAATAATGGATGAAATATTTTTGAACTTCTTTTAACATTTTAATGTTTTTAAACTTTAGAAAAATAAATGTTAGCTCTCTTATCGAGCGTGCTATCAATTTATTGATAGTCACGACCACGATTTGAGATTAGTTAAACACTTATTTTGTTAAGGGTTTGAGATTAATAGAGATCAATGGAAGGAAAAGGGACAGTAGTGGGAAACCCTAGTTCCCTCCAAGAACTCCTAATCCACATTCATCGCTATCTCTCTAAGTTTTAAACTATTAAAAGATCAAAAGAGATATTTCTAAACATTCATCCATTAACTACTAAGTCCTATAAACCCTACAATCTCTTTTATTATAAATTTTATATCCATATTAAAATAAAACGACAACAACCCATCCTCTCTTTTATCAACTCGTTTAAACTAAGAAAAGAAGTTCATGTTTTCCTGCGGACAACCCGTACTCATCGCGGCTAGCTATTAGCAACACCGTCTTGATTGTGGTTATTTACAAAAACACATAGAACATTTCTCGCATCCAATCAAATAGCGTCATTGCTGGGGAGACGGTTGTAATTAATTTTCTTGTTATTTGGATTGATTTCTTATAAAAACCAGAAACATAAAATAAAAAAGAACCAAAACCACATCTTGTGATTTTAACGATTATTGTGCGAGTTTTGCAAGGAAATCTGGAGTAATTGGAGCGAGCCAACAGAGATTCAGAGACTTTAAACCTGGACCAGAGGAGCATAGGGTTGCTCTGAAGAAATTTGACCAGAAGATCTTGCCAAGATGCGGCGGAACCGCGGCCCTTTGTTGCATTCGGCGGCAGAACCGCGGCAATATTGACGAGTTGGGCCCCCAATCTTCTCTGGTATTCTCCTATTGCCTTACTATCTCCTCTAAAACTCCAATAAACTGATTTTACCTGCAGGATTCTTTGCAAACAGCGCCGCTAAAAAAAATCTTTTTGCGTGTTTTGTTTTCGGTTTGTTTTGCATATCTAAACAGGACATTAAGGGGCAATAAAACCCAAATTCAGATTAGGTAGGGATTTCATCATCCTTCCGAGGCCCCACAAATCACAAACGAGCATACTATCATCTTACATTAATAAAAAATATCAAGACCAAGGCTCTAAGGACTGTCGCACTCAATTAGGACAGAGGATGATCGTGGGTAATCTATTGCTTATCCGCATTTCTCTTGTGGTGTCTAGGAAAGTGTGACTAAGATGAGTGATTACTTAATTAGGCCCGGTATTTCGGTGATCCGTATAGCGGATACCTCCCACTTACCTGGCACTTACCTTTTCACAAGATTGATAAAGAGATAGTAGAGAATTGATCCTACGTCATGTCCTTTGGAAGTCTAGGAGCGGTCTAGTGACTTGACCTAGGTGACCCTAGCTCTAGGGATTGATTGTGCATTTTGTGATTGGTTGAGTCAAGCCTCGCGCCCGACTTTTTTTCAAAACAAATCTTCTTAAAATCATTCTCACACATATCGTATGCTGCCACGTGCACTAAACCCGCTTAGTGCATGATCGGCTGGACACAGGATTCTAGTGCCCTTCTAGTCCGTGTTTTTGCTGTCAACTCCGAAATCGATACTTCTTCATCTTCTATTTCTACTCCACCAACTATATCTGCTGAGATAGAAGGATCTCCATCGGGTTTTAACAACACAACTTTGCCGCCACCCGCAGGTGCGCAAATTCAGAATCCACCACACATCACTCTTCAAGACAGATGCTATCCCGTACACGGACCCCTTCCTACGTGTCTGTCACTTCCACCAGCCAATGGGGATAATTTCAAAATTAAACCCTGCTTCATCAACTTGTTGCTCAAATTTCACAGGCTTGAATCTGAAGATACATATGTTTTTATAACCAAATTCGAAAACGTATGTGCAATGATGAGCACGACCGAACTTTCAGGGGATGCTCTGCGATTACGTCCTCTCTCTATTACCTTGTGCGATCTCGCAGAAAAATGGCTTTATAGCACCGCCGCACATTCTATCACTAAATGGGATGAATTCGTTAAATCATTCCTTAAAAAAATTTATCCTCATAACAAGCCTGCCCGTATTCGGAGTGAGATTAACCAGTTTGCCCAACTTCCCAATGAACCCTTTTGGAAATGCTTTGAACGGTTTAAAGACGTACTTGTCCAATGCCCTCATCATGGAATTGACAGATGGCAACTTTACCGAATTATGTATGAGGATATTAATCCAGCTATGAAACAAATGCTAGAAACCATTTGTCAATATTATTTTATGTCAAAAGACGACGGCGAGGCATGGCAATTTTTGGAAGATCTCTCTGAGCAAACATTACAGTGGGAGAGCACTAGACCAACAACATCGTCTTCATCTATGGCAGGTATCCATCAGCTCGACGCTTCCATCGCAATGAAAGCCGAAATGGCTGCGATGCAAAAGAAACTCAAAGCCATGGAAAGCAAATTCTCTTCAGCTTCTCTAAACCAAGTTACGCTCCCCAAAACCGTGTGTTGTTGCTGTTTTGACCCATCACATTTAACAGAAGAATGTCCTTTGAATCCTCGGTCTCAAGGTCATGAACAAACCAATACTACTTTTCAGCAACAACCTTGAAACGATCCTTTTTCATCCATATATAATCGGGGATGGAGGAATCATCCTAATTTTGCTTGGAACCAAAATGAATCTCAAAATCAAAATCAGTTCCCAAGACAAAGTAACTATCAATGGCTTCCCCTACAGCAACAACAGCCACCACAACAAATTCACTACCCCTTTCAACCACAATCTTTTCAAAATCCAGCCAACAACTTTACCCCTTATAATAATTCTTTCTAACCACAGACTAATATTCCAACGGACGGTACCGATAAAATCTCTACACTCGAAAGAAGCTTAGAAATGTCTATTAAACAATCTGCACAAACGACGGCTAATTCAACATCTTCTATCCAAATGCTAATGCAACACACTGCTACCACGGTGAAAGCATAAAATCGATCGAAGTACAAATTGCACAGTTGAATGCCGCAATGAGTAAGAGAGAGAAAGAAAAACTTCCATCTCAATCTCTACCAAATCCCGGCCACTCACAAAGCGCAAATATCATCCTTCACCAACAAAATTATAACATTATGCCGTAACTACGTTGAGATCGGGAAGTGTGCTAAATAACCAGGTTGGTGAACAAGTTGATGATTCAGATGATACCCCGGCTATTACTTCTACTCCTACTTCGTCTAGTCCACCATCTTCTTCTGAGTCTATTCTCCATTCTTCACTAAGTTCAAACCCTCAGCCCACTTCCTTGAATGAATTACCATCTAAAACCATCCCAAATCTAATTTTGGGATCCATTCCATCCCCACAAACTTCTCCATAAAAGTTGGACCCAACCCTTGTTAATAAAGCTCCTTTTCAAAACCGGTTGAGGCCCAACAGACCAAGTCCACAAATGGAGAAGATTGTGGAAATTTTTAAGCAAGTAAACATAAATATTCCTCTCTTAGATGCTATCTAACAGGTTCCATCCTATGCAAAAATTCAAAAGGATTTGTGCACTAGGAAAAGGAAAACTCAAGTGCCAAAAAAGGTTTTCTTAGCGAATAATATGAGCAATGCTCTTACCCAACATGTGCCGAAGAAACATAAGGACCCCGGTTGTCCTATAATATCTATTACTATTGGGGGTAAAAACATCAATCACGCTCTACTTGATTTAGGTGCTAATGTTAACTTGCTCCCGTATTCTGTTTATGAGCAATTAGGCATAGGAGAGTTGAAACTTGCACATTATACTCTCCAGTTGGACGATTGATTTATCACCCACCCTAAGGGTGAGCTAGAGGACGTGTTGATCAAAGTAGGGGAATTTATATTCTCTGTGGATTTTATAGTTTTAGATACACAACATGTGGCAAACCCATGGAACCAAATTCCGGTGATTCTAAGTCGACCTTTTCTAGCAACTTAAAAAGCGATAATCAATTGTCGAAACGATTCTATGAACCTGTCCTTTGGGAAGATCACAATTGAGCTTAACATTTACAGAGTAAGAAGTCAACCCTCCAAACTTTCTGCTCATATAATTGATATATGTTCTGTCAACGAGATAACTTCCGACAGTTACGAATTTGAGGAGCTTCACGATACTGATCTCGACGCCACTAGTGCGTTATTGTTTGATCCAACTATTTATTATACGAATGAGGACCCTTCTGTCGAAAAGTCCACCCCCGAGTCCAAATTCTTTGACTTGTCGAATGACTTAGTCGAGCTATCCGAGTCAGTCTCTTATGAACCTCTTATATAGTCCGAGTATCATACTCTTCTTTCCGATGAGATTATCATTCAGAATATCGATGAAAGTGTCACGACCCACCCCCAATACTGAGAGTATTGTCCGCTCTGACTGAAGTCGCACGGTTTTGTCTTTCGGGACGAACCGGACCCGACCAGGGGCCACTTCCTAGGAGGTCATCCATCCCAGAACTTCTCTGGCTCGAGCAAGCTTAACTACGGAGTTCTCAAGCTCCTGTAGTGCTGGTTCACTTAAAAGGCGCCTCTGTATTGAAGAGTGGTATCATTCCATTTATAGTATAGATCTGTTCTCTTTCGGAATGTATTCCGAAAATTCCCTATTGTTTTACAGTGGGTCCCCATGCTTATCTGGTATATATGGGTATACCGGATAATACATGGGGCATTACATTCTCCCCCACTTAGAACAATGGTTCGTCCTCGAACCACATACCTACTATTGAGGAACCTGACTCTGATACCATTCTATCACGACCCACCCCCAATACAGAGAGTAATGTCCGCTCTGACCGAAGTCGCACGGTTTTGTTCTTCGGGGCGAACCGGACCCGACCGGGGGCCATTTCCCAGGAGATCACCCATCCCAGAACTTCCCTAGCTCGAGCACGCTTAACTAGAGAGTTCTCAAGCTCCTGTAGTGCCGGTTCACTTAAAAGGCGCCTCTATATTGAAGAGTGGTATCATTCCATTTATAGTACAGATCTGTCCTCTTTCGAAATGTATTCCGAAGATTCCCCATTGTTTTACAGTGGGTCCCCATGTTTATCTGGTATATATGAGTATACCGGATAATACATGGGGCATTGCAGAAAGTTTTGAAGATATTTCGATGAAGAACTCGTGTTCCTCAAAGAAATGGATGTTGTGATGAATCAATCTCCGCCCGAAGAAGCTGAACCGCCACCCCTTTTTCTAGTCACATACGAGAATACAAATATTCCACCTATTCCTTATCTTTCACATTCTCGTTTTCATCCACCATCACTGTTTCGTCTCTACCAACCGAGACATAAAACCGTTCAATTACACCTATCATCTCCTCCCCACTTCTTCACATCTATCCGTAACATGATTTTCTACTAACTGTGGTGTTACATTAATAAAATATTCGAATGGTTGGTTTTAACTTTTGGTCTTTGTAAAGCTTTGTGCGGACCGATAATATTTATCCCCCTCTTATGATTTTAAATGCTTAGTAATGAAAACACTGCTTTAATTAAGTTTGGGGGAGAAAAATATTTTTTGGCTCTTGAATGAAAAGAAATTTTTGCACAATTGTGAGCCAAAAATAAGTTTGGGGGAGAATTTCACTGTCATTAACTCTTATCCCCTTTACTAATCATTGAGAACTTTTCCTCCTAAGTCTACAGGTTTTAAGCTTAAAAGATGGCATCAGTGAGGACACTGCTGCAAATAGGTTTGGGGGGGTTGTGTTTATTCACGTATCATTTTGCATTATACTATAAAAATAAAAGCACTAAATAATTTTTTTTTTGAAAATAAAAGTTAGAAAGTAAAAAATACATATGAAAAATAGGAAGAGATTTAAGACAAGCAAGAAAATCAGATATTTTAAAACAAAGCTAGTAATACGTAGTCATAAGCGGTTGTCCCAAGAGTTAGTAAGATGAAATGAATCACTAATCTGAGGATAGAAATAAGTTTGAAAAATAGTTCCTATTATTGAGTCCAAATATCTGAACGTTGATACTCTACTATACGCACTTGCACACATCTTGAAACTTGGGTTAGTAAAGAATATCTTGAAATACTCTTGTCTAAAAGCCTTAATATAAAGGAAAAAAATATAAATTAACAAAAATATAAATGACAAAAAAATATAAATAGTGAAGAAAAATGAACACTAGTTTTATAATTACTTAAGGTGACATAAATAAATATAGCGAGGGTGACTTATCACCTAGTGCCTTAGACCAATTGGTTTGGGAGTCACTACTAAGCCGTAGGTGTTGCAAGACTGGGATATTGCTATTTACGCCTCAAATAAGTGAGCACATTTGGTAATCGGTTGATTAGTAACTCAAGAATTATTAACGGTCGCATGAAGAATGTGTGAGCAAATCCATTAAAAAAATTCACCGACTAAAAAGTATTAAGGTATATGGATAAAGGGTATGATAGCTTGAATTGAATTCTCTAAGTGTAGGGATGTCTTTTACACACACGTAAGAGTATATGATTGATTGATCATTAAAAAGTGTGTTCGAAAATAACCGCAATCAAGACGATGTCGCTAGTAGCTAGCCGTGATGAGTACGGGTCGTCCGCAGGGAAACGTGAACTCTTTTCTTGTTTTAGACGAGTTGATCAAAGAATGGTGATTGTTTGTCGTTATGGATATAAAATTTATAATGGAAAAGCTTGTAAGGTTCATAGGACTTAGTAGTAATGGATGAATAATTAAAAATAACTCATTTATCTTTTAATATTTTAAAACTAAATCGATAGTGATGAATGTAGATTAGGGTTCTAGGAAGAAACTAGGATTTCCCCACTACTAATCCTTGTCTTTGCATTGATCTCTATTCATATCTTGCCCTTAACAAAAAAAGTGTTAAACCGATCTTAAATCATGGTCGTGACTATCAATAAATTGGTAGCGCGCCCGATAAGGAGGTCAACGTTTATTTTGCTAATGTTTATAAATTTTAAAATGTATAAAAGAAATTAAAAGATTTTATCATCCATTGTTCTACTCTATCGTATGAACCCTAGCAAGCTAAGAATTACTCGCTCATGATTAAGTTAGAAGAGAGGATGAAGAAGAATGAAAGTATGATTAAGATGCAGAAATATAAGTGCAGAAATTTAATGCAAAAAGAAATAAAATAAAAAATACATTTATTTATCAACTATTGCATTTACAATTCTCCTTAGAAAGTAGAATACAAGAACCCTGTTTACTCTAGATCTCTCTCTCTTTTTGGAGTTAGATGAATAGATGATGATCACTCAGATGCGTGGATCTCTTGGATCTCTTCGGTGATGATTTTGAATGTGCAGCTCTCGGTCCCTTATATAGTCCCTAAAACCAAAAACCCTAGAATCCATATGTGAATATATGCTGTTACGATCCAAGCCACAAAATCTCATATCCTACGGCCCTTATTGCGCCGCGGTTCCATCGCATATCCCTCTATTTGGCCGCGGTTCAGCCGCGTCTTGGTGGAACTAGGTTTAGAAATTTCTTCTGGTCTCTTGTGTTGACATGTGGAGATCCTGTTGATGTATAAAATTTGAAAATAATACTTTGAGTCTCTATCGTTGCTAGATCTCTCGATTTGCTTCTAAATTTTGGCAGATTCGGTTTCGATATCCCGATTTGACTCGGATCTCTTATTTGGATTCCAGACCTAAGCTAATATCTGCACAATATCTCAAGTCATAGTGTCAGTAGCAATTGGTATTTTTGAGATATTATCCTAACCATTTAAATGATATAATATCTTAAGAATATAGATTAGAAATACTTGATATGATATGCATATTTTAATTGCAAAGATTTCACTTAAATATTATATGCATATATTTTCCCTCAATATGTTAATTATAATCTAGAAACATATGATAATAAACTTTTACAAATAAACCCTCATATGTTCTATATTTATAATAAACACCTTTTAGTACTTAACAATAGTAGGGAAAATATTCATTCAAATGTACAATATTTTAGACTAATCAAATACCCTCAAACTTAATTTTGATCATCCCTAGCAAACTAGTTTCAAAAGAGAAAAAAAAAAAAAGAAAAACCTAGCACACTTTTGTAGGCAACACGATTGCACTTAGCTAGTGCAACAAGTCTTTAAACCTCTAGGTGTACCTAGTAGGAGGAGTGTTGTCTCCTGAGGGTTTTCAGCAGATTACACCCACAAAATCTCATAATAAAAGAAAGAAAATGAAACTTACATGCAAAGATAAGGAATATATAAAAGAAAGAACTTGAAAATAAGAGTTTCAAACCATACTGGCTTTTTAGTTGACATGAGCCCCATCTTAATAGTTGTGAAAAGATGTCAGAAATCACATCATCTCTCAATGAAACATCGCATTTAGTCTTCCTTCCTATATTTCTTCCAAATATCGATCATATACCCCTACGTGTGTGTACACAACTCTACACTTAGAGAATTCAATTAAGGCTATCATACTCTTATCCATCTTCTTTAGTACTTTTTAGTCGGTGAATATTTTTAGATGGAATTGTTCACACATTCTTCATGCGACTGTTAATACTTCTTGAGGTACTAACCAACTGATTACCAAATGTGCTCACTCTTTTAGGCGTAATTAGCAATATTCTATTCTTGCAACACCTAAGGCTTAGCAGTGGCTCCCAAATCAGTTGGTCTACGGCACTAGGTAGTAAGGCACTCTCACTATATTTTTTTATGCCGCCTTAAGTAATTACAAAACGAGTGTTCATTTTTCTTCACCATTTTTTTCTGTGTCATTGTTATGTTTATTTATATATATTTTTTCCTTCATACTAAGCCTTTTAGACAAGAGCATTTCAAGGTATCCTCTACTATCCCAAGTTTCAAGATGTGTGCAAGTGCATATAGCAGGGTATCAACGTTCAGATATTTGGACTCAAAAACAGGAACCATTTTTCAGACTTATTTCTATCCTCAGATTAGTCATTCCCTTCATCTTACTAACCCTTGGGACAACAACTCATGACTACCTATTACTAGCTTTGTTTTAAAAACATCTAATTTTCTTGTATTTCTTAAATCTCTTCCTATCTTTCATATGTATTTTTCACTTTCAAACTTTTATATCCAAAAATTTTTCATTCATAATATGCATATTTTTATATATAGTGCCTAATGCCAAATAATATTTCAGTAAATACAAACCTACCCCCAAACCTATTTACAGCAATGTCTTCACTAATGTTGTTCTTTGAGAGCATAGACCTGTAAACTTGGGAGGAAAATAATAGGGGTAAAATAATAGTTAAATGAAAAAAACTACCCCTAAATTTGTTCTTTGGCACACACGGATATTCGGTTATATTTTTTTTATACTTGCCTCCAATCATAGATGAAACGGTGTTACCGAAACATGGAGGTGAGACGGAAGAGAGTTAATTGTGATAAAGCGGATCCTGTAGGAACATGAGCTCCTCCGCTGGGTCAGCGGCAAAGTAGGTTTAAATCTATGCCCATTTACTTTAAAAATAGAACTGTTTTTAACATTTTCTATATTCACTGCCCTGTGCGGATACACATACCACACTACAAAAGATCCTTTCCAACGAGATCGTAGCTTACCTGGATGAAGATGAAGATGGGAATCGTAAAGTACTTGTTATCCCGGTATGAAATTTTTTCTCAAAAGGTTTTTGTCGTGGAACACTTTTGTCCGGTTCTGTACTATAACCGCATTATCGTAAGCTTCATCGCGAAGTTCGCTTAGCTCATTTAATTTCAGCTTCCTATAGCTGCTGGCTTGATCAAAATCACAGTTAAGTTCTTTGATAGCCCACATTGCTTTGTGTTCGATCTCGACAGGAAGGTGACAAGCTTTTCCAAACACTAATCGGTAAGGAGACATACCAAGATCGGTCTTATATGCCGTACGAAATGCCCAAAGAGCATCCGTCAATTTGGTGGACCTATCTTTACGGTTCTTAGAAACCGTTTTCTCCAAAATTTGTTTGACCTGTCTATTAGATATCTCAGCTTGCCCACTCGTTTGGAGATGATAGGGTGTAGAAAGTTTGTGGTTGATTGAATAGTTCCACATCAATGCCTCGAAAGACCGATTACAGAATGTGTCTCATTGTCGCTATATATAGTGTGAGGGTGTCCGAATCGTGAAAAGATATTTTCTTTAAGGAACTTAATAATAACCTTGTTGTCATTAATGTGACATGGTACCACTTCCCCCATTTAGAGAAATAATCAACTGCTAATAAGATGTATAAATTCTCAAAAGAGTTGGGAAATGGGCCCATAAAATCAATTCCCCAAATATCAAATATCTCCACAACCAAGATAGGTTGGAGCGGTATCTCATTCCTCCGTGAAATCCGACCCATATGTTGACACCGTGAACAAGTTTTGCAATACTCATATGCATCTTTAAATAACGTTGCCTAGTAAAAGCCACATTGCAAAACTTTCTCTGTCGTTTTTCTTGGACCAAAATGACCGCCACATGCCTGATCATGGCAGAAAGACAATACACTCTTAAATTCATCATTAGGGACACATCGGCGAATGAATTGATCGGGAAAATACTTAAACAGATAAGGTTCATCCCGGTAAAAATGTTTTACTTAGGATATAAATCGGTGATTGTCTTGTTCTGACCATTCGCTGGGTAGAAGTCTCGTTGCTAAATAATAATATCCACGAACCAAGGTTCGCAGGATATGGTCAAAAGCTGTTCGTCAGGAAAGGAATCGTTTATTGGTATGGTCAACGTTGGCGAAGAAGAAAGGCGTGAAAGATGGTCAGCTACTACATTTTCACATCCACTCTTGTCTTGTATTATAAGATCAAATTCTTGTAACCGAAGGATCCAACGTATTAACCTAGATTTAGCATCCTTCTTCGATAAGAAATGCCTTAGGGCAGAATGATCGGTGTAAACTACAACTGGAGAGCCAATTAAGTAGGGCCTGAACTTTTCTAATGCAAATACAACTGCCAAGAGTTCTTTCTCGATAATTGTATAATTTATTTAGGCATCGTTCAAGGCTCTACTTGCATAGTAAATTACATGTGGTATCTTATCAATGTGTTGTCCTAAGACTGCACCAATAGCAAAATCAAATACATCACACATAAGCTCAAAAAGGTGACTCCAGTCCGGAGATGACAGAACAGGGGCTGTAGTGAGGGAACCTTTAAGCGATTCAAAAGCAGCCACGCAATCCGAATCGAAGTAAAATGTGGTATCCTTGGCCAAGAGAAGAGTTAAGAGTCTAGCAATTTTGCTAAAGTCTTTAATGAATCGCCTATAAAATTCTGCATGACCAAGAAAGGATCGTACATCTTTGACGTATTTAGGAGGAGGAAGATTATGGATGACATCTATTTTAGATCTGTCTATCTCAATGCCTTTTCGTGAAATAATATGCCTAAGGACAATACCTTCTTGAACCATGAAATGAAATTTTTCCCAATTCAAAGTTAAATTATTATCCTTACAGCGGGCAAGAATAGCGTCAAGATGACGTAAGCATTCCTCAAAGGAGTCCCCAAATACGGAGAAATCATCCATAAATATCTCCAAAAAATTCTCGAGCATGTCCGAGAATATCCCTATCATACACCGCTAAAACGTAGCGGGATCATTGCATAACCCAAAAGGCATGCGTCTATAAGCAAAAGTACCGAAATGACAAGTAAAAGTTTTCTTATCTTGATCCTTTTCGGCGATGGAAATCTGGTTATAGCCGGAGTATCCATCCAAAAAACAGTAGTATTCATGCCCGGTTAATCTTTCCAACATCTGGTCAATGAAAGGTAGAGAGAAGTGATCTTTCCTCGTTGCGGCATTGAGTTGTCTATAATCAATACATACCCGCCATCCAGTTTGGGTACGTGTTTGGATTAACTCATTAACTGCATTAGTTATGACCATGATGCCAGAATTTTTAGGGACCACATGAATAGGACTTACCCATTGGCTATCAGATATTGGGTAAATTATACCATTGTCTAGGCATTTGACAATTTATTTCTTTACTGCCCCCTTCATGACGGGATTCAACCGTCTTCATCCTGGGCTATCAGATATTGGGTAAATTATACCATTGTCCCAGGCTGGTTTGGCTTCAGTCATAAAATGTATACGATGTTCAACAATCAAGGGACTAATCCCTTTAATGTCTGCCATTGTCCAATCAAATGCTTGCCGATTAGATCTCAATACCGACAAAAGAGCTCGCTCTTGCTCCAAAACTAGAGAAGCTGATATGATAACAGGTAAGGACCCATTCTTACCTAAATATGCATATTTAAGATGAGAAGGTAGTGGCTTGAGATCTAATGTCGGCGGAGAGTCGATAGAAGGCAGGGTAAGGGAATGATACTCGGACTCTTTAAGAGGTTCATGACCAGCGTAAGAGATTGACTCGGAAAGCTCGACTAACTTATGCGACAAGTCAAAGGATTCGGACTCGGGGATGGATTTGTCGACGGAAGGGTCCTCACTCGTATAAATAACTGGATCAAACACTAACGTTCTAGTGGCGTCGAGTTCATTATTGCAAGATCCTCAACTTCGCAACTATCGGAAGCTATCTCGTTGACAAAACATATATCAATTAGATGAGCAAAAGGTTTCGAGGGTTGACTTCCTATCCTGAAAATGTTAAGCTCAATCGTCATCTTCCCGAAAGATAGGTTCATAGAGCCGTTATGACAATTGATTACAGATTGGAAGTTGCTAGAAAAGGCCGACCAAGAATCACCAGAATTTGGTTTCGTAGGTTCGCCACAGGCTGTGTATCCAAAACAATAAAGTCCACAGGGAATATAAATTCCCCGAATTTGATTAACACGTCCTCTAGCTCACCCCTACGATGGGTGATTGATCGATCGTCCATCTGGAGAGTGCAGTACGCAGGTTTCAACTCTTCGATGCCCAATTGCTCATAGACAAAATACAGGAGCAAGTTAACATTAGCACCTAAATCAAGCAAAGCGCGATTGATATTTTTACCCCCAATAGTTATAGATATTGTAGGACAACCGGGGTCCTTACGTTTCTTAGGCAATTGTTGGGTAAAAGCAGTGCTTATATTGCTCGCTAAGAAAACCATTTTAGGTACTTGAGTTTTCCTCTTCTTAATGGACAAGTCCTTAAGAATTTTCGCATAGGACGGAACTTATTGAATAGCATCTAGGAGAGGAATATTTATGTTAACGTGCTTAAACATTTCCACAATCTTCTCTATTTGTGCATTTGGTTTGTTAGCTCTCAACCAGTTTGGAAAAGGAGCTTTATAAATAAGGGTTGAGTCCAACGTTTGAGGAGAAGATTGTGGGGATGGAATGGATCCCGAAATTGGATTCAGGATGGTCTGAGATGGTAGTTCATTCAAGGAAGTAGGTTGAGAGTTCGATCCTAGTGGAAATCGGAGGATAGGCTCGGAAGAAAATGGTGGACTAGACGAAATAGGATTAGAAGTAGTAACCGGGGTTTCATTTGATTCATCATCATCACCTTGTTTACCAATATTTTTGTTCAGCACACTTCCCAATCTAAACGTAGTTACAGCACTAACGTTATGATTTTGTTGGATAAAGGCAATATTTGCGATTTGTGAGTGGCCGAAATTTGGTAGAGGTTGAGCTGGAAGTCTCCCTTTCTCTCTTTCACTCATTGCGGCATTTAACTATGTAATTTGTACTTCGATCGATTTTATGCTTTCACCGTGGGAAGCAGTGTGTTGCACTAACATTTAAATAGAAGATGTTAAATTAGCCGCCGTTTGTGTGGAGTGTTTAATAAACGTTTCTAAGCTTCTTTCGAATGCAGAGGTTTTTTGGGTACTGGCCGTTGGAGTATTTGTCTGTGGTTGGAAAGAATTATTATAAGGGACAAAGTTTTTGGCCGGATTTTGGAAAGATTGCGGTTGAAAGGGTTGCTGACTTTGTTGTGGTGGCTGTTGTTGCTGTAGGGGAAGCCTTTGAAAGTTATTTTGGTTTGGGAACTGATTTTGAGTTTGAGTTTGGTTTTGGTTCTAAGCAAAATTAGGATCCTCCATCCCTGATTGTAAGTGGAGGAATAAGGATCGTTTCTAGGTTGTTGCTGAAAAGCAGCATTGATTTGTTCTTGACCTTGAGACGGAGGATTCAAAGGACATTCTTCCGTTAAATGTGATAGGTCAGAACAGCAACCACACACGGTTTTGGGGAGCGTAACTTGGTTTATGGAGGCTGATGAGAATTTGTTTTCTATAGCTTCGAGTTTCTTTTGTATCGCGGCCATTTCGGCTTTTACTGCAATGGAAATATCGAGCCGATGGATACCTGCCCTAAATGAAGACGATATTGGTCTAGTGCTCTCCCACTGTAATGTCTGTTCAGCGAGATCTTCCAGAAATTTCCAAGCTTCTCCATCGTCTTTTGACATGAAATGGTATTGACAAATGGTTTCAAGCATTTGTTTTGTGGATGGATTAATACCCTCATATATAATTCGGCAAAGTTTCCATCTATCGATTTCGTGATGATGGCATTGGACAAGAAGATGTTTAAATCGTTCAAAGTATTTCCAAAATAGTTCATTGGGAAGTTGGGAAAACCGGTTAATCTCTCTTTGAACACGGGCGGTTTTGTGATAAGGATAAAATTTCTTAAGGAATGCTATAACGAATTCATCCTATTTAGTGATAAAATGTGTGGCAGTGCTATAAAACCATTTTTGTGTTAGATCGCACAAGGTAAAAGGGAGAAGGCGTAATTGCATAGCATCCTCTGAAAGTTGAGTTGTGCTCATCATTGCACATACGTTCTCGAATTTGGTTATAAAAACATATGCGTCTTCGAATTTAAGCCTGTGAAATTTGTGCAACAGGTAGATGAAGTGGAGTTTAATTTCGAAATTATTCCCTTTGGCTGATGGAAGAAACAAACAAGAAGGGGTCCACATATGGGGTAGCATCTTTCTTGGAAAGAGATGCGCGGTGGATTCTGTGCACCTACGGGTGGTGGCAGAATGGTATCGTTAAATCCCGATGGAGATCCGTCCATATCGGGAGATGTGGTGGGTGGAAGGGTAATAGAAGATGAAGAAATACCGATTTCAGAGTCGATAGAAAAAACGCAGACAACACGGGCACTAGAATCTCGTGTCCAGCCGATCATGCACTAAGCGGGTTTAGTGCACGTGGCAGCGTGCGTGAGAAAGATTTTTTTAGAAGGTTTGTTTTAAAAAATAGTTGGACTTGAAGCTTGACTCAACAAATCACAAAATGCATAATCAATCCCTAGAACTAGGCTCACCTTAAGTCAAGTCACTAGACCGCTCCTAAACTTCCAAAAGACAAGTCATAGGATCAATCCTCGACTACCTCCGTATCAATCTTGTGGCCAGGTAAGTAGAAGGTATCCTCTATACGAATCACCGAAATAGCGGGTCTAATTAAGTAACCATTTTTCTTAGTCACACTTGCCTTAGACACCACAAGAAAAATGTGGATAAGCAATAGATTACCTATGACCATCCTCTTTCTTAATTGAGCACGAATGTCATTAAGGGCTAGGTCTAGATATTTTTTAATTAATGTAGGGTGAGAGTATGCTCATTTATGATTTATGGGGCCTAGGAAGGGTGATGAAATCCCCACCTAATCTAAATTTAGGTTTATTGCCCCTTAATGTCCGTTTTAGATATGCAAAAACAAACCGAAATCAAAACACGCAAAAAGATTTTTGAGCAGCGCTGTTTGCAAAGAATCCTGCAAATAAAATCAGTTTATTAGAGTTTTAGAGGAGAGAGAAAGATAATAGGGGAGTACCTGAGAATTTTGGAGGCCCAATTCTCCCAAAGCGTCGCGGTTCCACCGCCAAAAGCACTAAAGCGTCGCAGTTCCGCCGCCTATTTAGAGGATCTTCTTCTGAAATTTCTTCAGGGCCTTCCTATACTCCTCTGGTCCAAGTTGAAATTCTCTGGCTCTCTGTTGGTTTGCTCCAGTTACTCCAGATTCCCTTTCAAAACTCGCATAATAATCATTAGATACATAAGATGTGGTTTTGGTTCTCTTTTCTTTTATGTTCGCAGGATTTTATAAGAAATCAATCTGAATAACAAGAAAAAAATTACGACTGTTTTCCCGGCAACGGAACCATTTGATTGATCGTTAAACAATGTGTTCGAAAATAACAGCAATCAAGACGGTGTCGCTAGTACCTAACCGCGATGAGTACGGATCGTCTGTAGGGAAACGTGAACTCTTTTCTTGTTTTAGATGAGTTGATCAAAGAAGGGTGATTATTTGTTGTTACGGATATAAAATTTACAATGGAAAGGCTTGTAGAGTTCATAGGACTTAGTAGTAATGGATGAAAATTAAAAATGACTCCTTTATATTTTAATAGTTTAAAACTAGATCGATAGTAATGAATGTAGATTAGGATTCTTGGAAGAAACTAGGGTTTCCCCGCTACTAACCCTTGTTTTTGCGTTGACCTCTATTCTTGTCTAGCCCTTAACAAAACAAGTGTTAAACCAATCTCAAATCGTGGACGTGACTACCAATAAATTGGTAGCACGTTCGATAAAGAGGTTAACATTTATTTTGCTAAAGTTTATAAACTTTAAAATGTATAAAAGAAATTAAAAGATTTTCTCATCCATTGTTCTGCCCTATCCTATGAACCCTACCAAGCTAGAAATTACTCGCTCATGGTTAAGATAGAAGAGTGGATCAAGAAGAATGAAAGCATAATTAAGATGCAAAATGTAAGTGCAGAAATTAAATGCAAAAAGAAATAAATTAAAAACTAACTTTATTAATCAACTATTGCATTTACAATTCTCCTTAGAAAGTAGAATACAAGAATCCTAGTTTGCTCTAGATCTCTCTCTTGTTGGAGGTAGATGAATTGATAATGATCACTCGGATGCGTGGATCTCTTGATCTATTCGGTGATGATTTTGAATGTGCAGCACTTGGTCCCTTATATAATCCCCAAAACCAGAAACCCTAGATTCCATATGTGAATATATGTTGTTACGATCCAAGTCACAAAATCTCATATCCTTTGGCTCTTATTACGCCGCGGTTCCACTGCATATCCCCCTATTTGGTCGCCGTTCAGCCGCATCTTGGTGGAACTAGGTTAAGGGATTTCTTCTGGTCTGTTATGTTGATATGCGAAGATCCTCTTAATGTCTAGATTCTGAAAACAATAATCTGGGTCTTTGCCGTTGCAAGATCTCTCGATTTGCTTCTAAATTTTGGCATATTCGGTTTTGATATCCCGATTTGACTCGGATCTCTTACTTGGATTCCAAACCTGTGCTAATATCTGCACAATATCTCAAGTCATAGTGTTAGTAGCATTTGGTATTTTTCAGATATTATCCTAACTGTTTAAATGATATAATATCTTAAGAATATTGATTAGAAATATTTGATATGATATGCATATTTTAATTACAAAGATTTCACTTAAATGTTATATGTGTATATTTTCCCTCATTATATTAATTATAATGTAGAAACATATGATAATAAACTTTTACAATTAAACTCCCATATGTTCTATATTTACAATAAACACCTTTTAGTACTTAACAATAGTAGGAAAAATATTCATTCAAATATGCAATATTTTAGATTAATCAATGATCGATATTCAGAGGAAAGGTAGGGAGGAAGATTAAAGACGATGTTTTATTGAGGGATGATGTAATTTCTGACATTTTTTCAAGACCATTAAGATAGGGCTCATGGCAACTAAAAAGCTGGTATAGTTTGAAACATTTGTTTTCAAGTTCTTCTTTTATATGTTCCTTATCTTTGCATATATTTTTTGTCTTCATTCTTTTACTATGGGATTTTGTGGGTGTAATCCGCTGAAAACCCTCAGGAGACAATACTCCTTCTACTAGGGACACCTAGAGGTTTAAAGGCTTGTTGCACAAGCTAAGTGCAATCGTGTTGCCTACGAAAGTGTGCTAGGTTTTTCTTTTTCTTTTTAATAAATAGTTTGCTCGGGACGACCAAAGATAAGTTTGGGGGTATTTGATTAGTCAAATATACTGCACATTTGTATAGACTTTTTCCCTATTATTGTTAAGTGCTAAAATGTGTTAATTATAAATAAAGATCATATGTGCATTTATTTGAAAAAAGTTATTATCATATGTTTCTTCATTTATAATTAATATAATTAAGGAAAATTAATGCATATAATATTTAAATGAAATATTAATAATTAAATATGCATATCATATCAAATATTCCTAAACAATATTCTTAAGATATTATATCATATAAATGGTTGGAATAATATCTCAAAAATACCAAATACTACTAACACTTTAATTTGAGATATTGTGCAGGTATAATAAAAGATTAGCTCAGGTCTGAAATCTATGTAGGGGATCCAAGTCAAATCGGGATATCGAAACCGAATCTGCCAAATATTAGAAGCAAATCGAGAAATCTAGCAGCGACAGAGACTAAGGGCAAAATTTTCATAATCTATATATCAAGAGGATCTCCAATTATCGAGAGAAAAAGCCTGAAAAAATCAGATGTTCCAAACCCACCAGAGGGCGGCGGATCCACGGTCAATCATGGGCTTGGGCGGCAGTTCCATGGTCCTTTAGGGACCGTTGGATCTGAGATTTTGGGTGCATGATTGTAATCACACCTAATCCAATATGAAATCTAGGGTTTGTACTTTCAAGGGCTATATTAAAGACCGAGAGCCGTGCATTCCAAAATCATCCCATAATCTAATCATCTATCTCCAAAAAGAGAGAGATCTACGAGAGAAACTAGGGTTCTTGTAATCTACTTTTGAAGAAGGAAAATTGTAATTCAATAGTTGATTAATAAAGGTAGTTTTTGTTTTAATTCTTTTTTCATTTACTTTTCCGCATTTATTTTCCGCATTACTTTTCTGCACTTTTGTAAGTCGACGTTAGACACCCCACATGATGCGGAGAGGTGGAATAGGTAAAACAATCATTTTGTTTAAGTTAACATCGACTAACTTTACGGATCTTTGCTAAACCCTAACTAACAACTATCTAGTAGTGATTAACTACTATGATAGATGATTATATCTCAAGATTCTAGTCCTTCTTGTTCTTGTTGTTCACCTCTTCGTCGGCCTCCTCGATGTGATAGAAGATCCCCCCGAAAATTCCTTCTCCAAGATTTAACCTCTCACTTGAGGTAATTAGGTGGCTATGATTGCTAATCAAAGTAACCTAGAGGATATAGAAGAGGATTAAGGATCTATTAGTCTTGCTTGCTAACCCTTGAGATCTCAACACATGAGAGGATTAGGGTTAGGTCTTTGAAGAGAGAGAGCTTGAGGAGAGAGAATGTGTAAGTGAGAATGAAAATGGATTATGTCTCATTTCTATATTTGATGAAGCATAAAGAATATCAAATAAATCATTATTTGATATTTACAACCATGCTTCATTTAATACGTACAATAAATCATCTCATGAGTCATTAAGCAATAAATGCTTCATTAACTCATTTGGATGAATCACCTCATGAGTCATTAATCCATTTAATGCAAATTACACCTAAGCTCTCCACTTTATCTTTCTTCTAGAAGCTTCTCAACTAATTACGAGAATGCCCCTCCCATCCATGAAAACACGGAAATACTGAGACTATATAAATCCAATAATCCAATACTAGAATCTGGCTTAAACTAAAGTCCGCTAGTTTTATCTGTCCGAACATCGTACGTGCATAAATACACGTATGTATCCGAACCCTGTCGTAAAACCATACGACCTCTATATCATTTCGCCTGAAGCAGGGAAACTCTCTGTGTGGGACTCTAAAGATTCGACACTACGCTGGCAGTGGGTATAACTACAGGCCGCAAGCCGTACTAGCTGTACGTAACGGTCCCCAGGTAGAGATCGATAAGAAGGCCGATGAGGAAACCCATCCGAACTCCTACTGAGCCTGATGTGACAATCTCCGTACAGTCCGGTCTGTTCGTCTAGGACTATCGCATATCGGGCCTAGGGGGCGGTAAACGTCAGACCCCTAATAGCGGTATAAGTCATATCGGAGTGAAACCCATTACACCTTGAGAAGCTACTGGAAATCCTACCAGTAAATCTCGATTGCCCTGGCCAGAGACTTTGCGTAATGGCTCTCCAAACACAGCGCGATATCAACTCCCAATACCGGGAGAGACGAATCCTATCTAACCGCCACTGCCTCCAAGTGCTTCGGGACTGCACCCAACTGCTACCTGTTTGCATGACTCCTTTGAGCCGTGGTAGTAATCTAAGAACAGTAAGAACACACTCGAGACGAAGCAACAGCGTCAAGTCTGCAGACTATGCTGTACTCATGTCACCTGGGAACTGTTAACTGACGACGGGTATAATACCAACCAACAGTTCCCTGCGAGTCCTGTCCGGTGTACCCGTAACCCAACGAGCATCTGTATACTATCTCCAGTACAACGTACTAATGGCTGTGGGACAGACCATTTCCCCTGCTGGGATGAGAAGCGTACACACTAGTCTACTCTGGAGTATCGATACCCTATCTCGATAATCCTACGACTAGGGACCTAAAAAAGGATGTGCTTGTAGACTACCGAGCCCCCACTAGTGTGTCTACCATCACAACGTTGGTAGTCAAGCAAGATCCTAAGGGCTCTATCAATATGTATTCGCGATATGTTAGAAGAAACATATACACATATTAAGATAGATCTAAACAAAGTAGCATACTACTATGTTGAGCAAGACTGTTATTATAACTGTGAATATCCCAAGCTTTCATTAAGTAATATACAAGCTAGTATGATACAATAATGGCCCCTACGGCATATACACTGACAATCTCCCACTTGCACTAGGGCCATGTACTGGCGTATCGAAGACCTATCATCTCGAATAGCCTCTCAAACTGTGTCTGGGGTAAGACCTTTGTGAATGGATCTGCAGTGTTCTCCTCTGTAGCAACTCTCCGGGCTTCGATCTCTCGGCGATTTATGATCTCCCTGATCAGGTGATACCGCCTTAAGATGTGGCTGGACTTCTGATGGAACCTGGATTCCTTCGCTAAAGCTATAGCCCCGTTGTTGTCACAATGCAGAGGTATTGGATCAACAATGGATGGAACCACCTGAAGTTCTGTGAGGAACTTCTTCATCCAGACTGCTTCTTTTGCGGCATCGTAAGCAGCTATATACTCCGCTTCCATCGTCGAGTCAACAACGGTGTCCTGCTTGGAACTCTTCCAGCACACCACCCCTCCATTGTGGGTAAAGACATAACCTGACATGGACTTGGAGTCATCCTTGTCACTCTGGAAGCTGGAGTCACCAAAAGCCTCGATCTTGAGGTCTTTTCCGCCGTAAACCAAGAACATATCCTTAGTCCTTCTTAATTACTTGAGAATGTTCTTTACTGCTATCCAATGCTTCTCCCCTGGTTCTGACTGATACCGGCTTACCACGCTCAGTGCGTAAGCTACATCTGGTATGGTGCACAACATCGCATATAGTATAGAGCCTACCGCAGAAGCGTAGGGTATAATCGATATGCGATCCCTTTCCAAATCAGTCTTGGGAGACATCTCTTTGGAGAGGGTGATTCCGTGACAAGCCGGTAAATTACCGCGCTTAGAATTTTCCATACTGGATCTTTTTAGTATAGTGTTGATATACCTGGACTGCGAAAGTCTCAATATCCTCTTAGATCTATCACGACAGATCCGGATCCCTAGAATGTAAGAGGCATCATCCAGGTCTTTCATGGAGAACCTGTGTGACAAGAATCCTTTGACAGATTGTAGCATATGAATGTCATTTCCTATCAAGAGAATTTCATCCACGTACAAGACGAGGAATACGACAGTTCGTGCTATAATTTTACTATATATACATGGTTCATCTGGATTTTTGATAAAGTCATATTCTTTGACCGTTTCATCAAAACTGATGTTCCAACTCCGCAATGCCTGCTTCAGTCCATAAATGGACTTAAGCAACTTGCACACTTTTCCGCTGCTCCCACTCCGATTGAAACCTTCTGGCTGATCCATATAGACGCATTCTTCTAAATTACCATTTAGAAAAGCCATCTTTACGTCCATCTGCCAGATCTCATAATCATGGAAGGCGGCAATGGCAAGAAGGATCCGAATGGATTTGAGCATAGCCACTAGAGAAAAAGTTTCGTCATAGTCCAAACCAGGTCTTTGACGAAAACACTTTGCAACAAGTCTAGCCTTATAGGTTTCCACCTTTCCATCTACACCAATCTTTTTCCTGAAGATCTATTTGCATCCTATGGGTTTTACCCCATCTGGAGCAAAGTCCAAAGTCCATACTTTGTTGGTGTATATGGACTCCATCTCGTTCCGCATTGCATCCAGCCATCTTACTGAGTCGCCGCTCTGGATGGCCTGCTGGAAGCTAGTAGGTTCATCATTATCAATGACGCAATCTTCTCTATCCCCGTCTATGAGAAAACCGTAGTATCTCTCAGGCGGATGAGACGGCCTACTATTCCTGCGAAGGGGTGCGGGAATGTCCTGTTCTTCTTGAATTTCTGGTTCTACCAAACTTTCAGTAGTAGTTTGTGGTTCTGGAATTTCTTCCAGTTCTATTGCGCTCCTACTTGTTTCCATTCTAAAAACTGCTGTCCTAGAAAATGACATTACGAGAAACAAAAACCTTTTATTCCTCTGCATAATAGAAAAAATACCCCTTGAAGTTCTTTGGATATCCCACAAACTTACACTCTACTGATCGTGCCTCGAGTTTGTACGCATGCTGCTTTTTAACAAAAGATGGACATCCCCATATCTTCAAATACTGAAGATAGGGTTTCTTCCCACTGCACATCTGATATGGTGTGGTAGGCAAAGTCTTGGTAGGAACCATGTTCAAAAGATATGCAGCTGATTCTAGCAAATAACCCCAGAAAGATCGCGGTAACTCAGCATTACTCATCATGGAACGTACCATATCTAATAGGGTTTTGTTCCGGCTTTCCGATACACCGTTATACTGTGGAGTGTATGGAGGAGTAGGCTGAGAGAGAATTCCTTTCTCTTTTAGGTAACTCAGGAACTCGGCACTTAAGTATTCACCACCTCGATCAGATCTCAATGTCTTAATACTTTTGCCTGTTTGGTTTTCTACTTCATTTTTATATTCTCGGAATTTCTCAAAGGCCTCGGATTTATGTTTCATCAAGAAAATGAATCCATACTTAGAGTAATCATCCGTAAAAGTAATGAAATATGAAAAATTACCTTTTGCATGTGTAGACATTGGACCGCATTCATCGCTGTGTATGAGTCCTAAGAGCTCGCTCGCTCTTACTCCATGTCCAGTGAATGGAGTCTTTGTCATCTTTCCTTTGAGACATGATTGACAAATGGCATAAGATTGATATTCGAACGGATCCAAATATCCTTCTCTATGTAACTTAGTTAACCTTGTCTCATTGATGTGACCTAGTCTACAATGCCATAAGAAAGCCTGATTTATATCTGGAGACTTTCTTTTTAGTGTGTTCTGGACATTGAAAATCTGTAATTGGTTTAACACGTATATACCGTTATCTAGTGTACCGGACCCAATCAAACTATGATTAAGGTGGATGTTAACAACATCGCTTACAAACGTGAAATCATAACCTTCTTTTGATAACAACGATACTGATATAATATTACACGTTAAACTGGGTACACAAAAATAGTTGCGCAAAACTAAAATATGTCCACTCGTCAATCCAAGGTGATAATCCCCTACGGACACAGCATTCACGCTAGCTCCGTTAGCAACCTGAAGGGTCATATCACCAACCCTCACAACTCTACGGTTTCTCAGTGCCTGCAATAAATTGCATATATGAGATCCTGATCCGGTATCCAATACCCAGAAAGTAGAGTTGATTGACAGACAATTTTCAGTTACAAACACACCTGAAGTCGAAGCCACAGCTTGCTTCGGGTCCTGGTTCTTGGCAATCCAAGCTTTGCAATCTTTCTTCCAATGGCCTTCTCTACGACAGTGGAAGCACTCGTCCTTTGCCACTACTGGCACCGCAACGTTTTCCTTTCCCTTAACTCCTACCTTACCAACACCACCTCTTGGTTTGGTAGCGGCCTTCTTCTTCCTTCCCTTGGCCCTTGCCTTGGACCAGGAAGAGGAAGCACTACAAACAAACATAGTGGGTGTTTCCCTTGCTTTCTGCAAGGTGCCCTCTGCACTCCTTAACATGTTAAGGAGTTCTGGAAGCTCAACTTCCTTACCTTGAATGTTGAAATTCAAGATAAATTGGGCGTAGGTGGAAGGAAGGGACTGAAGAACAAAGTCTGTATATATAGCTCATTCTCTAATGTCGTCCCAAGGTCCGTGAGCTCTTCTATATAGCCAATCATCTTAAGGACATGTTCTCCTACAAATGATCCGACAGCCAGCCTCGACTAAAACAAGTTTTTCGAGGTCTCGTATCTAGCTATACGAGATTGCTCTCCATACAGTTCCTTGGTGTGGAAGAATATGGATTCAAGATCCATATTCTCGTGCCTCCTCTGATGTTCATTATTCATAGAGGCAAGCACGATGCATTTGGACTTCGCGCAGTCAATCTCCTAGGTCTTACGGATTTCCTTATCCGCGACACTGGATTCTGGACCAGGGACAGCAGGTGCTTTAATAGTAAGGACATACCCCAATTTGTCATAAGTTATTGCCATCTTGACATTCCGGAACCAGTCTTTATAGTTTGGCCCTGTCAAAATATTTTTATCTAATAATAACTTAAGGCCTGTCATGTTCTGAGTCGCTGTAATTAGGAGAGAGAGAGGAAACACTTTAGCATGATGCTCTTGCAAGTTTAGAGTGGTTTTTAGTTTATCTAAACTGGATGGCTACCACTGCTTCTCGAATCCCTCCTCAAACCAAAAAGGAAGAACTAGTCAGGACTATTCTCACCGTACAATACTTGCTTAACCGTTCAGCCAGGCCGGTGTCGGTACTTCGAGGGAGGTTTTACGACGCTTTCGCGAAGTTCCTTAACTAAATAACCTCATTTCTCTAGGGGCGTAGCCCCGCTAACACATTTCTCGACACCTACTTTGTTTATAGCATTAATCGTTATGTGACGAATCTCCTGATGAGTAGCGGATACTCATAGTAGGATCGGGATCCAAATATCATCCTGTGATAAAGCTGAAGGAATCCTACCAAAATTATCACACTCCAAATGGTATGCAACTCTTTGCAAATTTCAATTTCTTTAGAAATTCCCGATATTAATTTATGCCACATGCTCTTATGACCTTGGCGTTGGTCAAAATGTCATAAGTCACATGTCAAGTTCTACCCATCATTATTTTGTTAATTTGAACCCATCCGTACATACCCCTGACGTTGGCCAAATGGTAATACGAATGTCCCAAACTAACCCATCTATCTATGCAACAAATGAATACCCAGCAGCTACCAAACACTGTGCCTTGGCGTTGGTTAAAATACATAGCTTGAATACTACTGAATACCCAAATGAAATGACGGTGGGCTACGAATGGTTTTGGCAAAACCGTGAACGTAGTGAACTTGATATGATCGAAGGAACTTGATAGCTTTCAAAAGGAGTGGTTTAAGCTCCGCAATTAAAAAAATATCTTCTGTTTTAAAATAACCGAGTGGTTTCTTTTAAACTGTTCCAACGATTCAACTTTGGTTTATTTTCTTTGCATTAATATAATGCGTCCCATCAATTAACCTATCATTGCTGAAAACAACGAAAATACAACGTCCTCTTATGCCATCCGCATTCGCCACTGGGCCCCGTCATTCACCCGTTAGGTTACTTAACTAACGACAAAGCAGGGGCTGGGCTAGCACGGGTACAAAACATAGGTAACGCCTACTAGATATCATATATAGATATTGTACATTCGTCAGACGCAATAATAGGCATTCAAGATCACAGATGAACATATTGGATTTTCTACGAATCCGTATTCCTTTTGAGCCTGCAAAGAAATACGGATTACACAGTCGCGATGAATAGCCAAAACCTCATCCTAGACCCCTACGGGTACGGCAAACTACTCGCCTAATACCCGAAGTGAAGCTGTCTCCCTCAACAACGTGAGTAGGGCCACTAAACACTTCAAAGTACCCTGTAGTTTGTGCACCCTACCTTGGGTCTATCCTAGGAGCAGAAAACAGTAAATGAAATAATACAACGGTGGCTACAACCTCAACCCGGATGTGCCTCGCAAAAGAATATTACAACAAATTACAATTTACATTTGAATGAAAGAAACACTCGTCTCACGTCCCCGGCTATCCATTCACGACAATCCAATAAGTTCACATGCACAAACCAGTAAAAACCATTATAGAAATGTGCAACCCCTACTAACCGACATATTAGCAGTTAGGGGAGGTTTACGAACACATTAAACACAACACAG
The DNA here is from genome assembly GCA_030015575.1 of Agapanthus africanus. Taxonomy (NCBI): domain Eukaryota; kingdom Viridiplantae; phylum Streptophyta; class Magnoliopsida; order Asparagales; family Amaryllidaceae; genus Agapanthus; species Agapanthus africanus. The sequence continues at coordinate 145,796,025 of JASDDO010000014.1, forward strand.
ATATAATCAAGTTATTCAAACATCTTAGAATTTCGATCAAGCAACACAAATGAATCTACTCCAAATAATTCTCTGTGCACATAAAACCTGAGCAGAAACAAAACATCCCAGAAAACACAATATCAACACAGAAGAATAACTGAGCAAATTTGGGTTGACTCGGAGTCAACTCGGCCGCGGATCCGCGGTGGATCGCTTGGATCGGCGGCGGTTCCGCGGTGGTAGGGCAGATTCACAGTCCCAAATTTCTTCACAATTCTTAAAAAACCCTGCTTGTATTTTTAAGGGTCCCTGAAAAATTTTTAGACCCCGTTTTAAAAACGGCAGAAACTATATGAAAATGATGTTTTTTCGGGTTCGTTTTGCGATCGAATTTCTAACAACTTTGCTAACATGTTAGTTATGGTTTAGCTAGGCTCTGATACCACTGTAAGTCAACGTTAGACACCCCACATGATGTGGGGAGGCGGAATAGGTAAAACAATCATTTTGTTTAAGTTAACATCGACTAACTTTACGGATCTTTGCTAAACCCTAACTAACAACTATCCAGAAGTGATTAACTACTATAATAGATGATTATACCTCAAGATTCTAGTCCTTCTTGTTCTTGTTGTTCACCTCCTCGTCGGCCCCCTCGATGTGATAGAAGATCCACCCGAAAGTTCCTTCTCCAAGATTTAACCTCTCACTTGAGCTAACTAGGTGGCTATGATTGCTAATCAAAGTAACCTAGAGGATATAGAAGAGGATTAAGGATCTATTAGTCTTGCTTGCTAACCCTTGAGATCTCAACACATGAGAGGATTAGGGTTTGGTCTTTGAAGAGAGAGAGCTTGAGGAGAGAGAATGTGTAAGTGAGAATGAAAATGGATTATGTCTCATTTCTATATTTGATGAAGCATAAAGAATATCAAATAAATCATTATTTGATATTTATAACCATGCTTCATTTAATACATACAATGAATCATCTCATGAGTCATTAAGCAATAAATGCTTCATTAACTCATTTGGATGAATCACCTCATGAGTCACTAATCCATTTAATGCAAATTACACCTAAGCTCTCCACCTCACCTTTCTTCTAGAAGCTTCTCGACTAATTACGGGAATTCCCCTCCCATCCATGAAAACACGGAAATACTGAGACTGTATAAATCCAATAATCCAATACTAGAATCTGGCTTAAACTAAAGCCCGCTAGTATTATCTGTCCGAACATCGTACATGCATAAATACACGTATGTATCCGAACCCTGTCGTAAAACTATACGACATCTATATCATTTCGCCTGAAGCAGGGCAACTCTCTGTGTGGGACTCTAAAGACTCGACACTACGCTGGCAGTGGGTTTAACCACAGGCCGCAAGCGGTACTAGCTGTATGTAACGGTCCCCAGGTAGAGATCGATAAGAAGGCCGATGAGGAAACCCATCCGAACTCCTACTGAGCCTGATATGAAAATCTCCGTACAGTCCGGTCTGTTCGTCTAGGACTATCGCATATCGGGCCTAGGGGCGGTAAACGTCAGACCCCTAATAGCGGTATAAGTCGTGTCGGAGTGAATCCCATTACACCTTGAGAAGCTACTGGAAATCCTATCAGTAAATCTCGATTGCCCTGGCCAGGGACTTTGCATATTGGCTCTCCAAACACAGCGCGATATCAACTCCCAATACCGAGAGAGACGAATCCTATCTAACCGCCACTGCCTCCAAGTGCTTCGGGACTGCACCCAACTGCTATTTTTTTGCACGACTCCTTTGAGCCGTGGTAGGGTAGTAATCTAAGAACAGTGGGAACACACTCGAGACGAAGCAGCAGTGTCAAGTCTATGGAGTATACTGTACTCATGTCACCTGGGAACTGTTAACTGACGACGGGTATAATACCAACCAACAGTTCCCTGCGATTCCTGTTCGGTGTACCCGTAACCCAACGAGCACCTGTATACTATCTCCAGTTTAACGTACTAATGGCTGTGGGATGGACCATTTCCCCTGCTGGGATGAGAAGCGTACACACTAGTCTACTCTGGAGTATCGATACCCTGTCTCGATAATCCTACGACTAGAGACCTGAAAAAGGATGTGCTTGTAGACTACCCAGCCCCTACTAGTGTGACTGCCATCATAATGCTGGTAGTCAAGTAAGATCCTAAGGGCTCTATCAATATGTATTCGCGATATGTTAGAAGAAACATATACACATATTAAGATAGATCTAAACCAAATAGCATACTACTATGTAGAGCAAGACTGTTATTATAACTGTGAATATCCCAAACTTCCATTAAGTAATATACAAGCTAGTATGATATAATAATGGCCCCTAGGGCATATACACTAACAACTTTTAATTATGGTTTCATTCATCTTCAACTTTTCTTTTAAATCGCTACTAACCTTGAGCGAGTAATTTCTTACATGGTAGATTTTGTAGGATAGAGTGGAATAATGGATGAAATATCATTTAATTTCTTTTAACATTTTACTGTTTATAAATTTTAGCAAAATAAATGTTAACTCTCTTATCGAGTACGCTGTCAATTTGTTGATAGTCACGACCATGATTTGAGATTAGTTAAACACTTATTTTGTTAAGGGCTTGAGAATAATAGAGATCAATGAAAGGACAAGGGGCAGTAGTGGGAAACCCTAGTTCCCTCTAAGAACCCCTAATCCACATTCATCGGTATCTCTCTAAATTTTAAACTATTAAAAGATTAAAGGAGACATTTCTAAACATTCATCCATTAACAACTAAGTCCTATAAACCCTACAATACCTTCTATTATAAATTTTATATCCATATTAAAATAAAACGACAACAACCCATTCTCTCTTTTATCAACTCGTCTAAAGTAAGAAATGAAGTTCATGTTTCCCTGCGGACGACCTGTACTCATCGCGGCTAACTATTAGTGACACCATCTTGATTGCGGTTATTTACAAAAACACATACAAACATTTTTTGCACGAACAACCAGTGCCCAATCATTTCAGTTTTTTTCCACGCTGTTTTTTATTGCGAGTTGCCCAAACATTTCAGCTGCTTTTATATGCATATTTTTTTCTCGCTGATATTTATCGCGAGTTGGGGACTTGGTCCTGATACCCATTGTGGCATCAGTATCGCTGCAACTGGAATATTTCTAGGAGCGAATCATCATTTGCCATGAGAGGACTTAGAGTTTGACACCTATTTAGGCATCAGTATCGCTACAACTGGAATGTTTCCATGAGCGAATCATCATTTTTCTTTGTCTATTTGAACAAAGATGGCTTAGTAGACAGGGTTAGGATCCTGTCGATTAAGGATTTTGACTTCATGAGCCGTAAGTGTCTCATAAAGTTATTTTTCCCTACAAGTCGAGAGGATCTAGTATGGGCATTTTCTCCTTAGGAGTCGTGAGAATTTCTAAGTGCGTTTTCTCTTGTAAATCATAAGGATCTAATAAGAATATTTTCTTCTTGTAAGTCGAGGGGACTTACAAGTGTCGCTCACTATATGGGGACATTTCTCGCCATTGGTGGAACTTGGTGGAGAATATTTATTTATGCCCGTGGATTGTATACAAGGGTCAATATTGGACCGCCTGTAGGGCTGCTTAGAGGATATAACGGCTTAAGAACAGGTTTAGATCCCTGTAACCCAAGACTTTTGAATTCTATGAGCCGTGAGGGTCTCATAGAGGAGATTCTCCTTACGAGTCGTGAGAATCTCGCAAGTGTAATTTCTCTTTAGGAATTGTATGGATTCCTAAGTATGTTGTTCCTTTGTGAGTGGTAAGGATCTCATGCAGGTACCCATTTTTTCAACGAGTTCGCGCCCTCTCAGTTTTTCACTAGCACGCTGGCAGTCTTGCTGTTTTTACTCATAGTGCATTTTCGGATTTTCTTCCATGCCCATTTCGCTTCTGGATATACCTTTTTTTTGACGGCCCGTAAGGTAACGCACCATTAGCTGTAAGTCCCAATCTCCTTTAAAGAACCACCATATGGGACCTGGGAGAGTTATGAATCATTTATGCCCATGAATTGTATACGGTAATCGATATGGGGATTCACCATAGGGCTAAACGTGTGAGTTTAAGGACATAACGATCCTTTTTTGCCCTATTTTAGCACAAAACACTGGTTTAAGGACGTTCCGGTCCAACATTCCTGTTTTGGGGACGAATGTTAGCTTAGGGACGTTTTTGTCCATTGTTACTTTAGGGACGTCTCAATCAATTATTACCATTTTTTAGCGAGTATTAGTTTTAAGGACGTTTCGATCCAACATTCTCGTTTTTGGAACGAATATTAGTTTAAGGACGTCTCGGTCCATTATTAGTTTAAGGACATCTCAGACCGAGATTAGTTTAAGAATGTTTCGGTCCGAGATTAGTTTAAGAACGTTTCGGTCTGAGATTAGTTTAAGAACGTTTCGGTCCCATGTTAGTTTAAGAATGTTTCGGTCCAAAATTAGTTTAAGGACGTTTCAGTCCATTGTTAGTTTAGGGACGTTTCGGTCTATTATTACCATTTTTTAGGCAAGTATTAGTTTTAAGGACGTTTCGGTCCAACATTCCTGTTTTTGGGACTAAGATTAGTTTAAGAACGTTTCGGTTCAATATTAGTTTAAGGACGTATCGGTTCAATGTTAGTTTAAGGACGTTTCGGTCCAAGATTAGTTTAAGGAGTTTCAGTCCAATGTCGTCGTTTTTTAGGCGATGGGGCTTTTTGGAAACTACTCTCAGAGTTCTAACTCAGGAAGATAGCGAGCGGACACAAGCTTCGTCATCTATCATTGACCTAAGTCGTGACGCGTAAAGCGTAGTATTTATTGAGGAATCGGCCGTTTATTGGCCGGAAGGGTATTTCGCCATGCATTTCCATGAGAAGGTAGGCTCCATCTTGGTAGAGTTTATCTAGGATGTATGGGCCTTCACAGTTCGGCTCGAACTTTTTCCGTTTTGCATGATTGGGGATCATTGGCCTTTTGACGACCGGTACGAGTTCGCCTTGGCGGAATGTTCTCGGCCTGGTCAATTTTTCGTATGACCGTGTCATCCTTGTCTTATAAGCCTCTAGGTTTTGCTGTGCTATAAGGCGAGTTTCGTCGAGGGCGTTGAGCTTCTCAAGCCTAAGATGAGCATTTTCTTCATCTGTCAGCTCGCATTGAACTGTTACTCGTAGAGAGGGAAGTTCTATTTCTAATGGGATTACTGCTTCAGTGCCAAACACCAATGCGTATGATGTTTCATTCGTGGCTGTCTTAAGCGTTGTTCAGAATGCCCAGAGAGCTTCATGCAGCCTTTCGTGCCAGTATTTTTTGTTTCTGGACACCATTTTTTTATGATCTTTATCAAAGGACTTGTTAAAATCTTCGGCGGGACCATTGGCCCAAGGATTATAGAATGAAGAGTATCTCCAATCTATTTTATACTGCTGTACAAAGCGGCTTATTTTATGACTCCTATAAGCTGGCCCATTATCCGAGATTATCCGTCGCAGAGTGCCGAACCAATAAATGACATGGGTTCTTAAGAAGTGGAGGATATTCTCCATCTTCACCTCTCTTAGTAGTACTACTTCTGCCCATTTAGAGAAGTAGTCAGTTGTTACTAATATGAACCGATGTCGTTTGGATGATGCCGGTTCGATAGGGCCAATTATATCGGTTCTCCATATTTCGAACAGCCAGCTAGCCACTGTTGGGTGTAGCGGATTTGGATATTAATGGATAAAGTCCCCATGAATTTGGCATGAGTGACACTGCTTTGCATATTCAAAGCAGTCCTGGATCATCATGAGCCAATAGTAACCCATCCTTTTCTTGAGCTTCATCTTTTGCCCAGCTTGATGAGAACCACAGAGTCTGTCATGAATTTCTTTGACGACTTTCTTTGCTTCCTCCGGCCCCAGGCATCTTAGCCATAGATAGTCGAATGATCTCTTATACAGAGTATCATTGAAAAAGGCGAATGACAAAGCACGTTTCATGAGCTGATGTCTAGACGACGCATTTTTAGGCATCTGTTGGGACTTGAAGTAGTCTATAAAGACTTCCCTCTAGTCGATGGCCTTTTCTTCGTCCTCTATTAGAAGGGCTACTTGTTCAGTCGTTTCGTTTCCTTCGGATGGCTCTATCAGGTCTTTCGAAGATATATCTGTTGGCGTGAGAACTGTGCAGCTTTGCACAATGATCCTTAAGTCATCAAGGTCTTCATCGGCCAATTCCTTAGCCAATTTGGCCAATGCGTCGGCTTTGCCGTTTTTCGCATGCGGTATGATTTCCAGGGTATAGGAAGGGATTTTTGTCAGCAGTCACTGCACTCTTTCACCATACTTTATCAGCTCTGGCTTGCATATCTGATAGTCGCCATTTACTTGGCTAATGATTAGCTGGGAGTCTCCATAAATGAGGAGGTCCTTGATTCCCATGTCGATAGCGATCTCGAGAATTGCTATCAAAGCTTCGTATTCAGTTTCATTGTTAGTCTTTGTCTCTGTTAAGGAGAGGGCATAACATAATATCCCTCCTTGCGGGGTCACGAAGATAAGGCCCATCCCAGCTTTGATTATGGAGGTGTTTTGCTTTCTCCTCTTCACGGAAGATGCTCCATCGAAGAAGAGTTACCATTGGGGATCATTGTCTTCTTCGATTGCATCGAACGCATGTTCGTCTGGCAATTTGCAATTTAAAGAGGAGTCGGCCGGTATCGGATGCTCCGCGAAAAAGTCAGCAATGGTCTAACCTTTCACTGCTTTGAGGGGTCGATAGGTTATGGAGAACTCCTTCAGGAAGAGGGCCTATTTGGCAAGCCTTCCTGTTAGTATGGCCCTTGACATTAGGTATTTGAGAGAATCCACCTTCGATATGAGATGGACCTCGTGTTTCAAGGTGTAATGTCTATGCTTTGTTATTGCAAAGATCAGTGCCAGGCAATGCTTTTCGATGGGGGAATAGTTTTTTTCTGCTCCCAAGAGAACTCGACTTAAATAGTATAAAGCTCTCTCCTTTCCCTGATCGTTCTCTTGTGCCCATAGCATACCCAAAGAACCCTCAAGAGCTGTTGTATATAGGATAAGGGGTTTTCCTTTAACTGGAACGGTCAATACCGGTGGATTTTGTAAGTATTGCCTGATTTCGTCCAGTACATTTTGGCACTTTTGACCCAAATGAACGGGGTCTCCTTTTTCATCAGATGACTGTAGAAACGGCATTTTCCGGAGAGCTTGGCTATGAACCGCCAGATGTACGCGAGCTTTTCTTGGAGAGACCGCAGTTGTTTGAAGGTTCTTGGCATGGGCATTTCCATAATTGCCTTGATCTTTAAGAGATCGATTTTGATACCTCGGTGGCGTATGATGAATCCTAGGAATTTTCCTGAGAAAACTCCAAACACGCATTTTAGAAGGTTCGTCTTCAGGTTATACTTCCGAAGACGTTGGAACACTATTATTAGATGTTCCCAATGCTCCTCGTGAGATTTTCTCTTTACCACAAGGTCATCGACATAGCATTCGACAATCTCGTGTATGAGATCATCGACGATCTTTGTCATGGCCCTCTGGTAGGTAGCGCCGGTGATCTTTAAACCGAATGGCATCACTTTATCGCAGAATATGCCCAATGGGGTCCGAAAGGCCGTATGCTTTTGGTTTTCAGAATGCATTTTTATTTGGTTGTATCCTGAAAATACATCTATGAAGGAGAAGACCTCATGGGTAGACATGTTATCGATCATAAGCTCGATAACGGGCACTGGGAAGTCGTCCTTCGGGAAAGCTTTGTTAAGATCCCGAAATTCCATGCCGATGTGACCTATCCCATTTTTCTTCATCACTGGAACGATGTTAGCGATCCAGTCGGGATATTGAACTTTTTCGATGAAACCGGAGTCAATTAGTTTCTTGACTTCAGCGTTGATACTCATCTCAAGTTCGAGTCGCATCCTTCTTGGTGCCTATTTGATTGGTTGTATACCTGGAAATATCGCCAGTTTATGTACTACAACTTTTGGATCTAGACCAGGCATTTCAGAGTAGTTCCAGGTGAAGCAATGTTTATATTGCATGAGCTCATCTTTTAATGTAGCCACTTGTTTTTCAGATAGCAGTTCACTAACGAACGTTGGTCTCGGATCATTTTCCGTTCCTAAGTCGATCTTTCTTAGGTTGTCCGCTGTGGTGTGTATCCCATCTTCCAGCTCTTTTGGTGCTGGTGGAAACTCTGAGATCACCTCGTCCTCGTCTTCATTCGCGAAGTACCTGAAGGGGTCATTCATATTCTCGTGCCCTCTCTTTTTTAAGAGTGTTATCATATGGCAGGTACGAGTTCGCTTCCATTCTTGATGTTAAGCTGGTCCTATCCTGACGGTATAGGTCCTTTTGGCTCATGCTTTTGCGGCAGGGTTACCCTCCAGCTGTCGGATAACGTAAATCCACCTTGTCGATATTGTTCTTCTATCCAGTCTTTGAAGGTGAAGCAGTCTTTGAGGAGATGACCTATTACTCGGTGATAGGAGCAATAATCCAGGTGATGGACTTCGTTTATTTGTTTGGGGTGCCGAGACTCCGGAAGCGTCATCATTTGGTACTTCATGATAAGGTTAAATATTTTTCTTTTCTTGTCTTGAGGGAAAGAGTATTCCCGACCCATCTTCTTTATAAAGGACGGGCTCCATTCGTGTTTTCCTCGTTTGCACGGCGTCTTTAATCCGCTTTGTTGTCTTTGAACGTTATTTGTGTTCTTGGCCTTGTTTTTGCCTCCATTTCGGGATTTTCCCTTTTCACGGGAACATATAGTGGGTCGGGGATGAAAAGCACTGCGGTCTGGTTTCTCCATGGATTGCCGACTGAGACGCTGCGTCCTGGCCTTTTCATAAATGGCCATTTCATGGCTGTGGTTGTCCCGGCTCGATTGACAAGTTTTTTTTATTAACTTATCAATTTGTTCTTCCACCGATGGGCTTAACGTTTTTAGAGTGGGATCTCGCTCCGATTCGATGTCTCGGCTATTTGGTAGAGCGTTTTCCGCTTCACTGGAGCTGTTTATAATGCAGCAACTGTGGATCTGCTCCCGTTTCTTGGACCGAACATATCCGGGCCCGGTTTTCTCTATCTTCCCGTTGGGCATCTTTCACCGAGTCCCAGGTGTGTCCTAAATCTTTTTGTAGAATTGGGCTTGTCGAACAGTTTGTTCGAGAGGTACACCTTGATATCTTAACAGCCTTTTCAATCCCTCCACGTAATATCTTAGTAGACGGATGGGTTGAAGTCTGTCGAGTGCAAAATCGGCACCATACCAGACTTTTTTTTATATTTTGGTCTCCATAGATTGGTAGAAGAGGATCCCCTTTTCACCTCTTCGCCTAGGAGGCACGTAGAAAGTTTGCAGTTCTTGTACGCTGTATGTATCGAGCGCATCAAGTTTCTTGTAATGCCGAGGCGGAGCTATTGCAATTTGTAGACTCTGATCTATTTGGATGAAGGTTTACATTGAAGGGCGGACAGAGAACACTGCGTTGGTATCGTCCTCAGAGTCACTGCCAAAGACCAAAATAGGAGTAGATGGTCCGGGCTTATTATTTTCTTTCTGCGGTTTTCCCGAGTAAACTATTTCTTCATCTTCCACGGTATTGCTCCCAAATATCGGGATAGTGGCAACAAATTTCTGTTTATTCTCTGGTTAGTGGCACCTTTCAGTATCCTCAAAGTCTGATAGGAAGTACTTTGCGTCTTCGTATTTTCGGACTTCGTTTACGGAGAACGGATTTAGCTCTCCCATAACGGTGTTCTCCGATCCATCCTTGAAATACTTCATACACTGATGTTGTGTAGAAGAGATGACGTTGTACTCATGTAATCAAGGCCTGCCGAGCAAAGCGTTATAACAAGTCTTGGCGTCAATAATATGAAATTTGATGTCAGTGACGAGTAGCCCGAAGTGTAGCGTCAGTATTACGGACCCAAGTGTCTGTAATGACTGTGAGTCAAACCCGAAGATGGTAATTTTATCTCGGGAAAGGTGTTGAACGTTCATGCAAATCTCCTTCAACACTCTCACGTTAAGAAGGTTAACGGAGGATCCATTGTCGACAAGGATTTTCCCTATCTTGATGTCGTGGCAATACCCGGTGACGTATAACGGACGATTATGCTCGCATGTACCGAGAAGTAAATCTTCATTACTGAATGTAATATCAGCTGTATGGGCCTCTGCCAGTTCATTTTTCATCTTCTCCTCCGTGAGGAAAGCTTGGAACTGATCGGTCTCTTGTAATGCCTTGATCAGGGAATCTCGTGTCTCTTTGGACAGGAGGAGACTATCCAATATGCTCAGTTGCGAGGGTATTTTCCTCAGATGTGTCAGGACGTTATAATCCACCTTGTTTTTTTAGACGGGTCCCTTGCGGCGAGCTTTTTGACCACTCCGTCATTGACGGCAATTTCCTCAGGGATTTTCCCTTTCCCTTTGTCTTTTTTGTTCAAACCTATGTTTGTAGGTCCAAGATTCTTCTCAGGTAGCGTGTAGTTACGCAGCTGAATATTCTCGCAGTTGTTCTCCTCCGCTGCTTTTTCGGAGGCGGAGTCTTTGAAGAGAGGGTTGAGGGGTGTTTCGTCCTCAGAGTCGCTCCCGAACGTAAGATCTTGCGGGGTTTCCCCTTTTGAATTGGTACCAACCATATGACAGTTTCCAGTCATTTCTTCATGCGTGTTTCTCGCACTATTTTGCCGTCGACGAGCATGAGCTTCGCTCTTCATCCTCTTGAAGTGTTTTTGATAAGCAACGTATCCTTGCTACCACTTCTTGAAAGTACTGCATTCATCGGTGGGGTGGGTGACCCTCCGATGATATAGGCAGTAGTCTAGATGTGCTTCTTCTCCATCGAGACATATGATCCCAGGAGTGTTCTTCATGAGAGGTGTCAACTACATCCCCATTGATAGGGCTTTGGTGAACCGCTTCTCTGTTTTGATCCTGCTCTTATTTGTAGCAGGTGCGCTTTGCTTTGGTTAGAGTACGTTACGACTCGTCCTCGCCACAGGTTCTTTATCTTGACGCTGACGTTTAGCCTTTTCATATATGGCTATCTCGCGTTCTCGGTCAACTTTGCTTTTTTGAAAGGCTTCGTTTAACAGCCTCTCGATCGGTTTTTCTGGCAGTTCCGGAGATTTTAGCGTCGATTCTGCCCCCGGTTCCTCTGCGTTTTTTCTGACGCTGAAAGAGCATCTTCGTCATATAACGAAGAATGGGAGACCATGTGGCAACTTGATACATAATTTTCGGTGTCTTCTGATGAGTCATTTTCCTCATCATTGTCACTGTGTTCGTCCTCATGAATATGCTTGAGGAACTCTTCGAGCATGACTGGTGTCCGCGCCTTCTAGTTGTACTCCTCCAGCGTTTCAATGTATTTTTGTAGATCTATACGCTTGTCGTCATACTCGGCAGGCTGCACAGGCTTCTTGGCCTTCTTCTTTTTCTTCGAAGACTTTGATGATTTGACTTAGGGGTTTTTCCTCTTGTCAAAAATTTTGGGTGCAGGACGTGGTTTCAGCATCCCTTCGATGATTTCGGGTTCAAGTGGTATTTTCCACCTGACTGCCGGAAATGCTTGTTGATCTTTCAGCATTCTTTTGGTTTTTGCTAAAAGAATGACTTCCCATGGAGTTTCTTCCACGAGTGAGCATGATGCCCCCTGCGCGTCCACCTTTTTGGGAGTATGCTTCTGAGGTGGGTTTACCCTCTAGATATTAGACAGCGTGAATTTCTCCTATTGATACTGGTCTTCGACCCAGTTCTTGACGACGTAGCAATTTTCAATTGGGTGGCTCACCATTCTGTGATAGGAGCAGTAGTTAGGGTTGTTGACGTCGTCGGATTGCGGTGGACACCGCGGGTCTGGCAATGTGATGAGTTTATTTTGCATTACCATCTCAAACAGTCTCCTCGTCTTGTCGTGAGGAAACAAATAAGCGTGTCCTAGTCTTTCCTCCAAGGATGGGCGCGGACGCGCGTTGTTTTGGCAAGCAGCCAATTTTGGGCCACTCGATTGTTGTTGAGTATTGGTAACAAAGGCCGCTTTCCCTTTACCCTTGTTATTTCGAGGGTCTTTATTTGAGGAGGAAGACCCGTGGCCCATCTGGTCCATTTGGGCCAGTTTATCTATCAGAGCCTGAAAGGTTGTGGTCTTGAAGAACGTCATGAACTGGGACACAATCGTTTGAGGATTAAGGGTCCCGATGAACATGCCCACGGTAGGAGATTTTCCAATGTGCTCTTCGCACTTAGACTACAGGTTCTGCCACGGATCGCGTATTGGACCCAGGTTTCACCCGGCTTTACCCTGGCATAGATTAATGCCGTGATCAGAGTGCATTCGCTCGTGGAGGCGAAACGCTGTGTGAACAGCAGTTCCATCTCTGTGAATGTTTTCACGGAGTCGTTTGGGAGCTCCGAGTACCATTCAAAGGCCGTTTCTGACTGGCTGCCAACGAACTGGCGAAGCAACAGTTTTTCGTCGCCTCCAGTGTTGCCGCATAGAGCTCTGAATTCCACGACGTGTTGGTGCAGGTTGTCTATTCCTTTGTAGACATGGAACTTGGGGATCGTGTATCCCGGCGGGTATTTGATTTGATCATACCGGCCTGAATATGGTATTTGATTTGATCATACCGGCCTGGATATGGTCGCCCGGTTCTGACAATTTGGCCAGCGATTTCATTAGCTTGATAAGCTCTTATTTGTTGAGCAATGTAATCATCAAGGGCAGCCTTGGAGATCGTTTCCTCCTTGGCCGCTTATAAGGCCGGAGGAGGTTTGATGTTTCCCCTCTGTCATCTTCGATGATTATCGGTGGATCTTTGGCTGGGGGTTCTGGCTGGATCATCATTCAAACCACGTTTTCGAACAAAAGAGCCATTTGCTTCATGTTAGCAGCTTGCTCAGTGGCCTCTTTGTCCTTTCTCTCGAGCACCCTTCGCAGAAACTCTGTATCGGTCTCTTGCTTTTGGCGCTGTTCGGCCTCTTTGTCTGGACTTTTTTTCTGTTCAGTGAGTGCCGTCATTTTGTTCAGCATTTCCAGGAGCTTTTGTTGTTTCTCCTGAGCCTTTATCAGTGACCGAGTTTGCGATCGGTGACTCGCCAAAGCACGGCTCTCTTCTTGCCCATTGGTCATATAAACCATATGGACGATAATGCCCCCTGATTTGAGGCGTTTAGATCCACCGCCTTTGGAATTTGCCGTGAGCGGTAGAGTTTTCTACAACCTTGTTCTTCTATGAAAGATTGGAGTTGAAGGAACCGTTGTGACAGGCACCTATTTAGGAGAACTCCTCCGTTGTATGGCAGAGGAGTGGTCATTCTCTTGTCGAGCCTTCGATTTCTTTGGTCGACGAGAGTGGTTTTGGGCAATCACACAGTCCTGCATCTTTCACCAGACCCTATGAACTTATGAGGAAAGACGCTGATGAAGCCGCTCCGGCTTTACCAGCACTGTAACTTCTGCAGGTGGGGGTGCTTTCTTTAGCACCGCCGTTGGAGAGTTTTTTCGCACCCTCTTAAAAGGATCAAAGTTGTTCCCGGTTGGAGCAGCAGCGTCGACTTCTACTATTGGAGCTAGTAGGGTGAGTCCAGAGGGGGAGTTGCCCTCAGTTTCTCTTACTCGGCGCCAGTGGCGACGTCGAGCGTGCCTTGTTGAAGGGAACACCTTAGTTTTGAAAGCGGCTTCATCATGCCCCTGATTTTGCTGAAGAGCTTGAATTGGCGTCAGCCTGGCAAAGACCGACGTCCTTGTTGGAGTTTGAGGAGGGTCGGCCAATCTTTTGAAGCCCGATCGTCTAATAGGGAAGCACCTTTGACGGCTTCACCTGTAGCAGGAGTAGAGAGGGCTAGACTTTTTGGGGTAGCTCCTTCAGGCATCACGAGCTTTTTTACGTGCCTGTTTGAGTTCTTGCTCAGCCTGTTGAAGACTGAGATACCAGAGTCTGACGGCTTGCTGATGGGAGCCGTCGTGGTTGCCAGTCGATGAAAGGTCGACCTTTTAGGAGCTTCTTCTTGCGGTGCTGAGGAACTGAAACTCACAGGTGGGAGCATGGTCCTAAAGAACAATCTAGTAGTGGCTTGTGTGACTTGCCCCATTAGCATTGAGAAAATAGAGGCCGTGTTGGACCCATAGGTCACTCCTCAAGTTGGGGTGGAGCGAGAGTTGCTATTGCATGCAGTGCATTGAGAAGCCATTGATTTTCTGCATAGGAGCAAGACACCAAGTTTCAGTACCTCAAATCCAAGGGCAAATATAGTGAACCATGATTTTGTTCGCGAAACACGACACACTAAATATGGAGTGAAAAGAGGAAAAGGTCCTACCGGACATGCCAAAATCTGTTCACCACCGACAGACCGGACCGAGACGTTGGGACGTCTAGCCTAAATTTGGGGGCCGATACTATTTAGACTTATCCACCCACCTCTTCGAAGATACTAAGTTGATTTATTATACCATATGTCGAAGGTTTGGATAGATGCAACCGTTGTAGCAGACTTTATCAGATTCTCCCTTATTTATGAGGGGTTTTGATTATGGGGACACTCTTCCCTACAGGCGCAATGCCCTGCAGTTAATTACGTTACCGTGTTGTGATAACCACTTTCTCCTGCTCTGGAATTTCACTTCGTATCGTGTGTTATTATGTTTATTTTGGTTGCCCGTGGATTGTATATGAAGACTAATTTATGTCGTCGCCCGTAGGGCGCGGATCAGTCCAAATCCGTATATTCTAGATCTGGGATTTGAACTTGGATTGTATGTTTCCTTAGTTCAAATGTATTTTTTTTATATAAGGACCGTTAATCTATTTTGAGATTAAGATCAACTTAAATATATGAGAATTTGGGCTCAACTTTTTTTTCTACAGAGGATGTGTTAGTCCTGTTAGAGACTAAGATCAACTTAGCAACATTTTAAGGATCATTTTATTTAAGATCTAACAATAAAACATTTAGGCTTAGCTGCTTTAGAGAGACTTTTAGCCAATTTGGGCTTGGTCTGCTCAGTATTTTTTTGTTTAGCCAGTTTAGGTAAAGGAGATGTTTTGATCTTTTTGGTTTCTTTATCTAAGGTTTAAGAGGAGAAAGATCTTCTTCTTTCTTAAGAATTAAATTCTCTGTTATTTTGAGAGCTTTCTGTATTTTTACAGAAGCTTATGGGTGGTTCTCTCTATATGAGACTAAAAGTCTCGGGTCCTTTATATAGTAGAGGAAAATTTGTTCATTAATTTGATAAAATCTCTCATTTGAGAGATTCTAATTGATTTAATTGGTCTCAAAATTGTTCAGAGGATTTTATCCACCGTTGGATTTTTGATCCAGTGATTTTTGTTTCACAGAATATGTTTATTTGTTTTTAACAAGATTGGGGAAAATATTTTCCCATATACAGAATTATATTCTGTCAAATAGTGATTTTTAATCACCATTGGATTTTAATCCAAGGGCTCTCTGTTATAGAGAGGGTAATCCTTCTTTGTTTAGAAAGATTGAGAAAATATATTCACAAAATAGAATTTAATTCTATCATTAGATTTTTTATCCAACCGAGAATATTTTTCTCGCTTAGAAATTTGGGAGATATTTTCTCCTAATAGAATTTAATTCTATTATTTGATGATTTATGATCACCATTGGATCTTTGATCCAACGGCTCTATTTAACAGAGGGTATCCCATTTTTTAGGGAAATATCCCCATGTAGAATTTAATTCTACTAAATTCTAATTTAGGCGCCGGCGCTCACGCGTTGTGCACGTAGGCGCCACTTAAGAATTTAATTCTTATATATGATAGGAGTTTCTGTGCTATGCACATTGGTGTCCACGTGAGTTTCACGTGTGGCGCCACCATAGGATATAATCCTGAGGGGTTAGCGCTGGCGTCCTCGTGGGGAGCATGTGAGGCGCTGTCCATTAAAATTTAATAAAACTTAGCTTTTTTATTATGTTTAAATATTAGGGGAACATTAACGAATCAAAAATCATGGTCGTAACTATCATGAATTGATAGCACGCCCGATAAGAGGGTTAAGACTTATTTTGCTAAAGTTTATAAAAATTAAAACTTAAAAAGAACTTAATGGATTTTTTTATCCATTATTCTACCATATCCTACAAACCCGAACAAGCGAGAATTTACTCTCTCATTGGGATAAACGAAGTAAATCAGGAAAGATAGAAGATTAATGAACCCATAAGAAATAACAGAATTAAAATTGCAGAAAGTAAATGCAGAAATTAAAATGCAGAAAGTATTGAGACAAGATTGAATAAAAACTAACTTTTATTGAATAAACTAGTGCATTACAGAAGTTGCTCGCTGAAAAACTAAATTACAACCCTAATTTTCTCGAGATATCTAAATTGCTTGATCTATAGATCAGTAGATGAATTAATTTGATAGATAATTGCTTTCGGTCCTTTCATAGGCTCTGGAACTTGAAACCCTAAACTTCATATTGAAGTGTATGCAAAGACGATCATGCCCTTGAAGTTTCATATCCAACGACCGCGCTTTCACCGCCCAATACCCTCTATAGCCGCGGATCCGCCGCCTTCTGATGGGTTTGCGTTTCCAGATTCTTCGTGTCTTCTTCTCTCGATATTTGGAGATCTTTCTGATAAAAATATTCTGAAATTATCCCTTATTCTCTACCGTTTCGAGATTCTTCAATTTTCTCCTAATATTTAGCAGATTTGGTTTGGTACTTCGATTTGATGTAGATCTCCTACATATATTTCAGACCTGAACTGATTTATTATAATACCCGCACAATGTCACGCCTCGCTTCCCGGTGTACGGGGAGGGGACGCGGCGATGCCCGCTACGTACTCAGAAGTAAACACGCTAAGCGTATCTAAACAATATAAAGTAAATTGTACATATGAGACAAGAATATAAATGAACAGCAACTTTATTTATTAAACATTCTTTTACAGGTATAATTGGAAATGTAAATACATGAATAGAAAGTATTGCCTAAACAACGGCATAACTGAAATGAAAAATATGTACAAGTATCTAAAGCTCGGGGTCGAAGGCTAACTTCTCCAAGTATTCAATACTGGGCTCGATCTCCAGTAAGTCCGATCCACCTAACAACATTCCAAAGAAAGAAGAAATGGAATGTCGTCAGTGAACAATCGCTCAGTAAGTCCTAAAGATGAATAGAGATAGAATACACAGAAAGAGAATATAACTAGTAATGGTTGATTATAATGTTAACGCAGTTGTTTGTAGCTTGGTACAGAATATGCCAGTGTATATGAGAGGAGTCTCACTATTCTGGAGATTAAGGTATATGGAGCACAAGGAACCGTTCAGCCACGGTACAACGACAATGTATATTCAAGTTAGGTGTATTATGGTTACAATCTCGTTCCACTTCTAACACATTCCGTACAAATCTACCCCTTTATAAACCCCGTAATGTCTTTTGTATTGATTGTATTGTTTGTTATATAGATGGATGTCTTGCCGAAAACATGATATCAGTAAACGGAATGAATATAAATGGATAGTCATGTAAACAGAGTATATCCATGGTTCGGTTCAGTCAATATAGATTGATATAGATTGAATATATAGATTCATGTTGAATTGTAGTTTATACTTGAATTATATTCAAGTCAGATTGATTAGATTGAGACTCTATCTGAATCAGATACTTTGAAAGAAATTGAAGTCCTGAATTAGTTTTGATGTTATCGGTAACAACTGCACATGGACGGCAGGATTTGTGTCTTTTTCCAAGACAATTACCATATTGATAACACCGTTGTTAGATTGTATACCTTAGATAGGCAAGCACCCATATTCTCCAGCTCGCTGAGGTTCAAGTGAACTGGTCTCGCTTAAACCTATATTTACTAGGGTCCTTATTGTAATTTAGAATAACTTGAGAGGGTTTTATGTAAAAATAGTTTTGATATATTTTTAAAATACATCTCAAGTATTTAATTATCGTTTTTAGAGTTTTCATAGATGTATATTTTATAAAAGTGCAATTTCTAGTGAGTAGAACCTAGTTTTCATTATATATGGTATTTTAATGAAATATTGGAATTGTATTGTATTGAAATGGTACATTCATGTAATTGTGATTCCTTTGATTTACAAAACATGGAATATATGTATAATATATTTAAAATAGATCTTTTAATAATATATATATATATATATTTAATAAAAATAAATTTTATTTATTTTGTAGAAATCTTATTTTCTTAAAAATTGCATTCGAAATTCCATCGAGATCGAATGCTCATAGCGGAGGTCTGCATCTCTCTCTACTTGGCCCGAGAACATACGATAACCCGCACCATGCCGATCGGGGTTCCCTAAAATGGGTTGTAAAGACACAATTGCAAGGAATTAGATAACACTCTTTTTAAAGAAAACGGTTATTAATTCTTTAAGATATTTATTCGTAAAAGCGTATTTCCCATAATCTAGAATTCCAAAGTTCATCGTGCTATGTTCAATATGTGTGTTGTGATGAGATAGGTCCTTATCTCGTGAGTTTTCTAAAAATAATTGTTCAGAACATAATATACCGCTCCTTCATTATCTATTTTTTGTATTTATCGGTACTATTAATCTTTGTTTGCTCAGTAATACAGATTACAGGTATCCGTGACAAAATACTAGAAATACATCCAGAATCACGGATATTATATTTGTGAGCTGACACTGCAACCAGAACTGCAAAACGATCAAGAATCAAAGAGTTTTTGTAATAAACTAATGTACACACATTTTGGTCCAACACATGACAAGTTGTGCACTAGCTCTTTGATGGCTTTGACCTAGTGGGGGGGCTGCCCAATGCAAGACACAAGTGGGCATGAAGTGATGTGCATTCAATGCAAAAGGTTGTGATGTGATCAAAAGTTCCATGTTTCCTTCCAATCCCTGGTGCACCACAATTTCAAATTAGAGAAAACCAACAGCACCAAAGTGATATTGGGAAGCACACAAGTCAACACACAAAGCACGAGCCTCAGAGCTTGGATTTGGGCCGAGCTCAATACCTTTGTGGCCGGCTAAACAGTGCCATTTGGGCCCCATCTTTCTTCAGTTGATCTCTTGCTGCTACGTAGCCCTAGTTTTATTGTTTGTTTATTTTGCTTTTGAGCCTATAAAAGCAGGCAGTGGGTAAGGGATCAAGGGTCCATTCTTTGTCTCACTTTTGCCAAGTTTTGTTCTATACTTTGTAACTCTTTTGTTTCTTTAGTTCTTGTACATAGCTCCCCTTGAGTTCTTAACCTTCTCTTGATTCTGCAATCTCTTCATTGAGCTTGCAAATTTAAGGGTTGGTTATTGATTTCAATGGTTGTATCATTCTTGAAGATTAATAAAGTTCTCTTTTGTGCCTTCATTCACCATGAGTTTTTTTGCCTCTTCTTGATCTTGCAACCTCTTAATTGAGCTTGGAATTTTAAGATTAGGTTATTGAACCCATGTCTTGTATTTTGGTCTTTGGTTCCTTGTTCTTTCTTTCTTGCTCTTTTAATACTTGCTTTACTTTCTTGCATTTAAATTCTATGCACTTACTTACTTATAATGTTTTCTTTTCGTTTTTTTGTTCTTTTCTTTTGCTCTTCTTAGGTTGTTGTTGTGAATGATTTGTGAATATGTGTTGTTAGGAATAGACGACGATTTTGTAAGTTAAGGTTTCTTTGCTCATTTCCTTTTCCCGTATTTTCTATTGAACTCCGTCCAAACGTTACGCAAGCGCTCCGTTAAGCACCCTATCCTACCAAGGTATCGGTGATTCCTAACCGCGACCGGTTGCATTCGGTTTGGCCGGAGGCGAAAGCAAGAGACAAGAACGAACGGACTAAGGTCAATATGCCGGATTCCACGAATATCGTGCTTAAGTACCCTAATCCACGTTGTTGCCGATTGCTTTAGCTTCAATCATTAAGTTCGGCTCAAAGGATTTTAGTGCGGATTTCGTTAGCTTACACTATTGTATCTTTTCCTAACAACTTTATACTTGCATATACACATAGGTTAGATAACGAACTTTCCGCCACGCGCATTAACTCGTTACGACAAGAAACTTAAAACGCTCCGTCTCCCGGTGGATCGACCCGTGCTCATCACGGATAACTACAAAGCGACACCGTCCTGATCGCGGTTAAACTTTAGAACTCTTAAAACTCCACACGCCAAAAGCGTGCGATCAAATGGTGTTGTTGCCGGGGAGACGATAAAGTTTTTGTTTTTGTTATTTCGGGTTAACCTTGTTAATATCCATCTAACACTTTTCTAAAAACAAACTAAAAATTTCAAAATTTCAAAACCAAAACAAAAAAACTAACTTTGCTAACATTTTTGTTCTCTGGATTTTGGACCTGCAACCATTTTGGAACTAAATTGAAAAATCAAACAATTCCATTGAGACATTAGTGGAACAATTTGAACACAGAAGAAGTTTGGAGCCCCATTTCCAAGACAGAGCCAGCAACATTCCCTTAACATCCGAGCTCGCCGGCCTGTTCACCACATTTTGCCTCCAATTTTTCCTCCAATTTTTCCTCTGTGCTCCAGTGTTCTGTTTTTGCCCCATTTTTATTGTTTGTTTTTTATAATTTTTAGTGTGCTGGTATTTGGGCATTCATATCGCTTTTTCGCACTAATATCCGTTTTTCCGATATTTGTATATTTTTATGGATTTGCGAACTGCGATTGTGTAGAGCAAAGTGTACATTCAAGGTTAAAGTGATTGCGAAGTACAGTGCCAAAAATCCGGGTAGTTTGACCCATGCAAGCAAACTTTTCAAGCTAACCGGATTTACTTCAACGGGGGTTTCTTAACCCGAAAATTGTACGTGTACTTTACTAACACCTTCTTCTTAAATCCAACGCATTCCCATATAACATCTTTGTAGGATTCTTTGCAAGTTCGCTAGCAAACGCTGAACTTGACTAACCCGTATTTGTTGCAGTGTCACGCTTAACGTAAAAAACAATTGTTTGATTCTTTGAATAATTTTTTTCATTGAATTACGCATTGCATGCATTAATACAGATTTAAGGGCAAGCGAACCCCACAACATACGGTAAAGGATTTTATCACCTTTTCCATAGCCCACAAATCACGAATTGAGCATAACGTATACCCACACAAATTTTTAAAAGAAACTAGACTTTAAGCCTTAAGGACTTCACGCTCACTAGGAGAAGTTAACTGTGTTTAGAACACCGCTTAACGGTATATCGTTCCCGCGGTGTCTAGGAAAGTGTTCACGGCGAAACCGCCAAAATAGAAAGAGTTATTTAATTAAGGACCTTCGTGAAAGCGTCAGAAAACCTCCTCTTATCTCTGCACTTATCTGGCTTCGTGATCGGTATATCTTGAACCCGCTTCTCAACACAGTTTTACTTCAACAATCAAGTTCTGGAGCAGGTCTAGTTGACCTAGGTGAACCCTAGACCTATTAGGTGTGTGGTATTTTTTGTGTCGTAATTGTTTTTGTCCAGATTCGTTTTGTGTATATTTCATTCTTTTGTTGATAACTAACTTAAAAATTAAAAAATTAAAAAGAAAATAAATCCACATTCTTTTTCCCCTCCTTTACTCTTATTCTTCTTCCTCTCTTTATATCATGGGTACCCCACCTCACAAAACTCTTGCCGAACTTTGGTACCCACAACCAGACATAACTTCCTATGGTTCTTGCTTTGGCCGAACGTCAAACGATCCATCCATGCCCAAAATTTCTTTGAAAGATCGGATAGACGCATCTAGGACGTACAATTGGACTCCGTAATCTACTTTGAATCAACCATTTCAACCTTCACCGCCTTCTTACGTTGATAGCCCTTTTGAGAGTCCAGTTGTAACTCCAAGACCTATGTCTCTTGCTGAACTTATTGAACAATCTTGTAACCGATCTTTTACTCCTTTCACCACTGCGAATTTTTTGGATCAACAATTCCATTCACCTTCTTATCCGTGTGTTGATCCTATCCCTGTCCAACCACTCAATTCCTATCCATCCTACCCAACTTTTGCACCTTCCCTAGACATTGCTTCTGAACAGCCTTTTGGGAGTTTCCAGTATCCGAACCACTTTGAATCTTTTACTGAAACCCCTTCACAACCAATGTCTAATCTGGAACAGTCGTTAGAAGACTTTCGGGTAGCGTCATACCAATAGATGATGGATTTGAATGCGTCCATGGCCGCCCTCATACAACCTAGTGACACAGTAGCTAGTTTCCAACTAGCTCCACATTTTCGAATATATGATGAGGTGGTAGGACAGGCTGAGAATTTGAGCGGAGAGAGTGAGCTGTACACCCTTCCAAATCAAACCTACCGGTCCCCAATTGAATCCCACAACTCTAGTTTTGAATGTCTATCGAGTGTCCCACGTGATTCACTAATTACCGGTAGAACGTTTGATGAGTTGTACGACTTTGTAGTGTTTGATTTACCCGACTGTGAATAGTCCCTTTCGAGTTAAACCACACCCGATCCTTTTGACCTCTACACCTCCACTCTAGAACCTGAGTTGATTGATATCCATACTTTTATTAAGGTGTCTGAGAAAATTGATTTTCACTTGATTGAGAATATTGACGCTGGGAATATTTTGGATGATGAACCCGCAGATTTTGCTGAGTTTTTCTCTCCAATTCATCATCCCGAGTCGTTGAATGTTTTTCCCGAACTCCATATGCGTCTGGATTTTGATGATAAATGCATGGATAAGCTGAATTTTGAAGGGACTTTTGAGGATAGCTTTGAGGATGAACCAGTTTTAATTGATGGGTCGGATTTTCTAATTCATCCTATCCCCTTCATTAACTGTGTACACCCTCCTGAACCTTTACCTAATACCCCCACTTGATCACTTCCCTGCATCCTTTCCATCGTTCCGACCTTGCAAGACACCGTATCACTTTCATTTCTTGTGTCTGGCTTACCAAGTTCAGCGTATCCATGTTTTCTCACGAATCTTGAGGGATTTGACCCAATCTCTCGACGGGTTGATAGATTAGCACAATCGCTTTTTACACATCGGTCACTACAAATTGTGCTAATTTATTCACTCCAATTTCACCCTCAAGTTCGTATTCCACTTCTTTCTCCCTTCCGCCATTCTTCTCCTTCGCCGAGACCGGACGCCGCTTCTATCCCCACACGGTCTCGTGTGTTTCTCATTTCTTTTCTCTACACTTCATTCTTGCACCAACCGCCGCTTTATAACGATAAAATCTTTGAATGGTTGGTGCTCACTTTTGTCCTTTGTAAGGCCTTGTATAAATTCATATTGTTCTTTCTCCCCTATAACTCTGAACTCAACGCTTAACGGTGGAAATATTGTTTTACTTAAATTTGGGAGGGACCCTTTTTGGTGTGTATATATTTTTGGTTTTCTTTTTTGTTTTGTATATAATTTGTTTTTGGGAAGCGCCGACAATTTTGACTCTCTTGGTGTATCCTGACAGTGAGGGCACTGTCAAGTTTAAATTTAGGGTGTACTCGGTAAGCATTCTTCCATCGCATTCATTTGTATATTTTGCATTTACATACTTATTTAAAAAACCCATAAAAATCGAAAAAATTTCCAAAAATATAAAAACTTTGTCGTCAAGTAATAGGGTAACTTAGATTTTATTCCGAAAGTTTAGTCGATACGTTAGAAGTAACTAAATCCTAGGCTTAGGAATTGAAACCCTAAAAATAACTCTCATTCTGTTTAACTTTGGCAAGTATACTTCCTTACAGTTTTTTTATAGAAGTGTATAATCTTGAGTTCAGTTCTTGAGTTAAGTCAAGATGAAGGGAAAGTATTGAAACTTTATTAAAGGATAAGTCTGAAAATAGTTTTTATTCTTGAGTTCAAATTTAGAAAGTATATACCCTACAAACTGCACATACACACACCTTGAAACTTAGGATAGTAGAGGATACCTAGAAATACTCTTGCCTGAAAACCTAGTATGAAAGAAAAAACGGTATTTAAAACTAAAAACCAAAAGAGTATCATTGAAAAATATATCCAGTCTTGAAAAAAGAAAAATAAAGAAAAGAAAAATAAAGAAAGTCAAGTCCTGGAAACTGCTATTTACGCTTTAAGCTCACACATTCAGTAATCGGCTGTTAGTGCCTCAGGAAGCATTAATAATTGCATAAAAGATGTGTGAGCAAAACCATCCATCATTAATGAAAAAGAAGTAGTGTTGGGTATTAGGGCATGGGTACTATAGCTTGAATTGAATTCTTAAGTGTATGGGTGAATAATTTATACACACGTAGGAGTATACAATCGATATTTGGATGAAAAATAGAAATAAAGAATAAGACTTATGTTTTCTGTAAATTTGATAAAAATCCCTAATTTAAAACCGCACTTTTAGAAGGAAAACTCAGGAGATACCAATATCTTTCTAATTTTTTTTGGAATGTATAGGATCTGAGGTTAAATAATTAGGAGGTGTGAATCATAAGGGTAGGATATTTCTAACTTAGGATAATAGAATTTCTAATTTAGTTACTAAACTGTAGGAGTAGAATTGACGTTAACTTATGAAACTAGCTTGACGGGATTTTGTGGGTAGTATCCGCTGAAAACCCTCAGGAGACAATACTCCTCCTACTGGGGACACCTAGAGGTTTAACGGCTTATTGCACGAGCTCAGTGCAATAGCGTTCCCTGCGAAAGTGAGGCTAGGATTTTGTTTTGCTCGGGACAAGCAAAAGATAAGTTTGGGGGTATTTGTTCAGAACAGAATATTGCATTTTAATACCGCTCATTCATTATCTATTTTTTGTATTTATCGGTACTATTAACCGGTGTTTGCTCAGTAATACAGACTACAGGTATCCGTGACAAAATACTAGAAATACATCCCGAATCACGGATATTACATTTGTGAGCTGACACTGCAACCAGAACTGCAAACCGATCAAGAATCAAAGAGTTTTTGTAAATAAACTAGTGTACACACATTTTGGTCCAACAGATGACAAGTTATGCACTAGCTCTTTGATGGCTTTGACCTAGTGCAGGGGCTGCCCAATGCAAGACACAAGTGGGCATGAAGTGATGTGCATTCAATGCAAAAGGTTGTGATTTGATCAAAAGTTCCATGTTTCCCTCCAATCCATGCTACACCACAATTTCAAATTAGAGAAAACCAGCAGCACCAAAGTGATATTAGGAAGCACACAAGTCAACACACAAAGCACGAGCCCCAGAGCTCGGATTTGGGCCGAGCTCAATACCCTTGTAGCCTGCCAAACAGTGTCATTTGGTCCCCATCTTTCTTCAGTTGATCCCTTGCTGCCACGTAGCCCTAATTTTATTGTTTGTTTATTTTGCTTTTGAGCCTATAAAAGCAGGCAAAGAGCAAAGGATCAAGGGTCCATTCTTTGTCTCACTTTTGCCAAGTTTTGTTCTATACTTTGTAACTCTTTTTGTTTCTTTAGTTCTTGTACATAGCTCCCCCTTGAGTTCTTAACCTTCTCTTGATCTTGCAACCTCTTCATTGAGCTTGCAAGTTTAAGCGTTGGTTATTGATTTCAAAGGTTGTATCATTCTTGAAGATTAATAAAGTTCTCTTTTGTGCCTTCATTCACCATGAGTTCTTTGCCTCTTCTTGATCTTGCAATCTCTTAATTGAGCTTGCAAGTTTAAGATTAGGTTATTGAACCCATGTCTTGTATTTTGCTCTTTGGTTCCTAGTTCTTTCTTTCTTCCTCTTTTAATACTTGCTTTACTTACTTGCACTTAAATTCCATGCACTTACTTACTTGTAATGTTTTCTTTTCTTTTCATTGTTCTTTTCTTTTGCTCTTCTTTGATTGTTGTTGTGAATGGTTTGTGAATATGTGTTGTTAGGAATAGATGACGATTTTGTAAGTTAAGGTTTCTTTGCACATTTCCTTTTCCCGTATTTTCCATTAAACTCCGTCCAAACGTTACGCAAGAGCTCCGTTAGGCACCCTACCCTACCAAGGTATCGGTGATTCCTAACCGTGACCCGTTGCGTTCGGTTTGGCCGGAGGCAAAAGCAAGAGACAAGAACGGACGAACAAGGGTCAATAAGCCCGATTCCACGAATACCGTGCTTAAGTACCCTAATCCACGTTGTTGCCGATTGCTCTGGCTTCAATCGTTAAGTTTGGCTCAAAAGTTTTTAATGCGTATTTTCTTAGCTTACACTATTGTATCTTTTCCTAACAACTTTATACTTGCATATACATATAGGTTAGAAACAAATAATCCGCCTCACGCATTAACTCGTAAGAACAAGAATGTAAAACGCTCCGTCTCCCTACGAACGACCCGTGTTCATCGCGGCTAGCTGCAAAGCGACACCGTCCTGATCACGGTTAGATTATAGAACTTCAAAATTCAACATGCCAAAATCATGCTGATCAGTAATACAAGTAAATATGTTGGATTATGTTGAAATGTTAAGTATATAGTATTTTACCGTATAAATGCGATAAAAGTTGTATAAAAGATTCTTTTGAAATGAAACTTGTTCTAATGTGTTTATTTATGTTTATTAAACATTATGAGAAGATATAGTAATTTATTGTTTAAGAAAAAATGGAGCTTTTAAGGAAAAATGAATCGGAAATCGGATTAACTCCGCTTCCGACGAGTTTTGAAAAATGAAAGTTTTAGAATTGTAGAAGAGGAGGAGAGAGGGGACTTACTAGCTATTAAGATAGAGGGGAGAAGGGGGATGCTTAGGAAAGCGTCGGGGCGTCATTTAGTCGCCGGAAATCTCTTTGGAATGTTGCCGGAACGTCGCATCTTGCTAACTCCACTTGCACAACTTGGGACTTGGAAATTTTTTAGAGTTTTTGTAATGAAATTCTGAGTGAGGAGGTGTAAAATATGGTGTGGTATTTATAAGAAAAATTAGGGTTTTGAGGGTTAAAGAATGCATTAAAAATTGGATTAAAGTGTGATTTAATATTCTCTGGATGAATGCAGAGTAAACAAATAATATGAGGTTAGTGGGGTAGGAGAAGAGGTGCTAGGCAAAAGAAATGGAGACCATCCCCTACGAACGGCTCGGCGGTGTCAACCCCTTCAATGAATCTCGCCGGTCCGATCCGGTGAGATGGGCTCTAGATTGGGGCTACGTGTCTCTGTCGCCTTATATACCCCAGTGCACATGTTTATTTATTCTGTGGCTCTTCATTTTATGTGTAGTGCACGCGTAAACTGTTGGGCTTCTAAAAGATTAAAAGAAAAATTAATAAAAAGATAATGTGGCTGGGGGATTCGATCACAGGGACTACGTCACAGCAGTGTAAGGCTTTACCAATGAACTACAAGTGCTTTCTTGCTGTTCAAAAGCAATTCAAATACTTATAATGTACACAGGATTGCAAATACTCCATTTGTACATTAACTTTAAAATAAATTCTCTGTACATTGAAATTGGAGTTGTTACACACAATATCTCAAATCAAATTGTTAGCAGTATTTGTTTTATTTGAGATAATATTCCAACCAATTAATTGATATGATATCTTAATATTATCGGTTAAGATTATTTGATATGATATGTATACCATCCAAATCTAACAGAGCGCTTGCGTGAGATTTGGATGCAGTTCAAGTAGCAAGATATTGGGCGAAGGAAAAGTAAAGAGAATCCTAACTCAAACAATAACCTTCTCATTCCCTAACAGGAATAACTACTCACAAACCATTACAAACATGAAAAGAGAATAAAAGATAGAAGAGATCAAAGAAAACATCATTGCAAGTAAGTAAAGAGCATCAAATTAAATTGCAAGTAAGTAAATAGCAAGTAGAAGATATTAGGAACCAAAATTGTAAGAATGAAAGCTTCATTAAGTTCAAATTTAAGATACAAGCTATGAGTTCAATAACCAAAACCTAAAGTTGCAAACTCAATAAAGAGATTGCAAGATCAGGAGAAGGCAGGAAACTCAAAGTTATCTAACTATTATGTACAAAAAATTACAAGACGTGGAATTGAAATGAAGTAAAGAACACTAGAATATGGCTCACAAGCTTGCTCTCTGAACTGGTATTTATAGGGAGTTCGTCACCAAAACTAGAGTATAAGAGTGATATGATATGACAGAGAGGAGGGCCTACTAGGAAAATGAGCACAAATGGAGAGAGGGGTACCACAATTTGCGGCTACTTTTATTATTTCGGCGGCCAAAGTGTGAGGTATGGGGTCCGTCTTCTCAATGTAGTATTTTATCTTCAATATCATCTCTCTGTATTTACAATTATTCTAATTCTCAACAGGGTTTTATCTGGGGGTTTTGAATGGAAAGATCAATTTAAAACCATCACATCACACCTTTACAAATCACTCATCACTCCAGGCCCACTTGCTTCATCCACTTGCACAACTTGATCTACACCACATCATGGCAGCTACCATGGTTCATGCACCTAAAATGCTTGTGTTCACACTTGTAAATATTGTTGTGACAAAGTTCTTGTTTCGACAATTCAAAATTGGGTGAAAGTTTTATGTTGTGCACTTTGATTTGTTGCAAAAATCTTTTGTGTCTTGATCAGTTTTCTGTTCCGGTTTCCGTATCGGCTCACAAATGTTGTATCCATGCATTTTGAGTATGTTTCCAGTGTTCCTATTACGAATACATGTATTATGTACTTATTGAGCAGACACGAGCTAATAGCACCGATATTTACAAAAATGATAACGAATGAGCGGTATTAAAATGCAGTTTTTCGTGATGAATAAGTCCATCTCGTTGAAAGATAAGCAGGGAAGGGAATCGGATAATAGAAGGAGATAAGCAAGGATCATATGATATCGAACGATGAAGCGACAAGGATCATATAAAAGTGAAAGTTAATATAATAGGATATGAATCAAAGAATCCCTAAACTGAACTGTAATCTCATTATGAACCTGATGCTCTGATACCAACAAAATCATGTCCCGCCTCACTTCCTAAAATACGGAATACGAGGGTGACTAGGCCAGCCATGCTCCTATGGTCAAGGGATAATCCCGCCGTAGTCACATTTCGGTTTCTAGCAGTTACATGGTAAGCAGTATACACGGCAAAAGTAAAGAGATATAACAATCACTATGGTATAAAGATATAAGTGGTTAAATAAATAATAAACCAATGACAATAATTGCTCTCCTAAGATGGCAGAAATAAACGATGAGCTGGTATCGCTAGTATGGGTCTCCGCGATCTCCTCCAAATAAGGTAGGTCCTACTCTGGGTTGGGTCCACTTCTTACTCTGAGTATGCATACTCAGGTCATCAGGGTGACACAATATAGCAATATAATAATATATCTCAATGTGGCAAGGAAAATAAATACGAACTATAACTATAAAATAGCAACACAAGAATGTATATGTCATGAACGGTAAGCAGTAACATGTGTGAACTATAGCACTAGTCTAAGATAATATGCATGTCACTAATCTAACGGTGTTTATTTCAGTGAAATCGATCGATGAAATATATCCTTATGTTTAGTAAGGGTCTTGTGCATATCCGAGACTACGGTCAAAATTGTGCTCGGGACATAACCTCGTCAGCCATACCGCTAGGCACAACTAGCTAATCAGTATATATCGCTAATATCAAATGATCATCCTCTAAAGCAGTAAATCTTGCTAAATACAAGTTTGATTCCACCAAGATTTCCCCATTTCCTTAGGTTATAGTATGTGTTCAGGTATTAGATAGGTTGTGAACAAGTACGTTTCGCTTTGGCTATTCTGTCACGCTTTTGCTTATCCGTGTCACTTTCAATCACTGTTTCACTATCGTACTTGTCACAACCTAGTCACTAACACTTATCAATCGATAATACAATCAGTCGCTAAGGTTTCAATGTAAACGATCACTAAGCAAATGGTGTAAATCAATCACGGGATATGGTACAAATGCATTAAATAAACGTTCACTAAATTAAGGGAAACCAGTGTCATATAACTTGCAAAATTCATAATAAATCACACATGCAGAATTGGATAGAACAATATAAAAGGTATATGAAGCATACTTGATTATCTAAGCGGTAAAATTTGTTTCAAAACAATAGGAATTCATGTTAAGGATTTATCATCATTTTAAATCAGAGATTAGTTGCTGGAATTCGAGTTTCACATGCAGTTTACTACAGATTTTGTTTAGATTCAAATGTTTCTCCAGTCAATAAAACATAACTATACCTGTTAGGTTTCTATCACATCAAGAAAATCAGTAATAGCCTCGGTGTACTAGGAGATATGTTCATTTTAGTGTCAAAGTGTATAAAATGTCACTGCAGAAAACTGCAGGATACGTCGACGATCTAAAATATATTTAAAATATCAAACTATAGGAAAACTGAATGAGACCAGAACCACAAGTTAGATAACTTAATTATATACTCGGTGATATAGGACTCCATGTATTTTCATATTTATATAGGGATGCACAGATATTTAAAAACAGGTATTAACATAAAATACTGCTCTAGACTGCAGTCCAGAGCCGTATTTCTCTCACGTCTCCAATAGCATAACCAGGCCTTGTTAAATAACTATTTAAAGAGGGTTAAATTTTATTGAGTTAGCTCCGATACGAGCCCTAGAACACTACGTTACGTGTTATATATAATTTACTATTAATTTTACAACATGATATGTACAGTGATTTCTAGATTTAACGCCGTCTTTTAGGGGCGACCTTTCATATTAGATCGTTAACTATTCGATTCCAAACTTTCACATATTACCAGTTATCAATAAAATGAACTATTTATCCCAAATTCGGGAGTTCCACATTAAAGGAAAAGCTATTTATTATAATGGTAATTATCGAACTTCAATAAATAATAACTATGTTACTTTATAATAATTCAATCATATATATGTATGTGCGTGTGTGTGTGTGTGTGGCATGATAAGCAAGATCTGAAACTTGCCTCAAGACGACCATAACAACGACAGCGACACGGACGGCATGAACATGGCAACGGCGGCAACGACGCGACGGAAGCGGCAAGGACTTCGGCTCGGCTTAGATGCTTGGGGCTCGACTTTTCTGTAGGCGCGTTGGGGGAAATAAGGAGGAGCTCAGTGATGGCAAAGTGGCGACGTCGATCCAAGGCCAACGGTGAGATGATAGCGATGGTAGTTGGGCTTGGAGCTCAGGCGGTAGCTCAGCGATGGCTCGACTAGGTGCAGGGGCCCAGGTGATGACTAGGAATTGGCTTGAGAGAGACTTGGGGCGTGGCTCGAGCTGAAGGAGGAGGAGCTGGGGAGTTCGGTGGGTCGCTAGTGACTCGTCGGCAAGAGGCAGGGGAGCGGGGTGGTAGCACTGTGAGAAGCTCAAGTTGGGCAACGGTGGAGTGGGGTTTGAGTTAGGGGTTGATGGAGGTTAGTGGGGTTGGAAAGGAGGAATAAGAGCGGCTCGTGGTGGCACTGGGGTTCTTTGGTGGTAAAGGCTTTAGAGAGGAGACGAGGCAAAGGTCGGTGATGGAGCTGGGTGATGAGTTGATGGTGCTCAAGTATGCAGGGATAGAGAGAAGGGCTTGGCTGTAGGGTCGTTGGGGAGCTTTTCGGCCACAATGGCGGTGGGAGGAGGTCAAGGTAGTGCCGATGAAGATGGCTACGTGGTCAGCAGTGAGGTTGTGTAGAATTTTTGTGAGGGGAGAAGAGAGAGGTAGAGGGACAGACTAAAAGAAGGTGAGAGTGAGACGTTGAGAGAAGAAAGGAGGCCGGCAAGGAGATCTCAAGGTTGTTAGTGACGAAGCGAGGTCGTGGGGCGAGCACGGGTCACGAGGAGGTGGTTGTAAGGAATAAGGAGAAGAGCCGTAGGTTTTTTCAAAGCGAGGGAAGAGAAGAAGAAGAAGAAAATATGATCAGGAAAGTTAATTAAGAGATTAAAATAGGAAAAATATTTAGAGAAAAAATATCTAAAAAGAAGTTTTTATTTAAAATACGGAAATTCAAACTTAAGGTACCGGTTATTATAGAACCTTAGAGGAGAAGAGACCGCAAATTGACGTTTTTGTGGAAAATTCATAGGGTCACTTGGTGCATGTGTGTGTTGTGTACTTATATGTGTTGTGAGCGTGGACGTGGTAAGTGCTTGGGTGAGACTTATGGACATGTTCCAAAAAAAGAGGAAAATGATATTAAGTCAAATGTGCAACCTCTATAGGCACTACTACAATATAGAGTTGCCCCTACGGATAATGGAATCCGTAGGGGAAGATTTTTCTTACCCCTACGGACTAAGCCGTAGGGCCCAATGGTTGTCCCTACGGTGCCCGACGTTTTAATTTAAAAATATTAAATCGTAATTTGTTGTTTGGCCCTACGGAGCCGCAGACCAATGACCTACGGATAAGTCCGTAGGGGCATCTAAATGGGAATTTAATAAAAAAAAGGCACAGAAATGCCCTACGTCTCGATCTCTTTCCTCGATCGTTCCCAAAATTCCCAAAATTCTCGTTCCCGTTCCCGCGTCTCCAATTTTCTCGTCTTCGCCACCGCCCTCGTTCTTCCACATCGAGTTCCTCGTCGCCGATTGCGCGCGTCATCGACCGCCAAGCGTCTCCGTCGTCTCCTCTACCGCCTACAGGTTAGTAAATATCCAATTAAACATAATTTTGATGATGTTAGGGCTAGGGTTCCTGGTTCGAGTAGGGATGAGGGTTAGGGTTAGGCATCGGGTTCAGTTTAGGTTAGGGTTGGGGTTAGGGTTCGGTTGGTGTTGGGGTTGGGGTTCGGTTGGAGTTGGGGTTGGGGTTAGGGTTCGGTTGGGGTTTGGCATTGGGGTTGGGGTTCGGCTGGGGTTGGGGTTGGGGTTAGGGTTAGGGTTAGGGTTCGGTTGGGGTTTGGTGTTGGGGTTGGGGTTCGGCTGGGGCTGAGGCTCTAGCGTTTCATTAGCTCGGGGCATTTTCATCTTTAACATATTCTTTGTGAACAATAGTGGGTGCTTAAGGCTTTAGAAGAATGTAAAATTTGAAGCCGTAATCAAAAGTGAGCTCATATAAGATCGATCCCATCTAAAGTTGGCTGTTTTTGGCACAGATTAATACTAGTTAGATTACCAAGTTGAAACCATGTAAGGTCATTAGATCAATAGATTTTTACATTGTTTGCATAGGCATCTTCCACATAGGGTTTGATTAATTCGTTTTTACAAGCATATACATGTACTTGCGTGAAGACCGTCGACTTTCATGACTTACATATTAAGTCACTCCGTCCATGTCTAATTTAGATGGAAAATACTTGAGCACCAATTTAATTGTCATAGATGAGAATTAAATCTTTGTTGTTTTCTATATGGTCCTTTTAATTTGCTGGTTGTAATGATACACTTTTGTTTGTTTTCATTAGTGATTAATTTTTAGTTTGCTATTTATTCTTTTTCAGTTTGGATACTTGATAGAATTACAATTGCTTTACTGTTGTTTGCCTTTTCCTTTTGTGTGGAAAATATATCCATTGTGTCATATGGACACTATTAGTTTCACATCGATTCAAGGGTAAAATTGAGGAAGGTAATGTTTTTATATCAAAAACCTTTTTATTGAACCCAACAGGTGAAACTTTAGAGTTGTTCTAGATAGCTCTTACATGTTGTTTAATGCATGTACCATCGTTAAGAGAGTGTAAGGTGGAGAACAATAATTTGTTTCTACGTCATGTTTTTCAAGTTAAAACCAATATATGATACTCGATGATAATATGAAACTTTCATATTCTCATCGATACTCATATATGAAACTCAAAGCGCTACTTAGTCTCCGTCTATCGGTTAACATACGTTCGATGTTCATCGTGACATAGAATTATACGAAGGTTGTTAAATATTGGATAGGATAGCTCGATACTAACAACCGTCATGTAGTCTATGTGACGAGAAGATTCAATCGTATGATAACCGATAGATTTGCCCCGTGTGGACAACTTAGGAATGTATAAAGCAAACACCATCATTTACTTGTGTTTTCATCTGTTTCGAGATATTTTGTCGGTACTTTTCCGCTGATTCTCCGTGTAAAAAGAAGATTAGATGTTCATTTCAACGTTGTTTCACAGCTTTGAAATGATTATATATTCTATTACAGTGTACTCGGAGAACAGCGGGGAGGTGCTGCCGAAATTTACTCGAAACGATTGAAAGCACAAGCAAATGGGTGTTCGCTCTATATATTCTTAATGGGATAGAAGCCTTACCCCCGACAACCGAAACACACACATACAACAAGAATACACAACAAACGCATCATTAGAGAGTGATTCAAGATATTCAAGTTAAAACCAATATATGATACTCGATGATAATATGAAACAGTCATATTCTCATCGATACTCGTATATGAAACTCAAAGCGCCACTTAGTCCCCATCTATCGGTTAACATATGTTCGATATTTGTCGTGACATAGAACTATACGAAGGTTGTTATGTATCGGACGGTATAGCTCGATACTAACAATCGTTATATAGTCTATGTGACGAGAAGATTCAATCATATGATAACCGATAGATTTGTCCCGTGTGGACAAGTTAGGAATGTATAAAGCAAACACCTTCATTCACTTGTGTTTTCATCTGTTTCGAGATATTTCGTCAGTACTTTTCCGCTGGTTCTCCGTGTACAAAGATAGATTAGATGTTCATTTCAACATTGTTTCACAGCTTTGAAATGATTATCTATTCTATTACAGTGTACTCGGAGAACAGCGGGGTGGTGCTGCCGAAATTTACTCGAAACGGTTGAAAGTATAAGCGAATGGGTGTCCGCTTTATACATTCTTAATGGGATAGAAGCCTTACCCCCGACAGCCGAAACACATACATACAACAAGAATACACAGCAAACGCATCATTAAAGAGTGATTCAAGATGTTCAAGTTAAAACCAATATATGATACTCGATGATAATATGAAACTTTCATATTCTCATACATGAGTATCCTCAAATCTAACTTTGATTATCGATAATTTATTCTTTTCAACGAAAAATGCACACACAAAGCATATACACGGATTTTCTCCTTTGTCAGTAACCATCTCGTTCTTAGATTTCTTAATATAGTCATCATAACCTACAATTTATATGTTATACAATCTAATATGGCTCATGAGTACATCAGAGTTAAGCACTGGGTGTATGTGGATTGGCAACAACGTATGCAACCTAAGTTTGTCGCAGGAGTTGTTGCTTTTATTGAATTTGCACGCGCACATAATAAGATCGTGATAGAGAAGATTCTCTGCCCGTGCGATAGATGTAGGAATAAGTACTGGCAGAAGGTAAAATTGGCAGAGCTTCATATCGTAAAATATGGTTTTACTAGAGTTTATACAATTTGGCTATATCACGGGGAAGGAGAAGAACGCGGTAATGCGGCAGAAGAAGAAGGAGAAGACGATAATGCAGCAGGAGAAGAAGGAGAAGACGGTAATGCGGCAGAAGAAGAAGACAATAATTTCTTTCCATCAGAAGAAATGGAGGATATGGTAGAGGCTGCCCTAGATGAATCTATTCGTACCGAAGATGACATTCCTTCCGTTCAAGGATCGCATGCGGATAAATATGAAAATTTCATGAATGATGCTAGAAAACCAATTTATGAGAATGCAAAGTATTCCACCCTCTCATGGTTCATCCAACTTTTCCAGATTAAGTGCTTAAATGGATGGAGCAACAAGTCATTCACAATGCTTCTTTCGTTCTTGAAAGATTCTATGCCCCCGGGAAATAACGTGCCCGACAGCTGATACGGAGCCCAGAAGATGATGTCTGATTTTGGTCTGAAGTGTAAGAAGATTCAAGCATGTCCTAAAAATTACGTGTTGTACCGGAAAGAGAATTCAGATTTGAAAGAGTGTCCAACATGCGGAGAGGCCACGTATAAATCGAATAATTCTGATAAGAAGCCCGATATACCTGTCAAGATAGCACGATACTTTCCCATAACACAGAGGCTGCAGAGGCTATTCAGGTGCAAGAAAACAGCCAAGGCAATGATTTGGTATCACCGTGCTCCTCCAAGTGAAGATGGAAAAATGAGCCATCCAAGATTTCACCGGCATAGAAGGATTTTGATAGGAGGCACGCAATATTCAGTAGCGATCCTCGCAATGTAAGGCTCGGACTGGCTAGTGATGGATTCTGCCCATTCAACTATATGGCTGTAAGCCACAGCACATGGCCCGTTGTAATGATAATTTAGAATCTGTCGCCCTGGTTAGCTATGGACCAATAATACTTTATGATGACTCTTCTTATCGATGGACCAAATTCACCGGGAAACAATATCGACGTCTATCTCCGACCTCTGATCGAGGAGTTAAAATCTTTGTTCATTGATGGTATAGAGACTTACGATGCAAATACAAATACAACCTTCATACTACGTGTGGCTTTAATATGGACAATTAATGACTTTCCTGCGTATGAAATGCTATCAGGTTGGTCCGTACATGGTCACAAAGTATGTCCTCATTGCCATCAACATACAACATCGAAATTCTTGAATTATAGCAGGAATGTTTATTATTGCGGCCATCGACGTTTCCTGCCTCTAGACCACCCCTACAGGTTAGACGCTGTTCACTTTGATGGTCATCAGGAGCTTCTTGGACCTCCAGCCCCATTTTTCGGAGAGGACGTGACTGCTCAGTGGGATGGTTACAATAATGTGACCTTCGGGATGGATCCGACAAAACAGGCCAAACCACCATTCTGGAACAAGTTAAGAATTTTCTTCGAGCTTCCGTACTGGTCAACAAATTTAGTGCGTCATTGTCTGGACGTCGTGCATATAGAAAAGGGAGTATCTGAGCACATACTCAACTTACTTCTTTATAGACGGGAAATCGAAAGACAACCTCAATACTCGGATGGATCTACAGGACTGTGAAATAAGAAGTGAATTGCATCCTAAACGGGTAGCGGGTAAACCAGAAAAGTTTGTACTTCCCAATACTGCTTATCATATGTCACAACCGGAGAAGAAAAGATTCATGCAGGTGTTGCATGATTTGAAAGTTCCCACAGGTTTCTCAGGATCATTCAGCAAGAAGATAAAAATTGTGAAAGGTAAGATCGATGGGCTGAAAAGTCATGATCACCATGTTATCATGGAGCACCTTCTCCCATTAGCCCTCAGGACTTCTCTCCCCGAATCGGTTGGTCTAGTAATCAACGACCTATGTTGTTTTTTTCAGAGTTATGCGCTAATACACTGGATGTTGTTACGCTGGATAAACTAGAAAATTCTATTGCGTTGATACTTTGCAAGTTTGAGCGTATTTTCCTACCGTCATTCTTCGATATCATAATACACCTGATGGTTCATTTTGCAACTGAGGCTAAGTTAGCCGGACCGGTAAAATATCGATGGATGTATCCCGTTGAGAGATACGTGGAATTTTTCGTTTCGCGCAATTTTTAAAATTATTGTTGTCCTATATGCCCGTATTTATTTATTCAATATATTTTCTTTAGGTATCTCTACACTCTTAAAAAGTATATACGCAATAGAAATCGACCAGAGGGTTCTATCATACAAGGTTATTTTCTTGATGAAGCAACCACATTTTGTTCCCGCTATCTGGACGAGAACATTGAGACGAGATTTAACCTGCCTCGAAGAATTCAAGACGGACCATATGGTAAAACCGATTATAAGAGAGTGGACACTATATTTATTAACAAGATATACCGGTTTATCTTGCTTAATTGCGCATGTCTTGAAAAAATTAGAGAGTAAGTTTTTTTGGATTAATTGTTATATTTGTATTTGTGTGTGTATGAAATGATATAATATTAATGTCATAATTTATTATTGAAAACATAATTCATTTTAACGAGGTATGTGAGGGGCATCCTGATTGGAACGATGAACGATTGGAATAATATCATCAGGATAATTTTTGCG
Organism: Agapanthus africanus; assembly: GCA_030015575.1. Classification (NCBI taxonomy): domain Eukaryota; kingdom Viridiplantae; phylum Streptophyta; class Magnoliopsida; order Asparagales; family Amaryllidaceae; genus Agapanthus; species Agapanthus africanus. The sequence continues at coordinate 145,834,000 of JASDDO010000014.1, forward strand.
ATTGGGTTGCAGATCATGTAAGTTATTCGAATAACATGTTATTGCTCTCAGTTTTAATCTAAACTTATATCGTTATGTATTTGTCGTAAAATTTGTTTTGTTATATCCATAATCCGAACTTATCTGCATCATTAGAGAGTGATTCAGGATGTTTAGCTCAATTTCCTAGTATGGAGATTGCATATTATAAAGGATTCAGTGTTTTTGGATACAAATTTGAAGTTAAGGACATAGAAATATCTAGAACCACTCGGAATAGTGAGATTGCGACGGTAGGATCGGATGGTGTAATTTATTATGAATACTTAAATTGTATACTCGGCATCCACTATCCCGGACGATCAGAACCCTTTTATATATTTCAGTGTACTTGGTACGATAAGCGAACCGATACAGATAAGTAAAGAAGCAATCTTGGGACTTGGAAAGATGAATATGTATTGACCAGTGTGAACAAACTTCGATTTTACGGTCAGGAAGATCCGTTTATTTTTCCGAACCAAGCGTTCCAAGTATACTACTCAAAGTGTTTGGAGCATCCGGGATGGAGTGTCATATGCCGTTGGAAACCTAGGGATATTTACGATGCCCCAGAATTCGAGGACAGCGGTGAGGATGAAGAAGAGAGAAGACTTAGAGTGCTCCGACCATCTGTTTCGAAAGACGGGTTGTTTTCGGCTGATCATGAAGTTACATGGGTTAGAAATGATATCGATGATGAAATCCAAGTAGATATGTCTAATACGCCCACGAAACGAAAAAGGTTATCAGTGTTGTTGTAAGTCGATGTTCAACACCCCAATACTTGTGGTGAGGCGGAAATATGAATAACAATCAAGTTCTATGATCAAACATCGATTAACCGTACGAATCGTTTGCTATACAAGTTTTAATCAAAAGCTTTAGAGTTTTAATCTACTATGCGAAGGAATTATACCAAACGGTTCTAGTCCTTCGTCTTGATCTTGTCTACGGCCTCTTTGGATCTCCACGTCCTCTTCGGCTTTCTCCCGTGATAGATGATCCACCCGAGAACCCTAATCCAAGCTATAACCTCTAAACTTGAGGTTACTTAGTTTCTCTAGTTGCTAAATAGAGTTGCTAAGATGATGTAGAGATAGGTTATGGAGTAATTAGTCTTTCCTAATCCTTGTTCTCAACTCATGAGGGGTAGGATTAGGCTTTGGTGAAGGAGAGAGAACTTGAAGAGAGAGAGTGAGAAGATGATAATGAATTATTATATGAATAAATGTTTCTCACTTGATATATATGAAACATAATGAAATAAAAGATAAATGAATAATAAGTGAATATTCATCATGTTTCATTAATGCAAGTGGGTGATTCATTACATGAGTCATTAAGCATTTAATAATGCATTAATGATGTGATGAATCATTCACAATGAGTCACTTATTCATTAAATGAAAATGCCACCTCTCTCTTTATGTCACATCCTTCTAGAAGCTTCTCGGAAAATTACGAGAAGGCCCCTCTCATCCGTGAAAACACGGAAAAACTTTAGACTGTATAAATCCAATAACCTGATACTAGAATCTGGCTTAAACCAAAGCCGGCTAGTAAAAACTGTCCGAATGTCGCACGTGCGATAAAACACGTATGCGTCCGAACCTTTGTCGTAAAACCATACGACCTCTATATCTTTTCGCCTGGGTTTGGGAAATCTCTGTGTGGGACTCTAAAGACTCGACTACTACGCTGGCAGTGGGTTTAACCACAGACCGCAAGCGACACTAGCTGTACGTAACGGTCCCCAGGTAGTTGTCGATAAGAAAGCTGATGAGGTAACCCATCTGAAATCCTACTGAGCCTGTCTGTGACAATATCCGCGCAGTCCGGTCTGTTCGTCTAAGAGTATCGCATGTACTGTCTAGGGAGGTGGTGGACGTCAGACCCCTAATAACCGTACAAGTCGTGTCGGTATGGCTCTATCACCATCCGAGAATCTACTGATCAATCCTATCAGTAATTCTCAATCAGCCCTGGCCAGGGACTTATGGTAATGACCAAACGACCACTGTGCGATATCAACTCCCTATACCGGGAGAGACGAATCCCTAACAGTCGCTCACTGCCTCCACGTGGCTCGGGACTGTGCCCAACTGAAACCTGTTTGCACGACTCCTTTGAGCCGTGGTAGGGTAACAATCAAACCACAGTGGGAACTCACACGAGACAAATGATGACCTTAAGTCAACGGACTACCTGCACACATGTCACCTGAGAACTGCTATCTGACGTTAGGTATAATACCATCCAGTCAGTTCTCGGCGAGTCCTGTCCGGTGTACTCACACCCAGTGAGCATCTGTATACAATCTTAGGTGAACTCCACCAATGGTTGCGGGACCAATCCATCGCCCCTCGTCAGGGTCTAGATACGTATACACTAGTCTACTCCGGAGTATCGATGCCCAATCTCGATACTCCTGCGACCAGGGACATCTAAGGGTGTGCCTATTGACTATCCAGCTCCCACTAGTATGACTGCCATCACAACGCCGGTAGTCAGACAAACACCCTATGGGCTTTATCAACATATATATAAATACCAAGTAAAATATATTATACGTTAAGACAAAGTCAAACCAAATAGCGTACTATCATATCAAGCAAGACTGTCATGTACATACATATCCCAAGCATCCTATACAATGTAGGCCTCTAGGGCATATATATCCAACAATCTCCCACTTGCACTAAGGCCTATAATTGGCGCAATGAGTACCCACTGTCTCTACCAGATCCAGTTGCTTGTGTACCGCATGCCCAACATCTCAAAAAGCCTCTCGAACTGTACTTGAGGAATGGCCTTGGTGAATGGATCTGCCGTGTTGTCTTTTGTATCTACTCTCCGTATCTCGATCTCCCGACGATCCACGATCTCCCTGATCAGGTGAAACCGCCTTAAGATATGCCTGGATTTCTGATGGGACCTTGGTTCCTTCGCTAAAGCTACAGCGCCATTGTTATCGCAATACAAAGGTATTGGATTGGCAATGGACGGAACCACCTGAAGTTCAGAAATGAACTTCCTTATCCAGACAGCCTCTTTTGCGGCTTCACTAGCAGCTATATACTCAGCCTCCATAGTTGAGTCTGCGACGGTATCTTGTTTGGAACTCTTCCAACTTACCGCCCCTCCATTGAGGGTAAACACAAAACCCGAAATAGATTTAGAATCATCCTTGTCACTTTGGAAGCCGGAGTCGGTAAAGGCCTCTACCTGGAGGTCCTTATTGCCGTAAATCAAGAACATCTCCTTAGTCCTTCTCAGATACTTGAGAATGTTCTTCACCGCTATCCAATGTTTCTCACCTGGGTCCGATTGATACCTGCTTACCACACTAAGTGCGTAAGCTACATCTGGTCTGGTACATAACATCGCATACATTATTGATCCTACCGCCGAAGCGTAGGGTATAGTGCCCATGCGAGCCCTCTCTTCATCAGTCTTTGGAGACATCTCTTTGGAGAGGGTGATTCCGTGACAAGCGGGCATATTGCCGCGCTTGGAATCTTCCATACTAAATCTCTTTAGTATAGTGTCTATATACCTGGACTGAGAAAGTCCCAATATCCTATTAGATCTATCTCGATAGATCTTAATGCCCAGAATGTATGATGCATCTCCCAAGTCTTTCATAGAGAATTTCTGTGACAAGAAGAGCTTCACTGATTGCAGTATAGGGATATCATTCCCTATCAACAGTATGTCGTCGACGTATAAAACGAGGAAGACTACTGCTCCTTCTACAATCTTCCTATAAACACATGGTTCATCTATATTTTTGATAAAGTCAAATTCCTTGACTGTTTCATCAAAACAGATGTTCCAACTCCGCGATGCTTGCTTTAACCCATAAATGGATTTAAGCAATTTGCACACTCTTCCGCTGCTCCCACTGTCTATGAAACCTTCTGGTTGATCCATGTAAACACTTTCTTCTAGATGTCCATTTAGAAAAGCTGTTTTTACATCCATTTGCCAGATTTCATAGTCATGGAAGGCAGCAATGGCAAGCATGATCCGAATGGATTTAATCATAGCTACTGGCGAAAAAGTTTCGTCGTAGTCCAATCCTGGTCTTTGACGAAAACCTTTTGCTACTAGTCTAGCTTTGTACGTTTCCACTTATCCAAATGTACCAATCTTCTTTTTGAAGATCTATTTGCACCCAACTGGTTTTACCCCAGGAGGAGCAACTTCTAAAGTCCATACTTTATTGGTATACATGGATTCCATTTCGGATCTCATGGCATCCAGCCACTTTACTGAGTCGCTACTTGTGATAGCCTGCTGAAAACTAGTAGGCTCATCATCATCGATGATGCAATCCTCTCGATCCCCATCAAGAAGGAAACCATAGTATCTTTCAGGAGGATGAGAAAGCCTACTAGATCTGCGGAGTGGCGTTGGTACGTCATGTTCTATTGAAATATGAGATTCTTCTAAGTCCTCGGTTGCAGTTTGAGGTTCTGGAATTTCTTCCAGTTCTACCGCGCTCCCACTAATTTCTTTTGCAAGAAATTCGCTTTCTAAGAAGACAATGTGACGAGCGACAAACACCTTTTGTTCTTCAGTGTGGTAGACCATGTACCCCCTTGAATGCTTGGGGTATCCGACAAACTTGCACAAAACCGATCGTGCCTCGAGCTTGTCCGGATTATGCTTTTTGACATATACCGGACACCCCCATATCTTGATATACTTGAGATATGGTCTCTTCCCACACCACATTTCATATGGAGTGGTAGGCACAGACTTAGTTGGAACTCTATTTAATAGATATGCGGCTGATTCTAGAGCAAATCCCCAGAAGGAAAGTGGTAACTCAGCACTACTCATCATTGATCGCACCATATCTAATAGCGTGCGATTCCTTCTTTCTGATACACCATTATGCTGAGGTGTATAAGGAGGAGTAAGCTGAGAGAGTATTCCATTTGCTTTTAAGTATTCAAGGAAACTGGTACTTAAGTATTCTCCACCTCGATCAGATCGAAGTGTCTTGATGCTTTTACCAGTTTGTTTCTCTACTTCATTTTTATACTCCTTAAACTTCTCAAAAGCCTCGGATTTATGCTTTATTAAGAACACATGTCCATACCTAGAGAAGTCATCAGTAAAAGTGATGAAGTAGGAGTGACCACTTCGTGCATGTATAGACATCGGACCACATACATCACTGTGTACTAGTCCCAAGAGTTCGGTGGCTCTTTCTCCGTGTCCGGTGAACGGAGATTTGGTCATTTTTCCTTTGATACATGATTGACAAGTTGCATATGATGAATATTCAAACGAATCTAGATATCCATCTTTATGCAACTTAGTCAACCTTGTTTCATTTATATGACCAAGTCTACAATGCCATAGGAAGGCTTGATTCGAATCTGGAGCCTTTCTTTTACGCGTGTTTTGAATATTGAAAACTTGTGGTTGATTAAGTATGTATATTCCGTTTTCCAGTGTGCCAAACCCAATCAGTTCTTGATTTAGGATAATGTTCATGACAATTCTTTCAAGCACAAAATTATATCCTTTATTAGACAATAAAGATACTGATATAATATTACACAACATACTGGGAATACAAAAACAGTTATACAATACCAAAATGTTTCCACTATTCAACCCTAGGTGATATTCCCCTATTGCAACTGCATCTACATGCATTCCATTGCCCATCCGGAGAGTCATATCACCTGCCCCCAGTACTCTACTATTTCTCAGATCCTGCAAAGAATTACAGATGTGAGAACCAGAACCGGTATCAAGTACCCATGAAGTAGAGTTAACTGAAAGACAATTTTCGATTACGAACACACCTGAAGTAGAAGCAACAACTTGCTTCATGTCCTTGGCTTTGAAGGCCTGACAATCCTTCTTCCAGTGCCCCTGCTTGTGACAATAGAAACATTCGTTCTTTTCTGCCTTCACCCTTCCTGCCTTGTTCGTTCCCTGCACCTTCTTGACCCCACCCTTCGGTTTGGTGGCTTTCATCTTCTTCTTCCCTTTAGCTTTCGCTTTAGTTTTGGAAGATGATTGGCCAACATACAGAACGGGGGTCTTCTCCTTTTTCAAGGAGGTCTCTGCTACCCTCAACATGTTGAGGAGCTTTGGAAGATCCGCTTCCATTTCGTGCATGTTGAAGTTCAGCACGAACTGAGAGAAGGTGTGGGGAAGGGACTGCAAAATCAAGTCGATATACAAATCGTTCTCTAGCACGCATCCCAGGTTTGCGAGTTCCTCAATGAGGGTGATCATTTTGAGGACGTGCTCTCCAACAGGCGATCCTGGAGCTAACCTCATCTGGAAGAGTTTCCTTGAGGTTTCGTACCTCGCGATACGGGAGTGTTCACCATACAATTCCTTGCAATGGAGGAATATGGATGCAATATCCATACTCTCGTGCTGCTTCTGGAGTTCATTATTCATGGACGCCAGCACGATACACTTAGCTCGCTCACAATCTAGATCCCAGGTTTTACGAACTTCCTTGTCCGCAACTGAGGAATCTTGTCCTGGGATAAGGGGAGGAACAGCGGTGGTAACATATGCAACTTTGTCATAAGTCAGCGCATTATTGACGTTTCTTAGCCAGTCTTTATAGTTCTGCCCGGTTAGTATATTCTTTTCGAGTAATAGTTTTAGTCCAGTCATGGTAGCTGCCAGAGAGAGAGAAAAGAAAACACTCAGCATATGCTCTTGCAAGTTTAGATTGGTTTATTAATTTATCTAAACAGGATGGCTCCCACTGTTTCCTCAAATCCTTCTTCAAAACCTAAAAGAAGAACTAGTCAGGATTTAATCACACGTCACAATACTTGCTTAACCTTTCAGCCAGGCTGGTGTTGGTACTTCGAGGGAGGTTTTCCAACGCTTTCGCGAAGTTCCTTAATTAAAGAACCTCTTTTCCCTGGAGGCATAGCCCCTCTAACACCTTTCTAGGCACCTACTTGGTTTATAGCATTGATCGTTAAGTGAGAGAAATTCCCGAGAGTAATCCTACTCATCAGTGGGATCGGGATCCAACTATCATTGCATGATGCCCTAGATGGAAGCCACTCTAGTCACCACACTCCAGAAGGTAAGCTAAATCTGCAAGTTTCCTTTATGTTTGAAACTCCCGATGTGATTTTTACCCCAAGCTCTTATAGACCTTGACGTAGGCCAACAAGTCATAAGACGCAAGTCAAGTTCTACCCGTCGTTGTCCTGATCAATTTAAATACATCGTACAAGCCCTTGACGTAGGCCAACAAGGTGTACGTCTGTATTAAACTAATGCATCTATCTATGCAACAAATAGGCACACACACTGCTACCATACACTATGCCTTGACGTAGGCCAACAAGCATAGCATGAATACGATGTGCTGTCTATCTGAAACGACGGAGGGTTACGGCTGGTTTTTGGCAAAAAACCGTTAACGTAATGAACTTGATTTGATCGAAGGAACTAAGATAGCTTTTATTAAAAGGAGTGGTTTAAGCTCCGCATTTAAAATTTGCTTTTTCAAGAAAACCGAGTGGTTTTTAGAAATTGTTCCAACGATTCAGTTTAGGTTTTATTTTCTTTGCATTAATGATAATGCGTCCCATCTTTAACCTATCATTACAGATAACAACGAAAATATGACGTCCTCTTATGCCATCCGCATTCGCCACTGGGTCCCGTCATCACCCGTTAGGTTACTTAACTAACGACAGAGCGGGGGCTGGGCTAGCGCGGGTGAAAAACATAAGCGACGTCTAAATAGCTATCATATATATAGATATTTTACATTCGTCTGACGCAATGATATACATTCCAGAACACAGATAAACAATATTGGATTTGCAAGCAATCTGTATTTCTTTTGAGCCTGCAAGAAAAGACAGATTACACAGTTGTGATGAATAGCCATTACCCCACCCTCGACCCCTACGGGTGCGGCAAACTACCCGCCCGGCAGTTTGTGCACCCCACCTTGGGTCTGTCCTAGGAGCAAAAACAGTAAAAAGAAATAATACAACGGTGGCTACAACCGCAACCTGGATGTGCCCCGCAAAATAATATTACAACTTGTTACAATTACATCAAATGAATTAAAACAATAACCCATCACAAAACCCGGCTAATCACCACAACAGTCCAATACAGTTTATATGCACAAACAGATAAAACCATTACAGAAATGTGCAACCCCCTGCCAACCGTCATACTAGCAGTTAGGGGAGGTTTACGAACACATTATACAAACAAAGATATAATCCAATATGCAAATACTGTACAATTTCGATCGATAAAACACCTTTAATGTTGCTCCAAAATCTGCTCTGTTAAACTGAAACCTGAGCAACAATTAAATATTCCAGAAAATCCCAAATTTACCAGAGAACCCACCAAAGAAAATTGGGATCATGACTCGGCGACTCGGCCGCGCAAGCGCGGCGGATCGGTGGGATCCGCCGCGGAAGCGCGGTCGATTGGCCGAGTCATAGCCCCAAATTTCTTGGGTGTTCTTCTGGTGTCATAACTAGCTTTCTGAACATGCCTAAAAAATTTTTGGACTTCATTTTAAATTCGACATAAACTTGTTATTTTTAGGGTTTTCCGGCTTCGTTTTTCCGTTCGAAATTCGTACAAATTTGCGATTAAGTTAAAACTTGTTTAGCTAGGCTCTGATACCACTGTAAGTCGATGTTCAACACCCCAATACTTGTGGGGAGGCGGAAATATGAATAACAATCAAGTTCTATGATCAAACATCGATTAACCGTACGAATCGTTTGCTATACAAGTTTTAATCAAAAGCTTTAGAGTTTTAATCTACTATGCGAAGGAATTATACCAAACGGTTCTAGTCCTTCGTCTTGATCTTGTCTACGGCCTCTTTGGATCTCCACGTCCTCTTCGGCTTTCTCCCGTGATAGATGATCCACCCGAGAACCCTAATCCAAGCTATAACCTCTAAACTTGAGGTTACTTAGTTTCTCTAGTTGCTAAATAGAGTTGCTAAGATGATGTAGAGATAGGTTATGGAGTAATTAGTCTTTCCTAATCCTTGTTCTCAACTCATGAGGGGTAGGATTAGGCTTTGGTGAAGGAGAGAGAACTTGAAGAGAGAGAGTGAGAAGATGATAATGAATTATTATATGAATAAATGTTTCTCACTTGATATATATGAAACATAATGAAATAAAAGATAAATGAATAATAAGTGAATATTCATCATGTTTCATTAATGCAAGTGGGTGATTCATTACATGAGTCATTAAGCATTTAATAATGCATTAATGATGTGATGAATCATTCACAATGAGTCACTTATTCATTAAATGAAAATGCCACCTCTCTCTTTATGTCATATCCTTCTAGAAGCTTCTCGGAAAATTACGAGAACGCCCCTCTCATCCGTGAAAACACGGAAAAACTTTAGACTGTATAAATCCAATAACCTGATACTAGAATCTGGCTTAAACCAAAGCCGGCTAGTAAAAACTGTCCGAATGTCGCACGTGCGATAAAACACGTATGCGTCCGAACCTTTGTCGTAAAACCATACGACCTCTATATCTTTTCGCCTGGGTTTGGGAAATCTCTGTGTGGGACTCTAAAGACTCGACTACTACGCTGGCAGTGGGTTTAACCACAGACCGCAAGCGGCACTAGCTGTACGTAACGGTCCCCAGGTAGTTGTCGATAAGAAAGCTGATGAGGTAACCCATCTGAAATCCTACTGAGCCTGTCTGTGACAATATCCGCGCAGTCCGGTCTGTTCGTCTAAGAGTATCGCATGTACTGTCTAGGGAGGTGGTGGACGTCAGACCCCTAATAACCGTACAAGTCGTGTCGGTATGGCTCTATCACCATCCGAGAATCTACTGATCAATCCTATCAGTAATTCTCAATCAGCCCTGGCCAGAGACTTATGGTAATGACCAAACGACCACTGTGCGATATCAACTCCCTATACCGGGAGAGACGAATCCCTAACAGTCGCTCACTGCCTCCACGTGGCTCGGGACTGTGCCCAACTGAAACCTGTTTGCACGACTCCTTTGAGCCGTGGTAGGGTAACAATCAAAGCACAGTGGGAACTCACACGAGACAAATGATGACCTTAAGTCAACGGACTACCTGCACACATGTCACCTGAGAACTGCTATCTGACGTTAGGTATAATACCATCCAGTCAGTTCTCGGCGAGTCCTGTCCGGTGTACTCACACCCAGTGAGCATCTGTATACAATCTTAGGTGAACTCCACCAATGGTTGCGGGACCAATCCATCGCCCCTCGTCAGGGTCTAGATACGTATACACTAGTCTACTCCGGAGTATCGATGCCCAATCTCGATACTCCTGCGACCAGGGACATCTAAGGGTGTGCCTATTGACTATCCAGCTCCCACTAGTATGACTGCCATCACAACGCCGGTAGTCAGACAAACACCCTATGGGCTTTATCAACATATATATAAATACCAAGTAAAATATATTATACGTTAAGACAAAGTCAAACCAAATAGCGTACTATCATATCAAGCAAGACTGTCATGTACATACATATCCCAAGCATCCTATACAATGTAGGCCTCTAGGGCATATATATCCAACAGTTGTTATATTATTACTTCACATTTTACGATCTATACATATATAGTCAATACTTGTAATGATTGTCTAATCCGTCCACGAACCGTTTTATCTAGATTTGATGACGATGACAGGAGCAGCGAGGGGCGACAGGAGTTCCAGCCGTGGCACCGGCAGAGGCAGAGACAGAGGCAGAGCGGTTCTGCCGCCCAGAGAACTGCATAGGGAGCTTCAGAGGGCCGGTCTTGCACCCCGATCGGAGACCCCTTCGGATGCCTCCTTCTGTGTGGACTTTGCCACACCTCCAGGTATATTGCATGCATATTCATTTTGAATTTAATATTATAGATATACATGCATGTTCATATCAAAATTACTTATATTGTCAATGTTTGATTGTCTAGTTGTTGGTGATGCGTCCACATCAGGGACAGAGGCCACTCCCACACCTCCAGGTATGTTTATATATCATATATTGAATGTATATTAATTTAGAATGATATATCATAAATATACGTACATTCTTTTTGCTTTTACGTACTTATATCAGGGACAGAGGCCACTCCCGTACCTCCAGGTATGTTTATATATCATATACCTGCGGGTATGTTTATATATCCTACAGTGTATACATGTTGATTTAGAATGTTATATTATTGATATACGCATTCTTTTTGCAATTACTTATATAGTTGATACTTGATTGTCTAATTATAGGTGGTGCGTCCTTGTCTGGTACTGGGGCCACTCCCGTCACTTCCATTCCCTCCGCTCAGTCTGCAGGTTTGTATAAATAAATATAAAATATTTATTCATTTTACATATCCTTTAAGAATAAACATGAACTTCATGTAATTTTATCGATGTTTATTTTTTAGTTGGAGATGCGTCTACGTTCGGGTCACCGGCTGTTCCTCACCAGAGGAACTATCGTCCCGCTCGTGCTGCTGCCCGGGCCCGGGCTCGTGCTTTAGTCGCCGGAGGTATATATCACACTTCAATTTTCGTTAAATCTTGATTTCTTAATACCAATTTGTCTTAATATTGATTGTCTTGATATTTCTTGTAGACGCAGGGCCTCCCCATCCCGAGAAGGGGACTCGAGGCCCGAATCAGTCCCACAGGCTGAGGCCCGATAGAGCTAGGGGCAGAATTCCCCCTCTTTTTTACCCCTGATTATCGCTATATCGGCGATTATGCCAAGAGGTTCGGCCGGTATATGGGAGATGAGAGCCATCTCGTCAAGAACTATCCACTTCACGTTGAGTGGGGCGACCAGCACCGGCGCTCATTCGCCCTCTTCTGGGATCAGGCTCGGGTATTAATATATATTTTCATTTGATTTATCCAATATATTTATTATTAACACTTGCAATCTAATAACAATGATTTTTTTGTATTTTCAGTTGGATTACGATTTTCAGTCTGTACCCGACCCTGATCATCCTGGGAGGGTGCTCGGTCTTCGCGCTCTTTACAATGGCCTGATGAAGAACATGCAGACGAAGGTCCGATACAACAGGAATGAGCTGAAGATCGACTGCAATTTCCTGTGGATGGCGACCCCCAAGGCAGAAAGAGCGCCCTCCTATCTACTTCGGCCTTTACGAAAGTCGACGTAGATACATGACCTCTGTTGTGCCATTATTTCGACTCTCATCGCAAATAGGTATGTATTTTAAATGTAATTCATTGTTTAATATATAATTTATTTTTTTGTGTTGCTTAATTAGAAAACTAAATCTGAATATGTTGTGCAGAAACATGCCGATCAAAATAAAGAGAATAGGAAGTCGGCGAAGAGGGGCCGCCCCACTTATACAGGTGGCTCGAGGAATATTACTCATGCCATGGAGTTATCGGTAAATTACAATAGACTGGCCTTTGTGATATAATGTAATTTTAAGAGTTATTTTTTAATATATCTAATATTAAGAGTTATTTTCTAATATTGCAGAGAGCTCAGACCCTGGCGCAGGGTGGTATACTGAGCATGTTGTCCGCGTATCTTGCCGTCCATGACACCTCGACAGATCCCGCCACGGGCGAGCTTCGATACCCCGACACCGCTACCCAGGAGTATTGCGTAAGTGTTAATATTTATTCAACCCCTATTTGAAATTTTTGTTTTGAAAGGTTCAAATTTAAATGATATACTTATATTTTACTGGTTAATGTTGGTGTAGGAGCAGGTGGTTGAGCAGGCAGAGGCATCGGGGATCGATTTTACTAGACAGAACGATCCGATACTGCTGACCCCAGTCCTAGACGCCACACACGGAGGGCACCACGGAGTTTGGGAGAGAGGCCGGGGATTGGGTCCTAGCAGGGCCCATATGAGGTTGGACTCCACTCCGGCGATTCTCTGTCTCCCGTGAGCGACGTTTCCAGCAAGAATTGGACACCTTGAAGGCCACCGTTCAGGAGTTGAAGGAGATGTTGGTATGTATACTACTTAATAGTAAAATATTATGTCATATTATAGATAGCAACATATCCAATATTAGTACGTAGCCTGAGCTTATTTGGTTGTAGACTTAGCTTTGATTAATCATACATACATATCTAATTAAAATAAACTACGGTTTTCCAAACTAGATATCCAAACGAGGCCTAAGTTCCTAAGTATACATAAATTAGGGTTTCGCAATAACTTGATAATGATACGAATTCGACTAATACACAGTTCTTACTCGTTTATTATGCACAAAATTGAACAGACGCGACAGGATATATCGGCCAAGCCTCCACATGCATCTCCTTCGGCTGCGGCTCCGCAAGCTACTACCTCGGCTGCAGTTCTGTAGATAACTCCTATAGCTCCACTGCCCGCTTAGACACCCGCAGCTGCGTCTCTGCAAGCCACTACCTCGGCGGCGGTTTCACAAACTACTCCTACAGCTCCACAGCCCGCTCAGACTCCCGCACACTACGCATTGCTAGAGATATTGACTCAAGGTATATCCTGTTAGTTATATGTATGCCCTAGAGGCCATTACTATACATAGGATGTATATTGTAGTGGATGCTTGGACATATATAGGGAGGACTTTCTTGCTCGACATGATAGTATGCTATCTGGTTGATCTTTACCTTAACGTGTACACTGATTGTCTCTCTGTTACATGTTGGTAAAGCCCTTAGGATGTGTACTTGACTACCTGGACTATGATGCGGATCATATTAGTGGGGACATGGTAGTCCATAAGTACATCCTTCAAGGTCCCTAGTCGTGGGTGTATCGAGACGGGGCATCGATATACCAGAGTAGACTAGCATATACCTTCTCGACCCATACAGATGGGCGATGGATGATCCCATATCCATTGGTGTTTGACATCAGAGATGATATACGGGTGCTCGGTGCAGACTGGGTACACTGGACGGACTCGCCGAGAACTCCCAGATGGTATTATACCTTACGTCAGATGGCAGTTCTCTGGTGACACTGGTACAGAGTAGTCTTTTGACCCGAGATCGTCATAGAGTCTTGTGTGATTCCCACTGTGCTTTGATTTCCACCTTACCACATCCAAGAGGGCATGCAAAACGGTGGTTTTTGGGTACATTCCCGAATCACATGGAGGCAATGAGCGACAGGAGGGGATTCGTCTCTCCCGGTATAGGGAGTTGATGTTATGCTGTGTTCGATTGGCTATAACCGGAAATCCCTGGCCAGGGTTGCTGAGACTTACTGGTAAGTGTTACTAGTAGTTTCTCGAACTGTTATAGACCTCATATCGACACGACTTATCGAGCTATTGGGGTCTGACGTTTACCACCCCTAGGCGAGATGCGACATATCAGACGACGAGACCGGACTGTACGGAAAGTATTACTGGTTGGATTCACAGGAGTGTGAGCGGGCTTGCTCGTCGATCTTCTGATCGCTCAATACCCGGGTGGCCGTTACATTTAGCAGACCGCTTGCGGCTTGTGGGTGTTTGATATGATCATCACCTGCTGCCGGCGTATTGACGAGTCTTTAGAGTCCTACACAGAGGTTTCCTGGCTCAAGCAAAACGAAATTGGAGCGCATATGAGATATGTGCGGGACCGAAAATAATGCATGTATGTGATACCGTATTCTATTCTCCCGATGAATGTATCGATTGGTTGTATGCGATATAACCTAGTTATCGAATCGAGGATTGATTCGATAAGTCGATACATTGGATATTAGTCGGTCATATGCGATATGACTGAATTGTTAAATCAAGTATTGATTTAATGATTTAATGTATAATTGTATATTTGATATATTACTTTGCATTAACGAGTATTGGTTCATTTAAAATGGATTTTCTCACTTGATGTGCACATTGTATATGTGATATATTTTTGTGCGCTTGATTGTATCGTGTTTGATGATACATGCAAGCTTGGGTGTATGTTTACTTTAAACCATGTTTAAGTGAATGGTTAGGGTTTTGTTATCTTTTCTTAACTATTTATTTTATTTATTTATTTTAGGGCAAGAAAAGAAATGGTTGCTTCTTTTGTTGTTTCCTTGAAGCTTCAAGAAGCTTTGACCATTCTTGTTTCTTTCCTAAACCTAACCATTCACCTAACCCTAGTTTATTCTCTACAGTTGTTAAACTAACCCAAGGTTGCATTATGATAAGAATGACTTGGATTTTCTTTTTTAAAGATAATCCTTTTTATTCTTTCTTCATCTTCATCTTCATCAAGCTTCATGAAAGCTTGCTAGCTTTAATGGTGCCATAAGAAAAAGAGTGAGAAATCCAATTCTAAAGTGAACCCACTTCCTATTTCTGCATCTTCTACCACTTGCCATGTAGTATAGGGTGTTTTCTTCACAAGTTTCATGACTTAGTGAAGATGGATCTCGAGTTAGAGTCGCCTCGACGTAGATCATATTCGGCATCGAAGTCAACGACCTAGCCCGATCTTTTCTCCGATGAAACCACCGCGAGAGTCCAGGATTCCGATGGTTCCAGCGGAGGGACGTCATCACGGAGCTAAGGAAGTGGAGGACCGGATCTACAAAGGTTGTAGTCACTTTCCATTTAGCAATAAAGTTGTTTACTTGCTTCTTTCGCCTTAATCTCTAGTTAACGATCGCATTAGGGTTTCTCGGCACCTAGAAAAATTTGAATATGGCATGGTTGATGCCTTGTGAGACCTCATGGGTGTGTCTAGGAACCCTACAGTGGTATCAGAGCCTAGCTAGAGATTTAGGTGAAGTGTAGACGATGTTAGAAATCCGATCGAACCCCGAAACCCTAACTCAAACCCTTCTCTGTACAATTTTTGAAATCATGGATTTTTGTGAATTAAAAATATGCAGAAAATTAAGCAGGGTTTTCTATGAATTACTATGCAACACGAGGTCCTAAGTTCATCAAATCGCCGCGGAACCGCGGCAAGAGCTGGCTTGTGCGGCGGTTTCGCGGCCGTACGGTCAGTTCATTCACCAAGTTTTGCACAGTAATGTCACTATTTTATTCCTGAGTTTTCTGGGTATCTTTATTTTATACTCAACTGTTGAGTTTTCTGGGGTTATTGGGGACTCGATGATTCGATCGGATCATTTAACTTTGTCTATGTGTTTTTCCGGGTATTTTGGAATATGTTAAAAAGTTCGACCGGATAGAAATACCCATTTTTTCCCCTGCCGGGAAATTTCCAAGTGTTGGATTTTTCCGTAGTTTGAAAACGTTCTAAGTAGTGCAAGTAACGCGATGGACCCTTTAGAAGACAACAAACCTTAACTCGATTATGTGACCGTCTTGAACTGCCCTTTGAACCTTAGGGTTTGGGGCAGTACGGCGTGCCACATGTAAGGCGTTGGCTTGACCCTTCTACGGCTGGACCGTTGGTACTGTGGCATGAAATGGATGTTTTTAGACTTATTTCATATGTTGAGCTGTTTCGGGAAAACTTGGGTGTTTGATTGTTCGATCGAAAAGTTTAACATTTTCTATTTATCTGAAATGTGATACAATATTTGGAATTCACAAATAGTTATAAGATAACTAATATGAATGTTATAAACATAGCACTTTAGTCTCAAATGATCGGTTGCCACGGAATTTTGATGGGATCAAAAGTCCGTCGCAATCACGTAGCGTACGCGGATACTCGCCGGATAAACTTAATAGATAGCTACACCCCTTAGCCCCGACCAAGTGACTGTAGGAGAACCCCGTTGTCGAAAACATCCATTCGGATGCACGCGGCAGCGGTGTTCCGCCTTGGTGCACTTCGTCGACAGCGTCGGGGGTGCGGCCGCCTACAAAAGTTTACGACGAGCATTCGATCAGGATGTCGGGAATCTTGTTGAATTGCCCGACTTGATATTGAAAAGAGTTTTCAATAAATGGGACAAAAATGCGGGGTTTATAATTGTTAGGCATGTGATGTCTAAGGAATTCATTTGATTAGGCATACGATGTCTAAAGGGTTTGCGGATTCCAACTGTTGTAGTTTTACACTTTCTTTTCTGCGACCGTAAGTGTAATATGTGATATCGCCGGTTTCGTTGCTATATGTCAACGACAATTGGGATGGGCATATTTACTTACGTTGATGACATGTGATGTTATGTGTTGCTGGATATGTTATATTGGATCGTCGCGTTTTTAATAGCCGGGGGATTTTTATGTGAGATGAGTGTTTTTCATTTTCATTCTTGTAAAAACTTGTATGTAATATTCTTTTATTGGGGCACTTCCAGGTTGCGGAAGATGTCACCTTTTGTATATTATTTACTTTTCCGCACTAGAATAGACCCAAGGAGGAGGGGACAAGTAACCGGGTTCTGGAGTCCAGTGGGAGACCAACTCAAGGAGTCGAGTCCGGGTCTCCTAGCTCTAGAATTGGTAGGGTTGCTTGCCGCTCTCGTAGGGGTCTAGGGGTGTGGGTTTGGCTATTCATCGCGACCGTGGAATCCGTGTTTTATACTGGCTCGTATTGAAAACACGGACGTCCTAGTATATCCAATGTTTCATATGATTCTTCTGCTGCGATATCTGTGATGTGATCATTTGATATGTTGTGATAGATACTGTATATAGTATATATGATATATTATATAGACGTTACTTATGTTTTACATCCGTGCTAGCCCTACCCCGCTCTGTCGTTAGTTACCTAACATAACGGTGCACGAGGGGACATCGAGGCGAATGCGGATGGCATAAGTGTACGTCGTATTTAGCTGTGATGTTTAGGTACTTAAATGATGGGACTTCATTAATGAGATTAATGAAATAAAAGAAACCTAAAGATGTTGTGGAATCGAATTTCAAAAATAAAACAGGTAGCTACAGTTCTTGCTTTGCACAGCGGTATATATGATATATCCTGCACCTTATTCGATGAGGAAAGGGCCGACGATCCCTTCACCGGGAGTGACCCCTTTAGCAATAACTGGCAGATGCTACAACTCTCGGTTTGTCTTTTGATTGCTTCTATAGTTTCTGCTTTGCACAGTGATATATATGATATATCCCGCACCTCATTCGACGAGGAAAGGGCCGACGATCCCTTCACCGGGAGTGACCCCTTTAGAAAAACTAGAAAAGCCTCAAAAACACTTCATTTCAAAATTATTTGATTCCACAACGATATCAAGTTCATTACACAATAGGTTTTCAGAAAAACCTTTCGTAGCCCTCCGTCATTTCAGATAAGTACTAGTTAGTATTCGTGCTGCGGTAGTTTGGCCTCCGTCAAAGCGTGGTGTACGGTAACTAACTAGTGCTTATCTGCTAGCATATGATGCGATTGGATTAAGGTATTCGTACGGCGTTGTTTGTCCTCCGTCAAGGGTCATGCGGGTGGGTTTAATTCAATCAGGAAATGACGGGTTGAACTTAACTAGCGGACTATGGGTAGTTTGGCTTCCGTCAAGGTCATAGGACGCTAGGGGCAAAATAATATCGGGAATTTCAAGTGTTGAAATTTGCAATGAGATTGCATACTTTCTATGAGATAGTTGGATCCCGATACCCGCTGCGAGTAAGAGTTACTCCTGGGAGAGTTTTACAAATTACAATTAGCCGATCAAGTAGGTGTCTAGAAAGGTGTCAACGGGGTTACGCCTCTGGAAAAACGAGGTTTATATTAATTAGGTTCGTGCGAAAGCACGGGGGACCTCTCTCAAAGTACCGACACTGGCCTGGCTAAAAGATTGGCGAACTTGTTGTGTGTAATTAATCCCGGCTAGTCTTTCCTTTTAGGGTTTGAAGGAAAATTTGATTAAAACAGTGGGAGCCATCCTGATTAGATAAAATAATAACCAATCTGATCTTGCAAGAGCATACGCTGAGTGTTTTCTTCTCTCTCTCTCCAGGTAGCGACCATATCACGCCTTAATCAAGATAATAATACGGATGTATTGACCGAACCCGCTTGTTATACTGTGCTGGGGAACGTTGGTCCCGCTCCAACTTATAATTGTTATAAGACCGAGCAGGAATTAGGAGATTACCAGAATTCCCGTGCCGCCCAAACGAAGAAAGTGCATACTGATGCATCATCTTCGGGTGTGTTCATTGTAAAGAACTGTTTCTCAGTATCCTCTGCGTCCTGGGTATTTGATACCGAATCAGGATCCCAGATATGTAATAACATAGGGCTACAGATAAGGTAGAGAACTGAGAACGGGTGATAAGTTTCATAAGACAGAAAACGGTGCAAATGTTGCAGCCAAGTCTGTTGGTCACTGTCACCCTGTATTACCAGTACATTGATTCTGAACAAATGCTGTTAGATACCGAACCTGACATACAAAATCATATCAGTCTCTTTATTAGTAAAGAAATGATAAAATTTTGTATTGTTGGATAATATTTTGAACATTTCCTATATCAAAAGTTGATCGGTTCAGGCACGTTATCTAAAAGCATTGATGTTCTAAATCAAACTACAGTTCTTAGTATACGGAACACACACAAGAGGAAGAGTTCATAAATGAACGAATCCTTCTTAAGGTATTGTAGACTTGGTCATATCAATGCGACCCGACTAGCTGAAGTTACATATAGATGCATATTTAAATCAGTTTGAATTTACATCTTGTGAAACTTGCTGGTCATGTCACAGAGATAAGATGACCATAGCTATGTTTATCTGAAACAGAGAAAGAGTTAGTAAACTCTTGGGATTGATACATGTTGATGTATGCAAGGTCCCCCGTCTACACATGCCAGGACCGGTTCTTTGTACTTCATTACATTCTCTGATGATCTCTCAAGATTCAGTCATATGTTCCTGTTGAAACACAAGTCCGAACCTTTTGAGATATTCACAGAATATAAGTTAGAAGTAGAGAACCAATACGGGTATAAGTATTATGTCCTTTGATGAGATCAAGGAGGAGAATACTTGTGCATAGAATTTCTAGACTATTCTAAAGGAGAATGAGATTCTCTTTCGGCATTACTCCTCCGTATACACCACAGCACGATAGTATATCGAGACGGAGCAATTGCACCCTATTCGATATGGTGCGCTCTATGATGAGTACTACTGAATTACCTATTTCCTTTTGGGGGTTATGCACTTGAGAAGCTGCATACCTATTGAAATTGGGTTCGAATCAGATCACAGCCTACCGCTCCATATAAGATATGGTATGGGAAGAGCCCATGTCTTAAGCTAGTTAAGATTTAGGGTTGACCGTCCTATGTCTAAAAGCAAAATCCGGACAAGCTCAAGGCAAGGTCTGTAATGTAGAACTGGAAAGGTTCCAGCTATACAAACTGCAGCTGATGATTTGGTAGAACCAAAAGATTCAATAGTTCCCAACGAACCTCAGCCTCTCCGCCGATCTAGTAGGGTTCATCATCCGCCTGAGAGATAATTCGGTTTTTCGATGACGGTGGGAGCGAGGATTGCATCATGAGATGATGACCCAACTAGTTTCGAGCAGGCCATCGAGAGTAGGGACTCTGTAAGAATGGCTGGATGCTTAGCGATCTGAGATGGAATCCTTATACACCAATAAAGTATGGACTTTGGTTGCTTTATCTGAAGGGTTAAATCCCCATCAGGAGCAAGTATATCTTGAGAAGATTACTTGGTGTACATGGAAAAGTTGAGACTTTCAAAGCTAGACTTGTTAAAGGTTTGCATCACTGACCAGGTATGGATTATGTTGAAACATTTTCTAAGGATCTATGTTTAAGTCCATCCAGATCCTACTTGCCACGGCTACATACCATGACTACAATATCTGGTGGTTGGGTGTCATGACAGTTTTTCTAAATGATGTTTTGGAAGAGAGCGTCTATAAGAACACAGCCAGAGGGCCTCGTAGACAGTGGGAGCAGCGGAAACGTGTGCAAGATGTTTTATGTGATAAAACAGGCATCGCGGAGTTAGAACATCTGTTTTGATGAGTTAGTCAAAGAGTTTGACATCATCAAAATGGTAGATGAACCTTGTATAAACAAAAAGGTAGTAGGGAGTATGGTGACAATCCTTGTAGAGTACGTGGATGACATACTCTTGATAAGAAAGGAGTTTCCTATGCTACGCTAGGTCAATCTCCGCTTATCACAAAGATTCTTCATATAGGATCAAAGTGATACCTACTAAATCCCGGGTTTTGGATCTATGAGATAGATCTAATTGGATATTAGGATACTCACTAGTTATAGTGAGATGGTATCAATTGATCCTGGGGAAAATCACTGGAAAGGTTCCAGGATGATAAGGACGACTGAATGTCAGTCACAGGCATTGTCTTTACCCTTAGTAAAGGGACGGTATGTTGGAAGAGTTCCAAGCTAGATACCGTGGCATACTAGACAATAAAGGCAGGATACATCGCTACTTAAGATGCTACCAAAGAGGCTGTCTTGGTGTATATTAGTTCATGAGATGAACTTTGTTCCTCCCATTGTGTGACAATGGAGTTGTGGCTTATGCCAAGGAACGTTCATCCCATCGGTGATCCAGACATATTCTAAGGCGGTATCACCTGATCATGGAGATGGTTGATCTCCAGGGTGATCGAGGTTAGGAGAACAGACTCAGAGGACAACACGGCGAATCCACTCACAAAGGCATTTTTCCAGAGAGAGACTTTTATGGGATGGTTGAGTATGAGATACTACAACCACTGCTATCAGATGGACCTAGTGCAAGTGGGAGATTGTAAGTTATATGTATGCCCTAGAGGCTATTACTATACATAGGATGTATATTGTAGTGGATGCTTGGACATATATAGGGAGGACTTTCTTGCTCGACATGATAGTATGCTATCTGGTTGATCTTTACCTTAACGTGTACACTGATTGTCTCTCTGTTATATGTTGGTAAAGCCCTTAGGATGTATACTTGACTACCTGGACTATGATGCGGATCATACTAATGGGGACATGGTAGTCTATAAGTACATCCTTTAAGGTCCCTAGTCGTGGGTGTATCGAGACGGGGCATCATTATACCAGAGTAGACTAGCGTATTCCTTCTCGACCCATACTAATGGGCGATGGATGATCCCATATCTATTGGTGTTTGACATCAGAGATGATATACGGGTGCTCAGTGCAGATTGGGTACACTGGACGGACTCGCCGAGAACTCCCAGATGGTATTATACCTTACGTCAGATGGCAGTTCTCTGGTGACACTGGTACAGAGTAGTCTGTTGACCCGAGATCGTCATAGTGTCTTGTGTGATTCCCACTGTGCTTTGATTTCCACCTTACCACGTCCAAGAGGGCGTGCAAAACGGTGGTTTTTGGGTACAGTCCCGAATCACATGGAGGCAAGGAGGGGATTCGTCTCTCCCGGTATAGAGAGTTGATGTTGTGCTGTGTTCGATTGGCTATAACCAGAAATCCCTGGCCAGGGTTGCTGAGATTTACTGGTAAGTGTTACTAGTAGTTTCTCGAACTGTTATAGACCTCATATCGACACGACTTATCGAGCTATTGGGGTCTGACGTTTACCACCCCTAGGCGAGATATGCGACATATCAGACGACGAGACCGGACTGTACGGAAAGTGTTACTGGTTGGATTCACAGGAGTGTGAGCGGGCTTGCTCGTCGATCTTCTGATAGCTCAATACCCAGGTGGCCGTTACGTTTAGCAGACCACTTGCGGCTTGTGGGTGTTTGATATGATCATCACCTGCTGCCGGCGTATTGACGAGTCTTTAGAGTCCCACACAGAGGTTTCCTGGCTCAAGCAAAACGAAATAGGAGCGCATATGAGATATGTGCGGGACCGAGAATAATGCATGTATGTGATACTGTATTCTATTCTCGCGATGAATGTATCGATTGGTTGTATGCGATATAACCTAGTTATCGAATCGAGGATTGATTCGATAAGTCGATACATTGGATATTAGTCGGTCATATGCGATATGACCGGATCGTTAAATCAAGTGTTGATTTAATGATTTAATGTATAATTGTATATTTGATATATTACTTTGCATTAACTAGTATTGATTCATTTAAAATAGATTTTCTCACTTGATGTGCACATTGTATATGTGATATATTTTTGTGCACTTGATTGTATCATGTTTGATGATACATGCAAGCTTGGGTGTATGTTTACTTTAAACCATGTTTAAGTGAATGGTTAGGGTTTTGTTATCTTTTCTTAACTATTTATTTTATTTATTTATTTTAGGGCAAGAAAAGAAATGGTTGCTTCTTTTGTTGTTTCCTTGAAGCTTCAAGAAGCTTTGACCATTCTTGTTTCTTTCCTAAACCTAACCATTCACCTAACCCTAGTTTATTCTCTATACTTGTTAAACTAACCCAAGGTTGCATTATGATAAGAATGACTTGGATTTTCTTTTTTAAAGATAATCCTTTTTATTCTTTCTTCATCTTCATCTTCATCAAGCTTCATGAAAGCTTGCTAGCTTTAATGGTGCCATGAGAAAAAGAGTGAGAAATCCAATTCTAAAGTGAACCCACTTCCTATTTCTTCATCCTCTACCACTTGCCATGTAGTATAGGGTGTTTTCTTCACAAGTTTCATGACTTGGTGAAGATGGAGCTCGAGTTAGAGTCGCCTCGACATAAATCATCTTCGGCATCGAAGTCAACGACCTAGCCCGATCTTTTCTCCGATGAAACCACCACGAGAGTCCAGGATTCCGATGGTTGCAGCGGAGGGACGTTATCACGGAGCCAAGGAAGTGGAGGACCGGATCTACAAAGGTTATAGTCACTTTCCATTTAGCAATAAAGTTGTTTACTTGCTTCTTTCGCCTTAATCTTTAGTTAACGATCGCATTAGGGTTTCTCGGCACCTAGAAAAATTTGAATATGGCATGGTTGATGCCTTGTGAGACCTCATGGGTGTGCCTAGGAACCCTACATATCCGAAGAGCAGGAGAGCCAGATTACGGCGTTTATCAGAAGTGGAGCTGGACCGAATTAGGGTAGCTTTTTTATTCTTATATTTTAAACATGTATTTATTTATATGATACATATTGTATATATTTTGGACGATATTGATATCGTATTCTGCTTGTTGATTTCTTTTGTATATTATACGTGAGATGTGATTATGAATATTGCGGTATATATTCTGTCTGTTGATTAATTTTATATATGATGTATATATTATTGTGCACAGGACGAGAAAAAAACAGGCAGCCCTTTTTTTTTAAAAAAAGTCTGATAATATGTCCCTACGGATTAATCCGTAGGGCCCAACCTTGCCCCTACGGATTAATCCGTAGGGTCCTCCTCTCTACTGAGATCATAGGAGCAAAATATCAGGTATTCTGATATTTTGCCCCTACGGATTTATCCGTAGGGGCAAAATATCAGAATACCTGATATTTTGCTCCTATGATCTCAGTAGAGAGGGTTATACTTACCCCTACGGATTTGACCGTAGAAGCTTAAACATGCTCCTACACAGGTATCCGTAGGGACAAAATATCAGGATACCTGATATTTTTCCCCTACACATCTGGACCTACGCATGTCTCCGTAGGGGAGGATATTTGGCCTTACGGACAACTCCGTAGGGACAACTATTTTATTTTATAAACCGATAAATTAAATAACTTTTTTGTCCCGATAGTCTAATCCGTAGGGACATATGGATCTACGCATTACGCCGTAGGGGCAAGTATTTAACCAGAGGGGCATGTTTAAGGCTAAGACTTGCACCTACGGCGTTTGCACCTACAGGGTAATTTTTTGCCCCTACGGATATATCCGTAGGGGCAGTGGTTTGCTCCTACAGATAAATCTATAGGGGCAACCCCTATTTGTAGTAGTGAGGTTTCGGGGACGGAACTAAACTTTATAGTTAAAAGGGGCAGAATATGTTGGGGGTATCGACCCTCTCAAATCATCGAGAACACAATATAGCATACACGATATAACGAAGAAGAAGAATAAGAAAATCACACACCGAATTTATATGGTTCGGCCATTTCGATCTAGTCCACGGAGCAATTATCTTACTTGAGGTTTCATTATAATTTGGGAATTACGTACAAGAGTTTACAAGCTTTCCTAACACTCTAATCACTCATCTCAAAAAAACCTAGAAGGCGATCGTTCCAAACACATAGAATCTTGCTAAAAATATAAACTTGTAACAAGAGGCTAGATACTATGTTTTGAGACAACCATCTTTGTAGTATCTTTAAGTACTCCTTTTCTGGGTTGGACTCCATGTAAGCTCCTTTGAGGCCCTTGAAACAAACCTATTGAAGATCTCCTTAGTTCGAGATAGATCCACCTTAAAAGTTCTTTACTTTGGCTCCACACTACAACCTTGAAGTGAACTGAAATCAAACTTTTGCTTGTAGTTTGAACTTAGGGTGTACAAATCCTCACTAAATATTTATCTCTCCCTTTTCTTTTCTTTTTCTAATTATTCTCTAAATTATGAGAAGGAAGAAGATAGCTTGGAGTTAAGAGAAGAGAGAGAATGGAATAAGAATTGTTACATGAATGAAAATAAAACAATCATCATGGAACGAACCATATCCCTCTCTTGTTCTCTTCACACAAAAGAGAGGCACACACAAACCTGCAAGACACCACAATTTGGAACACAATCCCAACTCCTCTATAATAGAAGTATATATAATATTAATAACCTGATTCTACCCATCATCCATTTGCAGCCCACGCCAATGGATGACCTGACCCATATGCTCGAGTCCAAGTCAGATTCCTTCTAGGTGCATGAACGGATCCGAGACACATCCCAACAAAAATTATGTAAATAATTATGGTATGCCCAAGATTTTAAGAAAATCGAGTTTGTAAAAATAATATTCTTTTTGTTATTTTTTATGCAAACAATTACTAGTCATGTTAAGCTGATTTAAAAGCAAATACTAAGTTACAAGAGATATTTAAGCCTTAACTAAACGAATATATATATATATATATATATATATATATATATATATATATATATATATATATATTGGATGGAAGAAATATATATCTAGTAATATAGAGTATATATTCTATGGAGGAAAAGTTAACTGGAAAGTGTTTATGTCCTATTTCGTAGGGATATGAATATGAGTGCTAAAATACAGGGATTAGTTGGTTTTGGGGGAAAATCAAAGGAATTCTCGGAGGGAAAGTCTATACTTGGTTCTGTCTCCGGATATGGAGATCGTATCGGATGTGTGTTCTTAATGTCAGATAACTAATATTGCCAATACAGGTTAATATCATATGTACATTTATATTAGGAGTCAATATCGGACAAATCGGATGTCAATATAAGAAATTTATCAATACATATTAAGAATATCAGTCTAGTCTTCAACGAACATTATTCATATTCATTTTTATAAATTTTAAAAATCTTAAATTTATGATAACATTTTAAATATCATTTATTACAGGCATATGTTGTAAGCTACATGTTGTTTGCAACAAAACACAACAAAATAGATTAAGGTAGGAATGCATTTAAAATAGAAACATAATGATCCTTATAATTATTTTCTTAGGGTTGGATAATGAATTTGAACTTTTAACATAATCCCATCACTAATTGTTCAAGGAAAAATGGCCTCAGGTCCCTGTTATTACTTCCCCTCTATCAATGTAATTATTAATGCGAGGTAAATGTGACATAGAGATCTGATGTCAGCATTAAAAATTGCTTAAAATAACAGCGAAGTCCCTAGCTCCGAATACGAATCGCAGCCGATGTCGCTTTCTACGGCTAGCTGAAAGTGAATCACCCACAAAAAATATAAAGAGAATTATAAAACCCTCAGATAGCGGGAAATCCATGTAGCTGTCATCTGCAGCACATAGCCGTACGGCGGGACCCACTGTTTGACCATCTCAGACCTTGCGTACGTGGCGCTTTCCTGAGGTGCCGACATGGATCATCAAAACTAGATCCTCTCATCAACTCGTAGGCCCCACTCGCGCTTCCATTTAAACGATGCCTTTCGTGCTCATTGTTTGCTTGCATGTTACAATTAGCAAAAAACTGTCCATAATCTTTGGTTGGTACTAACAAATCCTTATGAATTGTTTTAATATGTTTGATGTTTTGAGTAGGCTGGCCTATTAATCAGCCCATTAGCTTTTAGGACTTGGTATAAATACGGAATTTTTCTCTCTCCTAAACCCTTAAGGGTGGCGGGAATTCTTAAGAACTCAAACTCCATTACTCTCCAAGGATTCCAAAATTAAAGGTTTAGTTTTTCCATTTAGATTCGCGGCCATTAACGAGAGAATTCAGATTCAAGGATCAAACTTCATAGATTTACTCTCGTCTTCTCCAACAACGATCGGGCTTCATTGAAATTTTCTTGAACTCTATTTTTATTATCAATTATTGTTGTTGGATCCATTGTAGTTTTTCATTTTAAACTCTAAGACAATTAGTGATTTGATTACGATTTGTAATTCAAGAATTTGCAAATCATTAGGGTTGTGATTTGTATTTTGAAGATTATTGATTATTGTTAGAGAGATTAGACGCTTGTATTAGGATTGTACGGGTTTTTGATATTATCAATATTAATGGTTCTTGGGGTGCAGGATTAGGCTGGGACCAAACCTGGGTAAATCATTGTATTCATTTATATTTCCGCATTTACTTTTGCTTATATAACTGTATGTGATTGTTTGGTGTGTTTAAGATTATCACTTTAAGTTTTATTCCCCAAAAAGATCTCACTACCATATTCACCCCACCCTCCCACCCCCTTCTAAGGTAGATTTTGATCCTACATTTGGTATCAGAGTTAGGTATTTAGAGACGTCTAGTTAAAAATGACAATTTCTAATCGTGTTTTTCCTGATAAACAATCTACTGTTAGGACCCCAATGTTTCATGATACTGATTATGTGTACTGGAAGATTAGGATGAAAATTTACTTAAAATCTGTCGACTATGATATTTGGATAATGGTTAATAAGGGTTATTCTGATCATGTCATGATCATAGAAAACATAACCATTACTAAGCCTGATGATAAGTGCGATATTGAGAAGAAAAAGCGTGCTTCTTTAAATGCTAAAGCCATAAATAATCTTGTATGTGCTTTAGATAGAACTGAGTTTAACCGTATTTCATATTGCCTTACTGCACAAGATATACGGCATACTTTGGAGGTTACTCATGAAGGTACTTCACGGGTAAAGAAGCAACGGTTAACGCTTTTCAGCAATGAGTATGAGAATTTTGGTATATTGAAGCATGGAGACATAAAGGAGATGTACACCCGCTTTAGTATTATTGTCTGCGATTCTCGAGCACTTAGCAAGGAGTATTCTGAGCTAGAGTTGGTGAGAAAAATCCTTCGTATACTGCCTAAGAGTTTTGAGGCAAAGGTAACTGGGATTCAAGAATCGAATGATTTGAGCAAGTTAAGATGGAAGAACTTATAGGAAATCTGATGACTTATGAGATGGAAATAAAGGATAGAAATACTCGTGATGAAATCGAGACTAAGAAAAAATCTCTTGCTTTAAAGAGTAGTGTTGAGAGCTATGAGAACATGGATGAAAAGATGGCCATGGTTATGAGGGGATTCACAAAGCTCATGGGTTCCAAACATTGGAAATCTTTTAATAACAACAAATCAAACTCTCATAAATGTAAACCTGTTAAAGTTTATTCTAATGGTTCTGATGAAGAATTTACTTATTTCAGGTGCAAAATGCTAAGACATATGAAACCGAACTGTCCTTTATTGCAAAACGACAAAGGGAAAAAGAAGAAGAAAGGCCTAACTGTCACTTGAGATACAGTTGAGGAGATAACTTCTGATAATGAGTCAGTTGTCAATCTAAAAATCCCTAGTTCTATGATACATCTTGTATTTAAAATTTTGGTCCCGATAAATTTTCCATTTAATTCCTAAATATTTTTTCCAAATTTTCCACTTTTTCTATTTTCTTTGTAAACCCCAATCTCTCTCTCTCTCTCTCTCTCTCTCTCTATATATATATATAATCTAACCCTAAACCTTAACCCGACCCGTCCCCATCTCCTTCTTTTTCTTCTTCCTCTTATTTTTCTCTTTCTTTTTGAACGAGCCAGCGGCTTCCCTCCCTGCTCGCGCTCGACCATGCATGATACGCTTCCCTCGACGTCGCCTACTCTTCGAGATCCCCTCAACGTCCTCCGATATCCCCTCCTGCTTCCACACCTCCTCTTCTCTTCTTCTTCTTCTTCTTCTTTTTCTCTTTCCCTCCTTTTCCTCAACTGCTCATCCTCTCTGGCATGCTTTCCCCGTGAGACCCGGTCTTCGTCGACGCTGCCACGATCCCAACCAACCCGAGATCCCTTCAATAACATCACCTCATATCTTTCCGACGTCTCTCTCTCCATCACCCTCTAGCTCCTTAGCTCCTCTCACGTTTTCTCCTCACTTCCCCTCAAAGTTCATCGCAGGCATTCCGTTCACCTCCGACGAGCCCTGGAGACCACCGCCGAACCTCGACTCCCTTTTCCCCCGCAACCCAACCTCCACCACTGCAACCATCCTCCTTAAAATACCCCACTCCTTTCAAACCCAACAACACTTGCCACCCGCTACCTTGCCGCCTTCTCTCATCGGCGAGCCCTTACCACTGCCAAGCACTACCTACATCGACGACGAGCTCGCCTCCACAACCATAACATCGAGCCCTCCACCAATCTGCATCCACCGTGTCTGCGTTGCCTCCCTCGGAAACCTCGCTCACTACAGTCACCGCGACGAGCACCTCCGGACGCCCACCTTGCTGTCGACCCTTTTCAGAGCTACAGCTCATTACCCTTCTATCTAGAGCATGTGACCGAGGTAGTGGGTCATTGTCGCATTTGTGAAGTGCCATGCTTGTGGCCATGCCTTTGCCGTGTTCGTGTCCGTGCGATCGTCGTCGTTGTGTCGTTGTCGTGTCGTCGCTGCTTGTCGTGCCTTGCTCATGCTACTTATAATCGCGATCGTCACCAGGCAGGTGAAATTCAATCACTTGCTTATTCATGCTATTGTATTTATTAACCGAATAGTAAACGTGACAAATGACTTTGTGCTCGTACGTATCTATTATAATCATATCGATAACTTGTAAACAAATCCCTCACTACTACAATATAGGGTTGCTCCTACGGCTACAGGAATCCGTAGGGGCAACTTTTTATTGCCCCTATGGATTAGTCCGTAGGTCCCCATGGTTGTCCTTGCGGTGCCCTACATTTTAATTTAAAAATATTAAATCGTAATTTGTTGTTTGGCCCTACGGAGACGTAAACAAATGACCTATGGTTAAGTCCATAGCGGCATATATATGGGTTATTAATATAAAAAAAGGCACAGAAAAGCCCCCGCCGTTCCAAAAAATTCTCTTTCTCACTCTCCCGCGTCTCGACCGTTCCCGCACCTCATCGCCACCGCCTTCCGCACGCGGTTCGCCACTTTCTTCGATCGTTCCCAAAATTTCCTCATTGACTTCCTCGTCGCCACCGCCCGCTACTCGTCGCCGATTGCGTCGTCGACCACCGGTCTCCTCCGTCCTCTCCTCCACCGCCCACTACAGGTTAGTAAATCTCATATTATTTATAATTTTGATGATGTTTGGGCTAGGGTTAAGGGTTCAGGGTTCGGGTAGGGGTGAGGGTTAGGGTTAGGCATCGGGTTCAGTTTAGGGTAGGGTTAGGGTTAGGGTTCGGTTGGGGTTGGGGTTGGGGTTAAGGTTCAGTTGGAGTTGGGGTTGGGGTTCGGTTGGGGTTGGGGTTGGGGTTGGGTTGGGGTCGGGGTTAATTAGTTAGGCTTAGGGTAATTAGGGTTAGGGTTAGGGTTTGGTTCAGGTTTAGGGTTAAAGGCTAGGGTTAATTATAGGGTAGGGTTAATTTGAGTTAATTAGTGATAATTTAAAAGGGTTAGGGTGTTTATTATGGTTAATTAGGTTAATTTGGGTAAATTGAGTTAAGTTTGGGTTGATTAGGGTTAATTAGGTTAATTTGGGTAAATTGGGTTAATTAGGGATAATTTGTGTTAGGGTAACGATTATGGTTAATTGTGGTTAATTAGGTTAATTTGGGTTATTTAGGGTTATGGTTTAGGGTGCACTAGTTCATTGCAGTAGGATACTCGATGATAACGTAAACATAAAACTTTACCGTAAACGTAAGAAAAATTTACCCTAAACTTGAAATTTCGAACCCTTAATAGCGAAACGTAAACGTAAAACCTATTCATGTTAAATGTTCAAGTTAAAACCAATATATGATACTCGATGATAATATGAAACTTTCATATTCTCATCGATACTCATATATGAAACTCAAAGCGCCACTTAGTCTCCGTCTATCGGTTAACATATGTTCGATATTCGTCGTAACATAGAACTATACGAAGCTTGTTAAATATCGGACAATATAGCTCGGTACTAACAACCGTCATGTAGTCTATGTGACGAGAAAATTCAATCATATGATAACCGATAGATTTGTCCCGTGTGGACAAGTTAGGAATATATAAAGAAAACACCTGCATTCACTTGTGTTTTCATCCGTTTCGAGATATTTCGTCGGTACTTTTCCGCTGGTACTCCGTATACAAAGATAGATTAGATGTTAATTTCAAAGTTGTTTAACAGTTTTGAAATGATTATCTATTCTATTACAGTGTACTCGGAGAACAACGGGGAGGTGCTGCCAAAATTCACTCGAAACGGTTGAAAGCACAAGTGAATGGGTGCCTGCTCTATACATTCTTAATGGGATAGAAGTCAAACCCCCGACAGCCAAAACACACACATACAACATGAATACACAACAAACATATCATTAGAGAGTGATTCAAGATGTTTAAGTTAAAGCTAATATATGATACTCGATGATAATATGAAACTTTCATATTCTCATCGATACTCATATATGAAACTCAAAGCGCCACTTAGTCCCCGTCTATCGGTTAACATACGTTCGATATTCCTCGTGACATAAAACTATACGAAGGTTGTTAAATATCGGACGGTATAGCTCGGTACTAACAACCGTCGTGTAGTCTATGTGACGAAAAGATTCAATCGTATGATAACCGATAGATTTGTTCCGTGTGGACAAGTTAGGAATGTATAAAGCAAACTCCTGCATTCACTTGTGTTTTCATCCGTTTCGAGTTATTTCGTCGGTACTTTTCCGCTGGTTCTCCATGTACAAATATAGATTGGATGTTCATTTCAATGTTATTTCACAGCTTTGAAATGATTATCTATTCTATTACAGTGTACTTGGAGAACAGCGGGGAGGTGCTGCCGAAATTTTCTCGAAACGGTTGAAAACATAAACGAATGGCTGTCTGCTTTATACATTCTTAATGGGAAAGAAGCCTTACCCCCGACAGCCGAAACACACACATACAACATGAATACACAATAAACGCACACACAGCACATACACACTAACAACCCTACACTTAAGCGAAATCATAAATTGAAAAACACATATATAGAATACAACTCATACATGGGTATCCTCAAATCTAACTTTGATTATCGATAATTTATTCTTTTCAAAGACAAACGCACACACAAAGCATATACACGGATTTTCTCTTTTGTCAGTAACCATCCTATTCTTAGATTTCTCAATATAGTCATCATAACCTACAATTTATATGTTATACAGTCTAACATGGCTCATGAGTATGTCAAAGTTAAGGACTGGATGTATGTGGATTGGCAACAACGTATGCAATCTAAGTTTGTCGCAAGAGTTGCTGCTTTTATTGAATTTGCACGCGTACATAATAAGATCGTGATAGAGAAGATTCTCTGCTCGAGCGATAGATGTGGGAATAAGTACTAGCAGAAGGTAGAATTTGCAGAGCTTCATATTGTTAAACATGGTTTTACTAGACTTTATACAACTTGTCTATATCACGGGAAAGGAGAAGAACACAGTAACGCGGCAGAAGAAGAAGGAGAAGACGATAATGCGGTAGGAAAAGAAGGAGAAGACGGTAATGCGGCAGAAGAAGAAGATGGTAATTTCTTTCCATCGGAAGAAATGGAGGATATGGTAGAGCATGCCCTAGGTGAATCTATTCGTACCGATGATGACATTCCTTCCGGTCAAGGACCGCGTGCGGATAAGTATGAAAATTTCATGAATGATGCTAGAAAACCAATTTATGAGAATACAAAGTATTCCACCCTCTCATGGTTCGTCCAACTTTTCCAGATTAAGTGCCTAAATGGATGGAGCAATAAGTCAATCACAATACTTCTTTCGTTCTTAAAAAATCCTATTCCCCTGAGAAATAACGTGCCCGACAGCTGGTACGAGCCCACAAGATGATATCTGATTTGGGTCTGAAGTGTGAGAAGATTCAAGCATGTCCTAAAAATTGCGTATTGTACCGGAAAGAGAATTTAGATTTGAAAGAGTGCCCAACATGCGGAGAGACCAGGTATAAGCCGAAAGATTCTGATAAGAAGCCCGATATACCTGTCAAGATAGCACGATACTTTCCCATAACACAGAGGCTGCAAAGGCTATTCAGGTGCAAGAAAACAGCCGAGGCAATGATTTGGCATCACCGTGCTCCTCCAAGTGAAGATAGAAAATGAGACATCCAAGACATTCACCGGCATAGAAGGATTTCGATAGGAAGCACGCAATATTCAGTAGCGATCCTCGCAATATCATGCTCGGACTGGCTAGTGATGGCTTCTGCCCATTCAACTATAAGCCTGGAAGCCACAGCACATGGCCCATTGTAATGATAGTTTACAATCTGTCGCCTTGGTTGGATATAGACCAATCATACTTTATGATATCTCTTCTTATCGACGGACAAATTCACCGGGAAACAATATCGACGTCTATCTCCGACCTCTGATCGAGGAGTTAAAATTTTTATTCATTGATGGTGTAGAGACTTACAATGCAAACACAAATACAACCTTCACTGCGTGCGGCTTTAATGTAGACAATTAATGACTTTTCTTCATATGGAATGCTATCAAGTTGGTCCGTACAAGATCACAAAGCATGTCCTCATTGCCATCAATATATAACATCGAAATTCTTTAATTTTAACAGGAAGATTTGTTATTGCGGCCATCGACGATTCCTGCCTCTAGACCACCCCTACAGGTTAGACACTGTTCACTTTGATAGTCATCAGGAGCTTTTTGGACCTACAGCCCAATTGTCCAGATAGGATGTGACTGCTCAGTAGGATGGTTACAATAATGTGACTTTCGGGATGGATTCGACAAAACAGGTCAAACCACCATTCTGGAACAAGTTAAGCATTTTCTTCGAGTTTTCGTACTGGTCAACAAATTTAGTGCGTCATTTTCTGGACGTCATGCACATAGAGAAAAGAGTATCCGAGCACGTACTCAACTTGCTTCTTTGTAAATACGGGAAATCGAAAGACAACCTCAATATTTGGATGGATCTACATGATTGGAAAATTAGAAATGAATTGCATCCTAAACCGGTAGCGGGTAAACCAGGAAAGTTTGTATTTCCCGATGCCGCTTATCATATGTCACAAGCAGAGAAGAAAAAATTCCTGCAGGTTGTTCATATCAGATTTTTGCATTTTTATACCAGCCATTCTTAATCACATTGCATATAAATAGGTACTTTTGATCCATGTCTGCTAAATAGTTGCAGGTTACAGGCTCTCAGCTCTTTACATTGAAATTCATGAAAAGTCGCAACAAATGTGGGACTATGACCAACAAATAGAGAAATATGGGTTTCCGCACACTATCCGTATAATGCCGCCTACCAGTTCAAGGAACAAATGGAAAATTATTGAGCATTTCAATGCACAAAACACAAGGGCAGCACAAGATCCAAGACTTCAAACGCGGAGCTCAAGGCAAAAGTTCACTGTTGAATATCTGGAAGAGAACTGAAGAGTTTTTGAGAAGCCAAGTGTTTCAAACAGAAGATAAAAGCAACAGAAAGAATCCCTAAAAATTTGATCACACAAGACCATCAATTGGCCGCGGAACCGCGGCCAAACAGGCACATCTGCCGCGGTTCCGCGGTCGTGCTCTGCACGTGTCGGTGGGGTGTCGGTGCTCTGACTCGGTTTTTAGGGTTGTTTGTAATTTCATGTATGGATCAGAATGTAAATCTAGGGTTTTTCCAATCTATAAATACGAGAGTTCAAAGCCAAATGAAGGCATGCCTCTCTTTACTTGTATGCCTCTTTTTAATTTCTAGATCTAAATTTCAATTCCATTGTAATGCGTTTTTGAGAGGTCATCAATAAAGTAAGTTTTTATTTTTTTTCTCGCATTTTTTATCATATTTTAATTACCTGCAAATTTAATTTGTTAAATTTAGTGATAGAAATTTATCTGCTTTTTCCTAATAATGAATTTTATTGTTATCTCTCTAATGAGTGAGTAATTGCTCACTTGTTAGGGTAGGAGAGGGAAGGTTTGAGAGAAGGGAATCTCTCACACCCTTTTCTTTTCCCAAATAATTTTAAATACGGACTCCCTTTAATTCAACCATAATCCGCTCACTACGGCACCATATCCTAAATGATAGCGGTGATTCCCTAGTTAGACCGGTTGTGGTTGAATTAATCAGAGATTAAGGCTAAGAGCCAAGAATGGACGGACAAGGACCAAAAGGAAGAAGCTAAGTTTCTTCCTAGTCGAGCTAATCCCCGTTGTTGCCGATTACCTTAACACTTTTATTCACAACTAAGGCATTGAAAGATGTGAGAAGATCCCTATCTCGAACTAACCTAATCCTAACCCTAGCAAGCTTTTTATCAACTTATTCTCATTCATAGATCTTAAAACAAAACCCAACTTAATTGGACTTAACTCGTTAGAACATAACGAAAAGGATTCCTTCTTCCTGTGGATTGACCCGTACTCAACCGGCTAGCTACCAAACGACACCGTCTTGATTGCGGTATATTTAAACACAGAAAATCTCTATCAATTAAATGGCGTCGTTGCCGGGGAGACGGTGGTTTAATTCTTTATGTAATTTCGGGTTAATTAAAAAATATAAAAATATAAAAAATTGAAAAATTATAAAACATAAAAAAAAATCATCTTGTTATTTTTGATTGGTTTTTGTGCGAATTGTGCAGGAAAGGAAGACGGACTGATTCAGATCTGGAGCAAGCTCAGTGAAAAAATCCAGAAACAGGGGATCTAAATAGAAAGAGGAGAACTAACTTAGCACAGAGAAGAATTCAGAGGATCCAAACCTACTTATCTGCAGCGGAACAGCGGCAGAATTAAGCTTTTGACCGTGGAGCCGCGGTCAACTGCTGACGTCAGTGACCCATTTTTCTCTGTAATCATCCTATTTCTCATCTCATCTCCTCTACACTCCACTGAAAAAAAATTTCCTGCATGATTCTTTGCACAGCAACCTCTTCCCCCTCTCCAATAAATTGTTTTTGTGCAGGATTCTTGGGGCCGCAAATTAAATTTTTTTTGGTATGTTACTGCTTTGCATAATTAATACGGAATCTAAGGGGTTATAACACCAATTAAGATTGGGTAGGGATTTCATTACCCTTCCTAAGACCCCAAAAAATCACTAAAAAGCATATGCATCACCCTTGAGTTAATTAAAAAATATCTAGACTCAGCCAATTAAGGATTGTCGCGCTCATTAGGACAGAGAAAGGTTGTGGGCATTCAGTCGTTTATCTAAACCTGATTTTGTGGTGCTTAGGCTAGACAAGCGAGAAAGGTAGCTTTAAAAGGCCCGTCTCACAGTGATTCGTGAGCAGAACCCTTCTTTCTTCATTTGTGCTTACCTGGCCACAATTGGCGGTGAAGAGGCGATTTAAGGGATATCTCACAACTTGTCACTTTGGAACAGTTAGGAGCAGTCTAATGGACTTAGAAGACCCTAGCTCTAGGTTTGATTGTGCATGTTTTAAACTGTGATTGTTACGCCGTGAGACCGTACACTTTTATGCAAAAATCTTTATAAATTAAAAAAAAAAAAAACAAATTTTTTATAAAAACTTGCCCTTTGTCGCTAGAATCACATTTTACCCACCTTTCATCCACATTTCCCCATTGACGTTTTCTTACCCTCACATTCTACGCTCTGACTACACTAAACTCGTTTAGTGTTTGTCCGGTTGGACTCGGGACACTAGTGCCCGTTTAGTCCGTATTTCGTTAGTCGCTACCGACTACGCGATCGACTCCGACGTCGAAACTCTCTCCACACCTTTTTCATCCTTACCTTTGCCGGCCAACTCCAACGTTGACCGGAATTCTGTTCATACATCCTCACCTTCATCTTCATCTTCTTCTGAGATGTCAGGATTCAATCCTAACAACCCTTTACCTACCTCGGGACTGATTCCACCTCAACTGGGTGCAAATAACCCGCAACAACCTCCTGTTGAAGCGCCACAGCGAACCGCGCTCCAGGATCGTTTCTATCCTACCCGCTCTGCACTTCCTACATGTTTTTCACTACCGCCGGCAAATGGGGATAATTTTGAAATTAAGCCCCACTTCATCAACATGTTGCCTAAATTTCACGGACTGGAATCCGAAGATGCCTATATCTTTATCCAAAAATTCCAGAACGTATGTGCAATGATGAAGACCACCCAACTGTTCGATGATGATATACGGCTACGAGTCATTCCTTTCACTTTGTGTGACCTAGCTGAAAAGTGCCTGTATAGCACCGCATCGCATTCTATAAACAGTTGGTAAGAGTTTGTTAAAGTTTTTCTTAAAAAGTTTTACCCAAATCACAAGCCGCGAGAATACGTAATGAAATTAACTAATTTTTCCAGGTTCCTTCCGAACCTTTTTGGAAGTGTTTCGAACGATATAAAGATCTTCTTGTTCAGTGCCCTCATCACGGTATTGAGAGATGGCAACTTTGCCAAAGCTTATACGAAGGACTGAACACAGCAACTAAGCAGTTGCTGGAGACCATTTGTCAAGGCCACTTCCTATCCAAATCTGACGAGGAAGCTTGGCAATTTCTCGACGATCATGCTGAACAAACGCTTCAGTGGGAAAGCACTAGACAGAACACTTCGTCCACCAAATCTACTTCTTCCGGTCCATCTAGGGCAGGCGTTCATCAACTTGATATGTCAATTGCAATGAAAGCCGAAATGACAGTGATTACACAAAAACTGGAAGCAATTGAGAGTAAATTCTCATCGCCTTCTCCTGCCCCTGCTCTTCCTCCTCGCACTATATGCGCTTGTTGTTCGGATCCATCCTATTTGACCGAAGAGTGTTCTTACAACCCACCTGCTTAAGGACATGATCAAGTCAATACTGCATTTCAGCAAAGACAAAGAAATGATCCATACTCTTCAACTTACAATCCTGGTTGGAGAAACCACCCCAATTTCACTTGGAATCAAAATCAACAACAATTCCAAGGCAGCAACAACTTCCAGAGGCCTCCTCCTCAACAACAAGCTCCTCAACAAACTCAATATCAGCAGCTTTTCCAACCCCAACCTTACCAAAATCAAACGAACAATTTTGCACCCAACAATTATTTTCCTCAAAATAATTTTGTTCCGCCAAATAACGATAAGGTTTTCTCGTTAGAACGAAGTCTGGAGGCGTTTTTAAAGCAATCAACTCAATCCTCCGACAACATCCAGTCTTCCATTCAGTCTTTGGTGCAACACACTGCTTCACACGGGCAAAGCATCAAAACCATCGAAGCCCAGATTGCACAACTGAATGCAGCTTTAAGCGAGCGAGAGAAGGAGAAGCTTCCATCTCAACCACTGCCAAATCCTGATCACCCACAAAATGCACATGTTGCCCTTGAACAACAAAACCATAATGTGAGTGCCGTGACTACGTTGAGATCTAGAAGGGTGCTGCAAAACAACGTTGGCACAGATGTGTTAGTTATATGTATGCCCTAGAGGCCATTA
Organism: Agapanthus africanus; assembly: GCA_030015575.1. Classification (NCBI taxonomy): domain Eukaryota; kingdom Viridiplantae; phylum Streptophyta; class Magnoliopsida; order Asparagales; family Amaryllidaceae; genus Agapanthus; species Agapanthus africanus. The sequence continues at coordinate 145,872,957 of JASDDO010000014.1, forward strand.
CTATACATAGGATGTATATTGTAGTGGATGCTTGGTCATATATAGGGAGGACTTTCTTGCTCGACATTATAGTATGCTATCTGGTTGCTCTTTACCTTAACGTGTACACTGATTGTCTCTCTGTTACATGTTGGTAAAGCCCTTAGGATGTGTACTTGACTACCTGGACTATGATGCGGATCATACTAGTGGGGACATGGTAGTCCATAAGTACATCCTTCAAGGTCCCTAGTCATGGGTGTATCGTGACGGGGCATCGATATACCAGAGTAGACTAGCGTATACCTTCTCGACCCATACAGATGGGCGATGGATGATCCCATATCCATTGGTGTTTGACATCAGAGATGATAAACGGGTGCTCAGTGGAGACTGGGTACACTGGACGGACTCGCCGAAAACTCCCAGATGGTATTATACCTTACGTCAGATGGCAGTTCTCTGGTGACACTGGTACAGGTTAGTCTGTAGACCCGAGATCGTCATAGAGTCTTGTGTGATTCCCACTGTGCTTTGATTTCCACCTTACCACGTCCAAGAGGGCGTGCAAAACGGTGGTTTTTGGGTACAGTCCCGAATCACATGGAGGCAATGAGCGAGAGGAGAGGATTCGTCTCTCCCGGTATAGGGAGTTGATGTTGCACTGTGTTCGATTGGCTATAACCGGAAATCTCTGTCCAGGGTTGCTGAGATTTACTGGTAAGTTTACCAGTAGTTTCTCGAACTGTTATAGACCTCATATCGACACGACTTACGAGCTACTGGGGTCTGACGTTTACCACCCCTATGCGAGATATGCGACATATCAGACGACGAGACCGGACTGTACGGTAAGTGTTACTGGTTGGATTCACAGGAGTGTGAGCGGGATTGTTCGTTGATGTTCTGATCGCTCAATACCCGGGTGGCCGTTACGTTTAGCAGACCGCTTGCGGCTTGTGAGTGTTTGATATGATCATCACCTACTGCCGGCGTATTGACGAGTCTTTAGAGTCCTACACAGAGGTTTCCTGGCTCAAGCGAAACGAAATAGGAGCGCATATGAGATATGTGCGGAACCGAGAATAATACCAGTATGTGATACTGTATTCGATTCTCGCAATTTGTGACATTGATCGGTTATATGCGATATAACCGGGTTATCGGATCAAGTGTTGATTCGATGAGTTGTTACTATTGATATTAGTCGGTTACATGCAATATGACCGGATTATTAAATAAAGTGTTGATTTAATGATTTAATGTATAATTATATATTTGATATATTATTTTACATTAACTAGTATTGGTTCACTTAAGATTATTTTTCTTACTAGATTGTGCACAAGTTGTATATGTGATATATTTTTGTGCACTAGTTTGTATCATGTTTGATGACACATGCAAACATGGGTGGGTGTGTGACTTACACCTTTGTTTAGTTAATGGTTAGGTTTTTGTTTTCTTTATTTATTTTATAAAAAACATAATGGTTTCTTTCTTTTCTTTGCTAGAAGCTTCATGTTGTTTTCTAGCATCTTTGAAAAGTCTAAACCATTTTGTTTTTATTCCTTAACCTAACCATTTACCTAAACCTTAGTTTATTCTCTACACAAGTTACTTCACCCATGGTTGCATTATGATAAGCATCACTTGATTTATTATTTTCAAGAATTCATTATGTTTTTCCTTCTTCTTCTTCATTTTCATGAAGTGAAGAAACCATTCTTGAAAATTTCCAAGTGATGAAATCAAGTGAGAAATCCAAATCCAAAGTGAACCCACTTACTATTTCTTCATCCTCTACCACTTGCCATGTAGTATAGGGTGTTTTCTTCACAAGTTTCATGACCTAGTGAAGATTGAGCTTGAGTTTGAGTCGCCACGACATAGATCATCTTCGGCATCGAAGTCAACGACCTAGCCCGATCATTTCTCCGACGAAACCATCGCTAGAGTCCGGGATTCCGATGATCGCAGCGGAGGGACTCCTTCCTTATCAAGAGTATGTCATCCACGTACTCTACGAAGATCATTACCATACTCCCTACTACCTTTTTGTTTATACAAGGTTCATCTACCATTTTGATGATGTCAAACTCTTTGACTAACACATCAAAACAGACGTTCCAACTCCGCGATGTCTGCTTTATCCTATAAAACATCTTGCACACGGTTCCGCTGCTCCCACTGTCTACGAAGCTCTCTGGCTGTGTACTTATAGACGCTCTCTTCTAAAACATCATTTAGAAAAGCAGTCATGACACCTAACCGCCAGATATCGTAGTCATGGTATGTAGCCGTAGCAAGTAGGATCTGGATGGACTTAAGCATAGGGCCTTGAAAAAGGTTTCATCATTAGCCACAATTGGTCTATGATGCAAACCATTGACAAGTCTAGCTTTGAAAGTCACAACTTTTCCATATACACCAAGTAATCTTCTCAAGATATACTTGCTCCTGATGGGGATTTAACCCTTCAGATAAAGCAACCAAAGTCCATACTTTGTTGGTGTATAAGGATTTTATCTCAGATCGCTAAGCATCCAGCCATTCTTAGAGAGTCCTACTCCTGATGGCCTGGTCGAAACTAGTTAGGTCATCATCTCATGATGCAATCCTCGCTCCTACTGTCATAGAGAAACCAAAGTAACTCTCAGGTGGGTGAGGAACCCTACTAGATCGGCGGAGAGGCTGAGGTTCGTTGGTTACTATTGAATCCTCCGGTTCTACCAAATCGTCAGCTGTAGTTTGTATAGCTGGAACTCCTTCCAGTTCTACCTCATGACTACAAATTTGTTTCCAAAATAAATTCCTTTTTCCCAATAAGGTGGCATGCCGAGAAACAAAACATCTTTTGTTCCTCGGTGCGGTAGAAGATATTCCTTTGCAAATGTTTGGGATATCCAACAAACTTCCACAGAACTGAGTTCGCCTCGAGCTTGTCCGGATTTTGCTTTTAGACATAGGCCGGACAGCCCCAAATCTTAACAATATTTAAGATATGGGCTCTTCCCTTTCCATATCACATATGAAGTGGTAGGCAACTGATTTGATCGGAACCCTATTCAATAGGTATGCAATTTCATAAGTGCATAACTCCCAAAAGGAAATAGGTAACTCAGTAGTACTCATCATAGAGCACACCATATCATATAGGATATGATTGCTCCACCCCGATACACCGTTGTGCTGTGGTGTATTCGGAGGAGTAATGCTAAGAGAGAATCTCATTCTCCTTTAGAATAGTCCAAGAATTCCATGCACAAGTATTCTCCTCCCTGATCTCATCATAGGACATAATACTTATACCCGGTTTTTGGTTCTCTACTTCTAACTTATATTCTGTGAATATCTCAAAAGTTTCGGACTTATGTTTCAACAGGAATATATGACTGAATCTTGAGAGATCATCAGAGAATGTAATGAAGTACAAAGAACTGGTCTTGGCATGTGTAGACAGGGGACCTTACATACATCACCATGTATCAATCCCTAGAGTTTGCTAACTTTTTCTCCGTTTCTAATAAACAGAGCTATGGTCATCTAATCTTTGTGACATGACTGGCAAGTTTCACAAGATGTAAATTCAAACTGATTTAAATATGCATCTAAAATGTAACTTAGCTAGTCGGGTCGCATTGATATGACCTAGTCTACAAAGCCTCAAGAAGAATTCGTTCATTTCTGAACTCTTCCTCTCGTGTGTGTTCTGTATACTAGGAACTGTAGTTTGATTTAGAACGTCAATGCTTTTAGATAACGTGTCTGAACCGATCAACTTTTGAAATGTTCAAAACAATGTTCAACAATACAAAATTATATCCTTCTTTAATAAATAAAGAGATTGATATGATTTTGTATATCAGGTTCGGTATCTAATAGCATTTGTTCAGAATCAATGTATTGATAATACAGGGTGACAGTGACCAACAGACTTGGCTGCAACACTTGCACCGTTTTCTGTCTCATGAAACTTATCACCCGTTCTCAGTTCTCTACCTTTCTGTAGCCCATGTAACGGATTACATTTGCGGGATCCTGATCCGGTATCTAATACCTAGGACGTAGAGGACACTGAGAAACAGTTCTTTATAATGAACACACCCAAAGGAGATGCATCAACATGCACTTTCTTCGTTTGGGCGGCACGGGAATTCTGGTAATCCCCTATTTTCTGTTCTGTCTTATAACAATTATAAGTTGGAGCGGGACCAACGTTCCCCAGCTCAGTATAACAAGCGGGTTCGGTCAATATATCCGTATTATTATCTTGATTAAGGCGTGATATGGTCGCTACCTGGAGAGAGAGAGAAGAAAACACTCAGCGTATGCTCTTGCAAGATTAGATTGGTTATATATTTTATCTAATCAGGATGACTCCCACTGTTTTTATCAAATCTTCCTTCAAACCCTAAAAGGAAAGACTAGCCGGGATTAATTACACGCTACAAGTTCGCCAATCTTTTAGCCAGGCCAGTGTCGGTACTTTGAGGGAGGTCCCCCGTGCTTTCGCACTAACCTAATTAATGTAAATCTCGTTTTCCCGGAGGCGTAACCTCGTTAACACCTTTCTAGACTCCTACTTGATCGGCTAATTGTAATGTGTAAAACTCTCCCAGGAGTAACTCTTACTCGCAGCGGGTATCGGGATCCAACTATCTCATAGAAGGTATGCAATCTCATTGCAAATTTCAACACTTGAAATTCCCGATAATATTTTACCCCTAGCGTCCTATGACCTTGACGCAGGCCAACAAACTATAGTCCGCTAGTCAAGTTCAACCCGTCATTTCTTGATTGAATTAAACCCACCTGCACGACCCTTGACGCAGGCCAACAAAGTCGCACGACTACCCTAATCCAATCTGCATCATATGCATAAACAGATAAATACTAGTTAGTTACCGCACACTACGCCTTGACGCAGGCCAACAAACGTTGCACGAATACTAAGTAGGACGTATCTGAAATGACGAAGGGCTACGACAGGTTTTTCTGAAAACCTATTGCGTAATGAACTTGATATCGTTGTAGAATCAAATGATTTTGAAATGGAGTGTTTTTTAGGCTTTTCTAGTTTTGCTAAAGGGGTCACTCCCGGTGAAGGGATCGTCGGCCCTTTCCTCGTCGAATGAAGTGCGGGATATATCATATATATCACTGTGCAAAGCAGAAACTATAGAAGCAATCAAAAGACAAACCGAGTGTGTAGCATCTGCCAGTTATTGCTAAAGGGGTCACTCCCGGTAAAGGGATCTCGGCCCTTTCCTCATCGAATAAGGTGCAGGATGTTCTACAAGGAACACCACGATGCAAAGCAAGAACTGTAGCTACTTGTTTTTGAAAAATCGATTCCACATCTTTTAGGTTCTTTTTCTTTCATTAATCATATTAATGAAGTCCCATCATTTAAGTCACCTAAACATTACAGATAAATACGACGTACACTTATGCCATCCGCATTCGCCTCGATGTCCCCTCGTGCACCGTTAGGTTAGGTAACTAACGGCAGAGCGGGGCAGGGCTAGCGCGGGTGTAAAACATAAGTAACGTCTATATAATATATCATATATACTATATATAATATCTATCTGAACATATCACATGATCACATCACAGATAACGCAGCAGAAAATATCATATGAAATATTGAATATACTAGGACGTCCGTGTTTTATTTTGAGCCTCTATAAAACACGGATTCCACGGTCGCGATGAATAGCCAAACCCATACCTCTAGACCTCTACGAGAGCGGCAAGCAACCTTACCAATTCTAGAGTTAGGAGACCCGAACTCGACTTCTTGAGTTGGTCTCCCACTGGACTCCAGAACCCAGTTACTTGTGCTCTCCTCCTTGGGTCAATCCTAGTGCGGAAAAGAAAATAATATACAAATGGTGACATCTTCCGCAACCTAGAAGTGCCCCAATAAAAGAATATTACATACAAGTTTTTACATGAATGAAAATGAAAAACACTCATCTCACATAAACCCCCCCGGCTATTCAAACACGACGATCCAATATAACATATTCAGTAACACATAACATCACATGTCAAGATGATGACACTCCGGCCGCTTCTTATTTTGCTTCTTCTTCTTCTCCTTCTTCTTCTTCGTCTTCTGAGCCCGTTCTCCATTCTTCAAAAGTCTCTTCTTCTTCTACTATTCCGAATGGACCCACTTCTCACTCCATGAAAATACGAGTTCTGGGGTCCGTTCCTTCTCTACAATCTCCTCCACAAACATTGGACTCAACCAATTTTCAAAATGTTCCATTTCCAAACAGGTTGAGATCTAATATACAAAATCTACAAATGGAGAAGATTGTGGAGTTGTTTAAATAGGTTAACATTAACATTTCCCTCTTGGATGTAAGCCAATAAGTCCCTTCCTATGCAAAAAATCTTAAAGGACTTATGCACTAAGAAGAGGAAATCTTAGGTACCTAAGAAAGTTTTCTTAGCTAGTGCCGTGAGCGATGCTCTTACCCAACCTTTACCCCAAAAATGAAAGGACCCTGGCTGTCCTACGATTTCAATAACTATTGGGGATAAGAACATCAACCGTGCACTTTTGGATCTTGGTGCCAGTGTTAACCTACTTCCTTATTCGGTATATGAGAAATTAGGTGTAGGAGAGCTGAAACCTATACATTGTACTCTCCAAATGACCGACCGATCCATCATCCATCCTATGGGTGAGCTAGAGGATGTGTTGATCAAAGTAGGGGACTTCATTTTCCCCTTTGATTTCATTGTTTTAGACACACAGCTTGTGGCTAACCCCCGGAATTTGATTCCGGTGATACTCGGTCGACCATTCCTTGCAACTTTGAATGCTGTGATCAATTGTCAAAATGGTTCGATGAACCTATCTTTTAGAAACATGACAATTGACCTCAATATTTTTAAGTTGGGGAATCATCCCTCTGAACCTAATGCTAATATACTAGACGTTTGCCCGATCCAAGAGATCACCCCGGAGGACTGTGAATTAGAATTTTTTTTGTTCGATCACAGCAATCTTAACGCCACTAGTGTGTTCCTCCTTGAACCTGATACTGCTTTTACTCCCGATAATGACTACGAGTGTTTCACTTTCTCGAACGAACTTGACCAGTCATCACCTGAGTTTGAATCCTTTGAGTTTTCGGATGAGTTAGCTGAACCATCCGACTCGGTTGCTTACACTCATTTTGAACCTCTGCTGGAATCCTTTGAGTTTGAGACATTTTTGACGATTTTACTTTCAATCATTTCACCTCCAACGCTCGAAATCAAGCTATTACCGTCTCACCTTAAATACGTTTACTTAGGTGAGAATGAGACCTTCCCTATTATCATCTCGCCTTCTCTAGCCTCAGAGCAAGAGAAAGCCCTTCTGACGATCTTGCAGAGCAATCGGCAAGCCTTTGGTTGGAATATGGCGGACATCAAGGGGATTAGTTCCCTGATAGTGGAACATCATATTCATATGATGGATGATGCCAAACCAGCAAGAAATCCACAGAGACGACTCAACCCAGTCATGAAGTAAGCTGTTAAAAAGGAGATCGTAAAGTGTCTTGATAGTGGTATCATTTACCCTATCTCTGATAGTCAGTGGGTTAGCCCTATTCACGTTGTCCCCAAGAAATTAGGCATAACGGTCATAACAAATGAGGCGAACGAGTTAATTCCTACTCGCACCCAAACTGGGTGGCGAGTATGCATCGATTATAGAAAACTCAACGCCGCGACATGGAAAGACCACTTTCCATTACCTTTCATTGACCAAATGCTTGAAAGATTGGCTGGGCATGAATACTACTGCTTTTTGGATGGCTACTCGGCTATAATCAAATTCCCATCGCCGAAAAAGATCAGGACAAGACCACATTCACTTGTCCTTTCGGCACGTTTGCATATCGTCGCATGTCCTTTGGGTTATGCAATGCGCCCGCTACTTTCCAGCGGTGTATGATGGGAATTTTTTCAGACATGGTGGAAAAATTCTTGGAGATCTTCATGGATGATTTCTCTATTTTCGGCGACTCTTTTGATGAGTGTTTGCTACATCTAGACGCTGTCCTTACCCGGAGTAAGGATAAAAACCTTACTTTAAATTGGGAGAAGTGCCACTTCATGGTGCGTGAAGGTATTGTCTTAGGACATATCATCTTGCAAAATGGCATTGAGGTAGATAAAGCGAAGATTGAAGTCATTTCCAATCTCCCTCCTCCCAAATGCGTCCGAGACATTCGAGCTTTCCTTGGCCATGCCGGTTTCTATAGACAGTTCATCAAGGACTTTAGCAAGATTGCTAGGCCCTTGACTCTTTTGCTGTCCAAGGACACCACATTCAATTTCGACTCGAGCTGTATGAATGCGTTCGAGTCATTAAAAAGCTCACTCACTTCTGCTCCCGTTCTTTCTTCTCCTGACTGGACGCATCCATTTGAGATTATGTGCGATGCATCCGATTTTACCATTGATGCCGCATGTAATCTATTATGCTAGCCGAACATTGAACGATGCCCAATTGAATCACACAACAACCAAGAAGGAATTCTTGGCTCTTGTGTTTGCATTAGAAAAGTTCAGGCCTTATTTAATCGGCTCTCCAGTCATCGTATACACTGACCATTCTGCTCTTCGCCATCTGTCACGCCCCGCATATCAGAGTACGCTAAGATAGGCACGTGACATAGCCAACTATGCTACCCGTGGATAGGAAATTTTCTTCCACAGTCACATTACGGCTGTAGAGATATCAATAACAATAATAAACTATCTAATACATGTCCATAAGCCAGAATAAAACGAGTCAAGAATAAAATAGTGCGGAAGCAAAAGATCCAATACAAGAATAAACTGGAATGTACGTCCCATAATACGGGCTCACATCAGGAATGAAAAAAATACCGAAAGTAAAATGAACTAACTACTAACAAGTCCTCACTGCTCAGCCTGCTGACTGAAATACTCCTGCTCGTCCTGTAGAGAAGGTAAAGAACCTGAGCCATGCAAAGCCCAGACATCAGTGCGTCATAATTTCAAGGAATACTATAAACAGGGGTAGCAATACATGCAGGTATGAGTATAAATGGTAAAACAGGTATAACAGCGATAAAAGTGAGGACAGTAAGGGTAATGTGTAGTGAGTAATCTAAACTGGTCTATTGGGTTAACTACTCTCAAGTCTTTGAAATCAATTTGATGAATCATCGATGTAACTCAATAGTATCCCGTGCGTGCCCGGGATCACGGTGAAGATTCTCGGGCTGAATCCGAGACGTGCCGCTAGGCAGTAAAAAGGTAGTATGTAACGATGAGTGATGTCAGCAGCATCACCCCGGGGCTGGCCTAGCCCGTGAGACTGATCAGAAAAGATATCGAACTGTCGAGTTACAAGTCAGGTTTCATCATTGATTTCCTCGTACCCCCAAGTTATGTATGTTTAAGTCAGGTATTAAATAATCTGGAGCTAATGCCAACACAGGTTCAGACAGGTACAGGTTTTTCTGAATAGACAACAGGAAATGTCCATAGGGACAACAGGCCAGGTTTGCTGGCATTCGTAACAAGATCAGGTAATAGAGAAAGCCATGATACCTCAAGTCAAGTCAGGTAATATATATGTATCATGTCATGTCAAGAAGTGCACGGTATCACGTCGTGTCAAGTAATAGGTGTATCAAGTCATGTCAGGGGTGCACAAAATGTCATGTGGGTGCTCATAATCAAACTAAAAATAAGCATGGGTATACAAAACAAGTATGGGGTACTAATGGAACAATAAAAATGGAACATTGTGGTGTGGTATGCAAATAGGTACAGATTTAACATATGGATGCACGGTTATCGATTTGAGTTAGGGTTATGGTTCCAACACTAAGTAAAATACACTTAATCAAATATGGAATGTTGAAATCTCATTATTATGGGTTAAATGATTTAGGGATGCAATTATATATATATAATAGGTTAAATGGATGCAGACGGTGTCCGAAAGGTTTTAAACTATTAAAATGGTATTATGGCCTATACAAATAATCATTATGTGATTTAAATATGGATATGGGTATCGTGTATCGTAATCTAATATGTAACATATATATTTCAAGTTTTAGATCTAAAATTATGTAAACGGAACATCAAAATGTTAAATTGGGACATGTAGTATTAGATTTAAATTACAGGTTTACTATGCAATTAAATACATATAAAATAATATAAATAGCATGTAGCAAGTTTTACTTGCCTCGACAGCTGAAGAAACGGGTATACGGAACGTCACACGTCGGCGGAAAAAGTCGTGACGCGCACACGGTACACGGAACAGATCCAAACAACGTACAAGGGGATCACACGGGTCAGGTATGCTCACTGGGTAGCCGGGACGTCGACGTCGTCACGGCTCCGGCTATCTACAAAGGTTTAAAAAATTTACAGAAAAGAAAAAAACAAGAAAGAAAGAATAAAAAGAAGAAGAATAGAAGAAGGGAAGAACGAAAGAGAGAAGGCTCACTGGGGTTGCAACGGGGAGACGAGATGGTGGCGATGAGATCAACGGAGCTCCGGCCAGGTATTGTGCAGGGGCGTGCAGGGTTCTTGGCGGCTAGGGTTTGGTGTTGGTTTTGTTGTTGGGTGTGCAGGGTTTGATGAGGGAGAAGAGAACAGAAGAGAGGGAGAGAAGAGGTGGTGATGGCGACGAGAGGTGATCGGCGGCGATGGGATGAGGTGGTGTAGGTGGGTTTCTTGGGTGCAGGGTGTGTGCAGGGCTCGGGGGATGAAGAAGAAGAGAAGAAGAAGATGATGGAGATGAGGGTGACGAGGAGATGAGGAAGGTGTTGACGAGGGTTGAGGAGGTAGAGGAAAATAGGGTTAGGGTTTGAGGAGGCGGCGAAGTTGCATGGGTTTCTCGTGGCAAGCTCGGGGGTTTAAATAGAGAAGAGAGAAAAGAGAGAAGGGAGGTGACGGTAGCGAGGAAGCGGTGACCAGAATCGAGAAGCGCACAGTACTCGCGAGATGAGAGAGAGAGGAGCGAGAGGAGAGAGAAAGAAGAGAGAGAGAGAGAGACTGCTGCGCTGGGGAGAGAGAAAGAAAACAAGAAAGAAAGAGAGAGAGATTGGAGTGGGGCCGGCGCAAGGAAATGGAGTGATTCCATTGGCTCGTGGGGAAAGGGACCCAGAGGAAAAAGAGAGAGAGAGCTGATGGAGATCAGTAAGATATGATTGTTAAAGGAAAGATTATTAAAACTTAAAAGATATGTTAAGTTATTTAAATTTTAATTCGTATTAGTTTATAAAAAATTAATATTATATTAATAAAATTTGATTTTCTGGTAAATACAAATTTAGTCCAAAACACGCCCGGGTCGGGTCTAAAATTTTAGATTTAAAATACGAAAATTATGTGCAACTTCCAAATTCCAAAATGAATGATTAGTTAACTAAAATTCATACCCCTAAGAACGGACGCACGTACGCGCGCGCAACTATCCAAACACGTCCGTTTCACTGAACGAGACGAGAACAAAAATGCATGGATGCTACCACAGGGTTAGGGGTATCATGCAGGCTATGAAATGCAATTTTAATTTATTTTACGTGACCTAAAATGTTATATGATAAAATACGCGATGCTAGGTGAAATGTTAATATGTAGTATCCACTAGATACACGTGTCTATGTAACAAGCCAGGGCAATTTATAAATATGAATCAACCAGTCCAAGCAAGCGGGTCGGGTCGAATGCAATGTAAAAGTAAACTACCATTCATGTCCAAACATGGTAAATCAATAAAATACCACATATATATAAATACGGGAACTGGAATTGGTATAAATGAACTCGGTTGTTACATTATACCCAACTACAAAAAGAATTTCGTTCTCGAAATTCCAAGAACAAGAAAGGATAAACAATCAACAACTACAAGAATAGGTGGGGAAACTTCTGTAGGATTTCATCTTATCGTTCCTAAGTTGACTCTCCATGTGAACGATTACCCCAAGAAACAAGTACAAGAGGGATAACTTTGTTCTTAAGAACCATTTCTCTTCGATCCATAATCGATATCGGTCGCTCCTCAAAAGTCAAATCTTCTCGGACAGTCAGCTCCGAATGATCCAACACATGTATTTCATCTCGAACATACTTACGGAGTTGAGATACATGAAACACGTTATGAACATTCGCCAAGGATTGCGGTAACGCCAAACGATACGCCACTTCTCCAACACGCTCCAAAATCTCAAAAGGTTCAACGAATCGAGGACTAAGCTTTCCTCGACTTCTGAAACGGATCACCCCACTAGTCGGTGATATCTTCAAGAATACCAAATCACCAACGGCGAACTCTAGAGATCTTCTCAACGTATCTGCCCAACTCTTTGTCGGTCTTGTGCTACTTTTATATGTTTCCGGATAGTGTTAACTTTCTCAACTGTTTGCACTACCAAATCCGGTCCCAACATTCTTCGTTCTCCAATATCGTCCCAACAAACAGGTGAACGACACTTGCGACCATATAAAGTTTCGAATGGAGCCATCTGAATAGACGCCTGGAAACTGTTATTGTAAGAAAACTCTACCAAATGTAGATGATCCTCCCATGAACCCTTGAAGTCTAACATGCAGGCTCTCAACATGTCTTCAAGAGTTTGGATCGTTCTCTCTGACTGGCCATCTGTTTGAGGATGATAAGCTGTACTAAATTTCAATCGAGTCCCCAAACTTTCCTGTAAGCTCCTCCAAAAGTGTGATAAGAATCGAGTGTCACGGTCGGACATGATGCTCACCGGTACTCCATACAATCTTACAATCTCCTACATGTACCGTTCTGCCAAAGTTTCTGTTGATTGACCAACTCGAAAAGGGATGAAATGAGCTGCCTTGGTCAATCGATCAACATTCACCCAAACTGCATTGTTGCCTTTTGGACTCCGCGGTAGAGCCGTCACGAAATCCATGGTTATATGTTCCCACTTCCATTGAGGAATCGGAAGTGGTTGTAATAAACCAGCAACCCTTTGATGTTCAGCCTTAACTTGCTGACACACCAAGTACTTTGCCACAAAACGGGCAATCTCCCGTTTAATGCCTTCCCACCAGAAATGTTGTCGTATATCTCGGTACATCTTCGTGCCTCCTGGATGTACGGAATATGCTGAGTTGTGTGCCTCCTTCATGAGTTCTTCGCGAATATCTCCCTTTGGCACACACAAACGGCTACCATAACGCAACGAACCATCTTCATGAATCAATAAGTCCGTTCGAAGTCCAGCTTCAACCTGTTCTCAAAACTTTTGCAATTTAGGGTCCTGCAATTGCGCTGCTTTAATATTCTCGATCAACGACGACTGTACTTGCAGCTGCATCAACTGTCCCGAAGAATGCGGTAGTATAATCTCCAAATCAAATCTTCGAAAGTCTTCAATAAGTTCTTTCTGTGCAGTCAACATCTGAATTGCTGGTAACCGACTAAGCGCATCCGGCACGACATTAACTTTCCCCGGATGGTACTTAAGATCAAGATCGTAATCAGCCATCGGCTCCAACCATCTGCGCTGCCTCATATTAAGCTCCTTCTGCGTGAACACATACTTCAAGTTTTTATGATCGGTGAATACTTCGACCCTTTCGCCAAATAGGTAGTGTCTCCAAATCTTCAAAGCGAAAATCACAGCTGCTAGCTCCAAGTCATGGGTTGGGTAATTCTTCTCATGGGTCTTCAATTGTCTTGATACGTAAGCTATAACCTTTCCGTGCTGCATCAAAACACATCCCAATCCTTTCCCAGATGCGTCGCTGTGAATCACCAATCCTCCGGAACTGTCTGGCACGGTCAGAATAGGAGCGGTTATCAATCTCTGCTTCAACGCCTCAAAGGATGACGCACACTTCTCTGTCTACACAAAAGGTACCTCCTTGTGTGTAAGCTTGGTCAACGGCTCCGCCAGACGAGTGAAGTTCTCCACGAACCTTCTGTAATACCCGGCAAGTCCAAGAAAGCTTCTGATCTCTGCAACGTTCTTCGGAATCGGCCAATCTCGAACTGCTGCAATCTTTTCGGGATCAACTGCTATTCCATCTCCAGACACGACACGCCCCAAAAACTTTACTTCTTCAAGCCAAAACTCGCACTTGCTCATCTTTGCATACAATTTTTCTTGCCTCAACGTCTGCAATGCGATCTTCAAATGTTCTGCATGCTCTTCAATACTCTTCTAGTAGACCAGAATATCATCAATGAACACCACTATAAACTGGTCCAAGAATGGTGAAAAGATTCGGTTCATGAAGTCCATAAATATCGCCGGTGTATTCGTTACTCCGAAGGGCATCACTAAATACTCGTAATGTCCATACCGAGTTCGGAACGCCGTCTTGCAAATATCTTCTGTTTTAACTCGGACCTGATGATATCCGGATCGCAAATCCAGCTTCGAGAATACCCTCGCGCCACTAAGCTGCTCAAATAATTCGCCAATGCGAGGGATCGGGTACTTGTTCTTAATAGTCACCCGGTTTAATTCTCGATAATCGATGCTCATTCTCCTTGTGCCATCCTTCTTCTTGACTAGAAGAACTGGAGCTCCCCAAAGTGAGTTACTGCTTCGAATCCAACCCTTCTCAAGTAATTCAGTAACCTGCTTCTTAACTTCTTTCAACTCTACTGGTACCATTGGATAGTACGCTTTAGAAACTGGCGCTGCACCAGGAACAAGATCAATCGCGAACTCCACGTCTCGCTTCGGAGGTAAACCTGATATGTCTCCGAACACGTCTATGAAATCTCGAACAACAGCTGGCGCTTCATCTCTACCAACTTCTATCGACGAAAGAACATTAGCTGTCGGCCTAGCCCTAAACTCGACTGGCCCGACAGAACTGCTTCCTCCAGTGAAGATAAGCTTTGGATGTCCGGGAATCTGGAAAATTACTTTCTTTGACCTACAATCGATGTGATCAAGGAAAGTGTCAAGAAAATCCATTCCCAAGACGACTTCATAGCTGCCTGTATCAATCACCAAGAAATCTGCAAAAAGCTCCCGTCCATAAACAACAACTGCACAATCCTTACACTCTTTACTAGATATGATCTTTCCATTCCCAGTGTGTATGTCCCAACAACTAGACAGGGTCGTGCAAGTAATCGAGTGTGTAGCGATAAACTTGGACGACATAAAACAATGGGATGCACCAGAATCGAATAACGCTAATGCGGGAAAACCATGAACAAGTAGAATACCTGAAATAACTTCTTCTGAAGCCTTAGCTTCCTCAGCCGTCAGGGTAAATGCTCGAGCTTGATTGGGTCCCTGAGTCAGCTGCTTCTGTCCTTGAAACGGTTTCTGCGGTGGCTTCTGAACATCATCCTTTGTGCGAAGCTTCGACGGACAAGTGCTGATAGTATGATCTACCTATCCACAAACCAAACAGAGTCCTTGCCTCCTTCGACAATCTCTTTGCACGTGTCCAGGTAAATGGCAGTAGTCACAAATCACGGTCCTTCTCTGATCAACAACAACAGGCTTCTTCATCGGTGTTACGCCACGACGGTTCACCGGAATACCCCTGCGTCCATATGCTCGGTTCGGTGCAAATGCCGGCTTCCGTACTGTAACTGCTGGCTGCGGTGTACTCCCAGTCTTCATAGATAGGCTCTGCTGCTCTCGGGCTGCTGTAAGTACTTGTGAGAAAGTGGTCAAACCCAGGGAGAAAATCTGCCTCTGGATGTCCACATCCAAACTGCGCATGAACCTCCTTACCCTATCAGCATCGTTGGCAACCAAAGGTCCAATGAATCTACTGAGCTGCGTCCACTCAGCTGCATGTAAATCTACAGGTGCGCCGTTCTGCTTCAAACTAACGAATTTTTCTTCCATTTCCTCCCGTGCAGTCCGCGGGAAGAACTTCTACAAGAAACTCTTCGAAAAATCCGCCTAACTGATCGATTTGGGCAAGCGGGTCTCTTCCACAAACCACCATTCACGGGCGTAGTCTACCAACTGGATGCGTACCACATCCACCCTCTTATCCTCTAGGATCTGTGCCGCAACGAGTAAATTCTCCGTATCAACCAGCTACTGCTCCGCTGGCAACGGCTCCTCCAGGCCAGTAAAGACAGACGGACCCAGTCTCCTGAAATCCGCCACGGTACCTACACGATCCACTGGTCTAGCCACAACATTGTTCACGGACTGCTGAACGGTCCGCAAGCCTTCCTGAAAAGATTCAGCTTGCTGCTGGATCAGCTCGGTCTGTCGCTTTTGGTTCTCCAACATCCCATGTATTACTCTAAGCATAGCGGCTTCGTCAACACACCTTTGGTACGTTTTCAGATTCTTGTCTGCCATGTTCCTGAAATCAAAGCACCCAAAGGATTATCATGATAACAGATTCAAAATATAGATCAAGGATATGAATCAAGGTTAGGACTCCAAGTTACTTAAATAGAGTACCGCATTGTAACCATGCCGCGGTATCATAGCTACAATTACATAACTCCACCCAAGTCGCCTAAGTTCTAGAGATAACAAAAGAAAACCAGGTTTCGAGTCGATATGCAAAGGAGGTTTGCATATCGTAAAGGTATAATCAGGAGGAGGTTAAGATTCAAAAATGGTAAGACGGTAAGGTGGCAGGACATGTTTCCTAATCACGAGTATTCTGATTCGTGTATTGGGTCCAATACCCAACTACAAAAGAATCAAACCCAATTAACCTATAACCTATGGCTCTGATACCAAAAGAACCATGTCACGCCCCGCTTCCCAGAGTACGCTAAGATAGGCACGTGACATAGCCAACCATGCTACCTGTGGATAGGAAATTTCCTTCCACAGTCACATTACGGCTGTAGAGATATCAAGAACAATAATAAACTATCTAATACATGTCCATAAGCCAGAATAAAACGAGTCAAGAATAAAATAGTGCGGAACCAAAAGATCCAATACAAGAATAAACTGGAATGTACGTCACATAATGCGGGCTCACATCAGGAATGAAAAAAATACCGAAAGTAAAATGAACTAACTACTAACAAGTCCTCACTGCTCAGCCTTCTGACTGAAATACTCCTGCTCGGCCTGTAGCGAAGGTAAAGAATCTGGGCCATGCAAAGCCCAGACGTCAGTGCGTCATAATATCAAGCAATACTATAAACAGGGGTAGCAATACATGCAGGTATGAGTATATATGGTAAAACAGGTATAACAGTGATATAAGTGAGGACGGTGAGAGTAATGTGTAGTGATTAATCTAAACTGGTCTATTGGGTTAACTACTCTCAAGTCTTTAAAATCAATTTGATGAATCATCGATGTAACTCAATAGTATCCAGTGCGTGCCGGGGATCACGGTGAAGATTCTCGGGTTGAATCCGAGATGTGCCGCTAGGCAGTAAAAGGGTTGTATGTAACGATGAGTGATGTCAGCAGCATCACCCCGGGGCTGGCCTAGCCCATGAGACCGATCAAAAGGTATCGAACTGTCGAGTTACAAGTCAGGTTTCAGACAGGTACAGGTCAGGTATTAAATAATCTGGAGCTAATGCCAACACAGGATCAGACAGGTACAGGTTTGTCTGGATAGACAACATGAAATGTCCGTAGGGACAACATGCCAGGTTTGTTGGCATTCGTAACAAGATCAGGTAATAGAGAAAGCCATGATACCTCAAGTCAAGTCAGGTAATATATATGTATCACGTCATGTCAAGAAGTGCACGGTATCACGTCGTGTCAAGTAATAGGTAGATCAAGTCATGTCAGGGGTGCACAAAATGTTATATGGGTGCTCATAATCAAACTAAAAATAAGCATGGGTATACAAAACAAGTATGGGGTACTAATGGAACAATAAAAATGGAACATTGTGGTGTGGTATGCAAATAGGTACAGATTTAACATATGGATGCACGGTTATCGATTTGAGTTAGGGTTATGGTTCCAACACTAAGTAAAATACACTTAATCAAATATGGAATGTTGAAATCTCATTATTATGGGTTAAATGATTTAGGGATGCAATTATATATATAATAGGTTAAATGGATGCAGACGGTGTCCGAAAGGTTTTAAACTATTAAAATGGTATTATGGCCTATACAAATAATCATTATGTGATTTAAATATGGATATGGGTATCGTGTATCGTAATCTAATATGTAACATATATATTTCAAGTTTTAGATCTAAAATTATGTAAACGGAACATCAAAATGTTAAATTGGGACATGTAGTATTAGATTTAAATTACAGGTTTACTATGCAATTAAATACATATAAAATAATATAAATAGCATGTAGCAAGTTTTACTTGCCTCGACAGCTGAAGAAACGGGTATACGGAACGTCACACGTCGGCGGAAAAAGTCGCGACGCACGCACGGTACACGGAATAGATCCAAACAACGTACAAGGGGATCACACAGGTCAGGTATGCTCACTGGGTCGCCGGGATCGTCGACGTCGTCATGGCTCCGGCGATCTACAGAGGTTTAAAAAGTTTACAGAAAAGAAAAAAACAAGAAAGAAAGAATAGAAAGAAGAAGAATAGAAGAAGAAAAGAACGAGAGAGAGAAGGCTCACTGGGGTTGCAACAGGGAGACGAGATGGTGGCGACGAGATCAACGGAGCTCCGGCCAGGTATTGTGCAGGGGCGTGCAGGGTTCTTGGCGGCTAGGGTTTGGTGTTGGTTTTGTTGCTGGGTGTGCAGGGTTTGATGAGGGAGAAGAGAACAGAGGAGAGGGAGAGAAGAGGTGGTGATGGCGACGAGAGGTGATCGGCGGTGATGGGATGAGGTGGTGCAGGTGGGCTTCTTGGGTGCAGGGTGTGTGCAGGGCTCGGGGGATGAAGAAGAAGAGAAGAAGAAGATGATGGAGATGAGGGTGACGAGGAGATGAGGAAGGTGTTGACGAGGGTTGAAGAGGCAGAGGAAAATAGGGTTAGGGTTTGAGGAGGCGGCGGAGTTGCATGGGTTTCTCGTGGCGAACTCGGGGGTTTAAATAGAGAAGAGAGAAAAGAGAGAAGGGAGGTGACGGTAGCGGGGAAGCGGTGACCAGAATCGAGAAGCGCACAGCACTCGCGAGATGAGAGAGAGAGGAGAGAGAGGAGAGAGAAAGAAGAGAGAGAGAGACTGCTGCGCTCGGGAGAAAGAAAGAAAATAGGAAAGAAAGAGAGAGAGATTGGAGTGGGGCCAGCGCAAGGAAATGGAGTGATTCCATTGGCTCGTGGGGAAAGGGACCCAGAGGAAAAAGAGAGAGAGAGCTGATGGAGATCAGTAAGATAGGATTGTTAAAGGAAAGATTATCAAAACTTAAAAGATATGTTAAGTTATTTAAATTTTAATTCGTATTAGTTTATAAAAAAATTATATTATATTAATAAAATTTGATTTTCTGGTAAATACAAATTTAGTCCAAAATACGCCCGGGTCGGGTCTAAAATTTTAGATTTAAAATACGAAAATATGTGCAACTTCCAAATTCCAAAATGAATGATTAGTTAACTAAAATTCATACCACCAAGAACGGACGCACGTACGTGCGCGTAGCTATCCAAATACGTCTGTTTCACTGAACGGGACGAGAACAAAAATGCATGGATGCTACCACTGGGTTAGGGTATCATGCAGGCTATGAAATGCAATTTTAATTTATTTTATGTGATCTAAAATGTTATTTGATAAAATACGCAATGCTAGGTGAAATGTTAATATGTAGTATCCACTAGTTACACATGTCGATGTAACAAGCCAGGGCAATTTATAAATATGAATCAACCATAGTCACAATATTCGCAAATTATTCAGAAAATTCGCGAATAATTCGCAAATAATTTACTGGACGAATAATTTTGCGTTTTAATCGCCATTGGCGAATGATTCGTTTAGTACGCGAATAATTCGCAAAATCCGCGAATAATTCGCGTACAAAACGAATTATTCACAACACTAAGTCACTACTCACTAGCTAAAGTCTAAACTCTAATCTAAAGTAAAAGTACTAGCACTGTAGCACAGTGACAGCATAGCAGCACTTCAAAATAAAATTTTCAAAGTTCAGAACTTCAGAATCCAGATCTATCTCTCTCAGTCTCTCACTGGCCTCACCTGAGTCACCTCCACAACTTCTCACTTCTCAGTCCTCACCTCCACGACTCCACCGCCTCCAGGCCCTCCACGACTCCCCGACTCCACCGCCTCCACGACGCCTCCACGAGGACCACGACTCCACCGCCTCCACGAGGACCACGACTTCACCGCAGCCTCACTGCCTCTTCTATTAATTAGGGTTTCTCCAGTCCAGAGTCTTCTTTAGCCTTCTTTCAACCCCACCGCCGCCTCCTCGACCCAAATCCATCTCTCTAGACTCGAATCTCGAGACTCCGCGGCCGCCTCGCCAGAGTTTCTCCTCACCTTCTTTTGATTCCAAGACCGCCGGAGATTCCCAAGGTATTTTTTTCTAGTCTAGTGTTTTTTTCTTTTTGGGTTCTGATGCAAAATCAATTTTTTGATGAAAAATTCCCAAATCAACATACACAACAAATCTAGAGACCATATCGAAATATGCAATATCTATTAAATTATTAAAAATCCTAGCATACCACAATATGTAAAGCATGAGGGCCATCATCTCTATCAATTAGAGCCAGAAGCAGAATATCTAGTGGAAGTAGCTCATGCGTCCAAATGAAGAAGGCAAGATTGGCAATTGCTTTTGATAGAAGATCCTGGATGAAATAAATGGGCAAGTTCAAATAATATAAGAAATATGAAATATAATATGATAAAGAATTCAATATATAGCAAGAAACAGAATAAAAACCTAGACCTGCACAATATGTCCGCGTTGCAGTTCCACCTGGATTTGGTGAAGGAGGACATCCACCATTGTGTATAGGTTAGAAGTTACTTCTTCAGGTGAAAATTTCCTCAGGACACGTCCCTGATTCAAAGACAACAATTTATATTTTGAAATATGAAAATAAAGGGGAAAGATTTATCTAAAATTACTTGGATAGCCATAAAAGATTTGTACTATTGACGCTGTCAGGATGTCCATTCATAAGCATACAAGCACCAGCTGTAGGGTGTTTTTCGTCACCCTGGTGAGATGGGAATACGCGCGCGCTTGTCAGGCGTACTACAGATTCCCCCGGCCTAGGGTAGGCCGGGGTTTAATGATTGTGGGGATCCGAATCTCCGGCAGCCGCGGACTAAGCTGCCGTTAATTACCCCTCGCCTTTGGGGCGAGGGAACCTCCGATTAACGGGTTAAACTGGTCATGCGAACTCAATGTGCAGTGTACGTGTGTTGTGTTTTGAAAGGGGGGTTTGGATATATCGGGAGCCACGCAGAGTTTTTACGGGGGTTCCGCTACCCGGATAGCGGGCTGGGGGTCAAGGGGGCTAGCAGCCCCCTTGCGGGGTTCGGGGCAGCGCCCCGGCCCGAAATTTTTTTTGAGGGGGGAGAATGTTGCGGAGTATGTGTGTGTATAAATTTGTATACATATGTATATATGTATGTATGTACACAAAAGAGGGGGAAAAGACATCCAAGGGATGCGCAGGTGCGCAAGCGCGCGCGCCACGTGTCGGCACGCGGGCGACTTGCGCACCTGCGCAGTTGCGCAAGCGCGCGCGCCACGTGTCGGCACGCGGGCGACTTGCGCAACTGCGCAGGTGCGCAGGCGCGCGCGCCACGTGTCGGCACGCGGGCGACTTGCGCAACTGCGCAGGTGCGCAAGCGCGCGCGCCACGTGTCGGCACGCGGGCGACTTGCGCACTTGCGCAGCACTTGCGCAGTTGCGCAAGCGCGCGCGCCACGTGTCGGCACGCGGGCGACTTGCGCACACAACAGGCTTTTAGCCTAAAAAGATTTCTCTGAAGAGAAATCAAAGAGGAGTTAGACTCCTGAGTGTTTTTTTTTTGTTGGGTTAATGGAAGGGTTCTTCTTCTTCCTCCTGTTGCTTGCTGGATCTTGAAGATCAAGAGATGTAAAATCTCAAAATCTCTCCTTTTTAAGATCTGATGACAGATCCAAGTTCCCCTTTGTGGGTTTTGTGGTGGAAAACTATTTAGTTTTGAAAAAGGAAGAGTAAAACTCTTGATTTAATTCAAGAGAAAGAAGAAGGTTTTGGAACCTTGAAGAAGGAGAAAGATCTCAGATCTAATTTTTTTTGGAGAGAATGAAAAGTTATTAGATATTTCATTATCTTTGCCTTTATAGGCCATACATTTTACACATAGCCCCTTGGGCTTCACAAAATGGCATTTTGTCTATCCCATGGCTCATGTGCCATTTCTTTTTGCACATAAGCCATGGGCTTTACAAAAATTTGGCTTTATGCCTATTTTTCTTACATTTATCCGAAAATAAAATAAAAGAAAATGCAACAAAATTATTTATTACAAAAATTTTATCTTGGCGTGGGGGAGGCCGGCCGCTTCATGTTCGGGCTCGACCCGGGCATGGGCCCACTGGATCTGGGCTTGGGCCCACTTGGCTTGGGGTTGACTTTGATTTTGACTTGGTCAACCGGGGTGTAAATTTTTACCCCAACAAATTGCCCCCCATCAATAAATGCACACCACATACGTGGGTCGTGTGCATGAAATTGATGGATCTTCCTTCACGTGGAGGCGACTTGATTCGGTTCCCACCTTTTGGGAAGCTGGCACTGCCCTTTTTACGACATAGACGGTCGTTGCGGCCCTTTTTGCGACTTGGACCGTCGGTGCTGCCCTTTTAGCGACGTGGACGGTCAATGCTGCCCTTTTAGCGACTTGGACGGTCGGTTCTACCCTTTTTGCGACTTGGACGGTCGGTTCTGCCCTTTTTGTGACTTGGACGGTCGGTGCTGCCCTTTTAGCGACGTGGACGGTCGATGCTGCCCTTTTAGCGACGTGGACGGTCGATGCTGCCCTTTTAGCGACGTGGACGGTCGATGCTTGATTTGACTTGCTCTGCTTCTTGCAGTGTCAGGGGTAGACTTGACTTGCTTCGCTTCTTGCGGTGTCGGGTGGAAGTTGACTTGTTGATTTTGATTTGGGTTGACATCAGCATCGCTATACTGGAATATGGTACCAGGAGCGAACCATCATCTGTCATGGAGAGGATTTTGGAATTTTGGTTTTTGTTTGGCATCTGCATTGCTGCACTGGAATAATGCCAGGAGCAACTCATCATTTGCCCCGAGAGAAATTGAGAATTGATGGCTTAGGAGGCAGGTTTAGATCCCTATCACCTAAGACTTTTCAATTTTATGGGCCGTGAGGGTCCCATAAAAGCATTTTCTCCCTACGAGTCGAAAGGATCTCGTAGGCGTATTTTCTCCATAGGAGTCGTGGGGACTCTTAAGTGTGTTGCTCCTTTGTGAGTCGCAAGGCTCTCACGCAGGAATTTTCTCCTCTCAAAGTCGAGAGGACTTTGAGAGTGCATTTCATCTTCTTTTCACGAGTTTGCGCCCTTTCAGGTTTTCACAAACTCGTCGGCAGTCCTGCTGTTTTTACTCACGGAGCCCTTTCGGGTTTTCCTCCGTGCCCATTTTGCTTGTGGACATACCCTTTTTTTTCTTTTTTTCTTTTTTTTTTTTTTTTTTTAGTGGGACTTTGAATGTGGTCTCACCGGTAAGACTTAGGAGAGATTGGGATTGTTTTACGCCCGTGGATTGTATACGGTTTTGCAGGATGTATGATCCAGACCGTAGGGCCGGAAAAATTTCGGGACTTTGTCGGCGTCTGCATCGCTTCACTGGAATATGGTACCAGGAACGACTCATCATTCGCCGTTGGGGTATGGGATTTGGAATTTGGTTGGCGTCTGCATCGCTGCACTGGAATTTGGTACCAGGAGCGACTCATCATTCGCCATTTGGGGACTTGGAATTTGGATCTTGTTTGGCATCAGCACTGCTGCACTGGAATAATGCCAGGAGCAACTCATCATTTGCCTTGGGAGGACTCGGGATTTGGGTTTTTGGTCGGCATCAGCACCGCTAACACTGAAGCGAAATGCCAGGAGCGACTCATCATTTGCCGTTGCCCGTTGGGGAACGATGGCTTAGGAGATAGGTTTGGGTCCCTACCACCCAAGGCTTTTCAATTTTATGGGCCGTGAGGGTCCCATAAAAGCATTTTCTCCCTACGAGTCGTAAGGATCCCGCAGGTGTATTTTCTCCTTAGGAATCGTGAGGATTCCTAAGTGTGTTGCTCCTTTGTGAGTCGTAAGGATCTCACGCAGGGGTTTTCTCCTCGCAAGGTCGAGAGGGCTTTGCGAGTGTATTTCATCTCTTTTCACGAGTTTGCGCCCTTTCGGGTTTTCACAGACTCGCCGGTTGTCCTGCTGTTTTTACTCACGGAGCCCTTTCGGGTTTTCATCCGTGCCCGTTTTGCTTGTGGACATACCGTTTTTTTTTTGTTTGTTTTTTTTTGCCGCTGGTGGGACTTTAAAAGTAGTCTCACCGGCAGGATTTGGGAGAAATAGGGGTCATTTACGCCCGTGGATTGTATACGGTTTTGCAGGATGTCTGATCCAGACCGTAGGGCCGATGTGCTCAATTCGCCTGCGACTTGGAGCATTCATGTGTAGTATTTCTTGAGATATCGGCCATTGATGGGTGGCATGGGCCTTTCTCCCTCGGCACTTATTAGTTGGTAGGATCCTCCGTCGAACACTTTCTCGATGACGTATGGTCCCTCCCAGTTCGGCTCGAATTTTCCCTTGGCATGTCGATTGGGGATGATCGGTCGTTTGAGGACCAACACCAATTCACCTTTCTTGAAAGCGCGGAGACGAGTTATCTTGTCATAGGCCCGTGACATTTGGGCTCGGTATAGCTCCAGATTTTGCTGCACCGCGAGCCTCTTTTCTTCGAGGGCATCGAGTTCTTCAAGTCGAAGGAGCACGTTTTCTTTCTCCGTCAACTCATGTTGGACGGCCATTCTTAAGCTTGGGACTTCGACTTCGAGGGGGAGGACCGCCTCCACTCCGAAGAGCAATGAGTATGGAGTGGACTGTGTTGGAGTACGGTGCGTGGTACGATATGCCCACAACGCCTCGTGAAGTTTGAGATTCCAGTCTCTCTTGTTGGCTGAAGCATTTTTCCTCAGGAGCTTGCATAGAGTCTTATTGAAGGCTTCGGCTAGCCCGTTGGCTCTTGGATTATAGATGGAGGAATATCTCCGGTCTATCTTGTGCTGAGTAGCGAACCTTGAGACATTGAAGCTCTTGAAAGAAGGCCCGTTGTCAGAAATGATTCTTCTTGGTGTACCAAAGCGGTATAGAATATTATGCTGGAAGAATGTCAGAATATCTTTTGTCTTGACTTCTTTTAGCGGGACAGCTTCAGCCCATCTGGAGAAGTAGTCTGTCGCGGCCAGTATGAACCGGTGGCCTTTAGATGACGGAGGATCAATTGGGCCAACAATGTCGGTGCCCCAAACTTCGAAGGGCCACGACGCCACTGTAGGATGCAATGGGTTGGGATGCTTGTGAATAAAATCACCGTGAATTTGGCAGATATAACATTTCTTTGCATGCTCTCCGCAATCCCGTATCATGGTGGGCCAGTAATACCCAAGCCGTTTGATTTGAAGTCGCATCTTGGGGCCAGATTGGTGAGCACCGCAAACGCCCGAGTGGACATCTTTCATGACCTTTTGGGCTTCGGCCAATGAAAGACACCTGAGCCAGAGTTGGTCATATGACCTGCGGTATAACGTGTCATTTACAAACACGTATCGGAGAGCTCTTTTCTTCAGCTGAATCCTCGCAGATTTTTCTTCGGGCAGCTTGTCGTATCGGAGGTACTCTATGAAGGGTTCTCTCCAATCGGGCTCGTCTTGGATGATCGAAGCTTCTTCCGCAGGACTGCTCTTCTGTTCCGCGCTTTCCTCTTCTCGTAGAGAGACTGGGGGTAGAATTTGCCGGCTCCTGACTGTGATCAGAATTTCGTCCATTTCAGGATCAGCCAGTTCCTTGGCCAAGCGAGCGAGTACATCAGCCTTTCCGTTCAACGCTCTAGGGACTCTCGTTAGTTTGATATGAGTGAACCGTTTCATGAGTTCCACCACCCTACCTCTGTACCGAGCTAACTCGGGTTTGTATATCTTATAGTCGCCGCTTACTTGGTTGACGACAAGCTGGGAGTCACCGTAAACTCGTAGCCGAAGGATTTCCATTTCTATGGCGAGTTCCAAACCAGCTATCAGAGCTTCATACTTAGCTTCATTGTTCGTTCGAGGCTCGGTGAGAGCAAAAGAACGTCGTAGGGTTCCCATTGATGGTGTGATGAACACCAATCCTATCCCTGCTTTTATCTCCGGGACGCTTGATTTACTGGAGGTCCTTATTGACGAGGCTCCATCGAAGTCGAGCTCCCAACATGGCTCATCTTCCTCGAGGTGCAGCACTTGTTCATCGGGTAACTCACAATTTAGTGGCGACCCTTCTGGTATGGGATGAGCGGCGAGAAAGTCTGCAATAGCTTGCCCTTTTACTGCTTTCTGAGGGGTATAAACTATGTCAAACTCAAGTAGCATGACAGCCCATCTTGCCATCCTGCCGGCTAGGCTTGCTTTGGTCATCAAGTGTTTGAGCGGGTCGACCTTGGAGATCAGCATAACCCGATGAGCCAGCAGATAGTGCCTCAGCTTCTTCACAGCAAATATCAGAGCCAGGCATTGCTTTTCGATTGGGGAATAGTTGTGTTCCGCCCCGACTAGAGTTCGACTGAGGTAGTAGAGGGCATTTTCCTTTCCCTCCTCGTTATTCTGGGCGAGGAGCGCACCGAGTGACTCATCTAGCGCGGCAGTATAGAGAATCAACGGTTTATTTGGAATGGGAGCAGCCAACACTGGAGGGTGCAACAAGTACTGTTTGATACTTTCGAACGCTTCTTGACACTCGGCATCCCAGATAAAAGGAGCTCCTTTCTTCATGAGCTTTGAGAAGGGCCTACATCTCCCCGATAAATTTGAGATAAACCTCCGTATATAAGCAAGCTTGCCTTGAAAAGATCTTAGCTGCGTCAGACTCTTCGGAGGAGGCATCTCCATGATGGCCTTTATCTTTGATGGGTCAACTTCGATCCCTCGATGTCGAACTATGAAGCCCAGGAATTTTCCCGATGACACGCCAAAAGCGCATTTCAGAGGATTCATCTTCAGATCAAATTCCCTCAGTCTGGTGAGAACGGTCCTAAGATCCTGGATATGATCGGCCTTGGTTTCAGTCTTAACGACCAGATCATCAACATAACATTCGACGACTTTATGAATTAGGTCATCGAAGATATTAGTCATCGCCCTTTGATATGTAGCACCTGCGTTCTTCAGTCCGAATGGCATTACCTTGTAGCAATATATTCCGATCGGGGTTCGAAATGCTGTGTGCTTCTCATCCTCAGGTGACATCTTGATCTGATTATATCCAGACGAGCCGTCCATAAAGGTGAACAGTTCGTAATTTGAGGTGTCATCGACCATCATTTCCATGACCGGCAGCGGAAAGTCGTCTTTAGGACATGCCTTGTTGAGGTCCCTGAAATCGACACAAACTCGGATCTGCCCATTTTTCTTCTTCACTGGGACTATGCATGCGATCCAGTCTGCATATTTCTCTTCCCTGATAAAGCCGGCATCGATGAGTTTCTTAGTTTCCTCGATGACCTTTTCTTCTAGTTCCCTTCTCATTCTTCGAGGAGCTTGTTTGACTGGCTTAGCATCAGGAGATATAGCCAACTTATGTACGGCCACTTCAGGGGAAAGGCCGGGCATTTCTTTGTATGTCCACGCGAAGCAGTCGACGAACTCATGCAGCAGGGCAATTATCTGCGCTTTCATTTCCTCTGACAAGAGCGAGCTGATGTAGGTCGGCCTTGGATTATCGGGCGTTCCTAAGTCAATCTCGGTTAGCTCGTCAAAGGTTGCTTGTCCGCCATCTTCGAGCTCTTGAGGAGCTTCTTCTGGCTCGGCTATCTCGTCGTCATCTTTTGATCTTTCGCTGGCCTCACCAACATGGATCATGTAGCACGCTTTGGAATCAGGTTGAATGTAGCCTATGCCCCGTCTATCTGGAATTCGTCCATCGATGAGTGCTCGGACCTGGGGCGGATGCCATAGCCCTTCGTAAAACTTTGCTTCGGACTCCGTTTGATATAACCGGCATCCGCACTTTTTAAAGTATTCCCGCATCTCGGGCGCATAGTATCTGGGATTGAGAACGGCTCTTATGCCTCTCTCATATGGAAGGCACGCGACAGACAGATCGCCCGGGTGGACAACGGGGTTTGACCCATAAAACAGGATGCCCTTCTGTCCACTTTTCCTCCCGGGAACGTAGAAAGTTTTCAGCTGGTCCACGGTGGAGATTGATAATGCATCGAGCTCTTTACACATTTGCTCTGGTACCTTTGTAACGGCTAGGGACCCTTCTGCAACTTCAAAGGTCTCTCGTAGTTTCGCTTGTTGCGTGGGGGTCCAATCTGCACCGCTGTTGCACGACAGGTCCTCCTCCTCTGACTCTTCAGTGTCGCTGCTAAGATGAGGGCGGACTTTGCTGCTAGACGGGCCTTCGGTAACAGATTCGTCCGTATCGCTGCCGAAACGAGGGCGAGTTTTACGGGAGGACGGGCTTCCAGCATCGGACTCATCAGTGTCGCTGCCGAAATGCGGGCGCACTTGGGTATTTTTGCT
Source organism: Agapanthus africanus (assembly GCA_030015575.1). Classification (NCBI taxonomy): domain Eukaryota; kingdom Viridiplantae; phylum Streptophyta; class Magnoliopsida; order Asparagales; family Amaryllidaceae; genus Agapanthus; species Agapanthus africanus. The sequence goes on from JASDDO010000014.1 coordinate 145,901,633, forward strand.
TTTGAAAGTGACAGCCGGCGCAGATTTGCTTTTGAGTTTTGGGGCCGGTCTATCCTCGGTCAGTTGTAGCTTAGCATTTTGGTGGTTCATAAAGTACCGAGAATCTTCGTAGCGGACTTCATGCACACCGAACGGCTGGATGTCTCCGTCAATACGTCTTTCTTCGCCATTTTTAGTATACTTCATGCATTGATGGAGAGTCGACGGAATGATGCCGTAATCATGGATCCACGGCCGCCCCAAGAGAATCTTATAAGATATGTCGGCGTCGATCACGTATATCTTAGCTTCAGTTTGCAGATCCCCAAATTTGATTGGCAAAGCTATAGACCCTAGAACTTGCTGGCAATTTTGGTTGAACCCTTGAATGACAATCCTTTCCCTCGACAGGTGTCGGACGTCCATTGACAAACTCTTCAGAGTTCGCAAGTTCATGATGTTCACTGAGGACCCCGGATCAATCAATATACGATTAATTCGATCTCCGTCGCTGTACCCGGTCACGTAAAGCGGCCGATTATGCTCAGCCGTTCCCAGTAGCAAGTCTTCATCCTTAAATGTGACTGCGGCGGCATGCAAAGCGTGCTGGGCTTCTTTCATATTAATTTCCGCAAAGTGAGCCTGATACCGCTCGGGGTTTTGTAGAGCATGGATGAGAACGTCTCTAAGCTCCTTAGATAGGACCAAGGCGTCGTAGATGCTCAGGAGAGATGGAAGCTTCCGGAGATGTGCCAAGACATTATAGTCCACCGAGGAAGGACTTATGTTTTCATCGGCCGGTTCTCTGCCATCTTCTTCATTAGCGACATGTTTTTCCTTCCCTTTTGGGGCGTTGCCCTGATTTTGCGGTAGAGCCCTGCCGCTTCTGAGCTGGATTTGATTGGCCTTTGTGGTGAGCTCCTCGTCCTCTTCGGGAAAACAGAGATCATCCTCGGAGTCGCTGCCAAGATGGATGGCATAGCAGGTCACTACTGGGATCTCTTCATTGGAGTCTTCTTCTAACTCCTCCAGAATTTCAGCCGCTTGTACAGGGAAGAACTCCTTCAATTGAATCAATGTTCTTTCCTTTTGTTCATATTCTTCGAGGGAATCGATATTTTTTTGAATGGTCGATCTCCCTGCAGACTCTTTTTCGTGCCGAGCTGCACTTTTCTTCTTCTTGAGCTTCTTGGATTTTGAGCCTGATGGAGCCGCATAGGCAGCTGGACTGGTAGGCTTCTTCTGTTCTTCCCATTCCATCCTGGGCTCTTTCTGAAGTAGCTTTAGCATCTTCTTCGTCTTATTAGATATGTGCGTACTCCACGGAGGCCGTGATGAGTCAGTTTCATTTCTTAGGGCCGCGGGTTCGGCTGTCTGCTCCCAGAAGGCTTCGGCTTCTGTCTGTATAAAGTTGGCGGTTGCAACTTGATTGTTCACCAACACGCTTTTGGATAGCTCGATCTCTCCAGCCTTGTACTGCTTCTCGACCCAGTCTTTGAAGATATAGCAATCCTCGATCGCATGGCTCACTACTCGGTGGTACGGGCAATACAGAGGATTGTCGGTCATTTTTGCTTCTTGGGGTCTTTTCGACTCCGGCAATTGTAAGCCGTTGTTCAAGGCATCTTTAAATATCTTACGGACCTTGTCCCTTCTGAAAGAGTAAACCTTGTTCTTCTTCTCTTCTAGGGAAGGCCCATCTCCTCCCAGCAATGGCTTTCGAGACCGGTTGGTTTTGGATTCGCCCGCCCTTCGCTTTTCTTCATTGTCGGAGGCATTGAAGACATTGGTACTGCTGGAACTCCCGCTTCTACGGTTGTCGTCCCGCTTGCTTTTCCAGGTTTTGTCTCTCTGAGTGTCCGGCGGGGACTCTTGCTTTGAGCGTTCCAGCATTTGGACTTTCTTGGTTAGCTCCTAAAATGTCTTGAGGCCCGCTGTACACAAGAATGGGACCATCCAATTGCTGAGGTTCCCAATGAGAAGGCTGACGGACTGGTCCTGCTCCAGCGGCGGTTCGCATTTGACTGTGAGATTACGCCATCGGGCGATAAAGTCGGTGTTGCTTTCATTCTTCCCCGGCTTAGTCCTCACAAGGTGGGCAATGGAGATTTTATCACTGACACTCATGAACCTTTGCCGAAACAGGGACTCCATTTGGGCAAAGGTAATGACGGACCCGTCCGGTATACTCGCATACCAGTCAAAGGCGACGCCGGTCAGGCTGTTGACAAACTGACGAAGAAGGAGCGCGTCATTGCCCCCTGTATTTCCGCACGATGCTTTGAAGTGGGCGACGTGCTGGTTTGCATTCCCCGTTCCATCAAATCTTCCGAACTTAGGAATGACGTAGCCGCTTGGGAACTCAATCAGATCGTACTGCGCGGGATATGGCCGCCCACTACTGCCGATTTCTTTCTGAGCTTCAGCCTCGGCCACCAATGTTTTAACCTTGCTGGTGACCAAATCCATTATCCGATCCTGTGTTAGCGGGATGGTGCTATCTGGGGCCAAGGCGTCCCCAGAAGCGGAATGTAGCCGGCTTTCATTTGGCTCGACCAGTCTTGGTCCCAAAGGAACAGGCATTGGCTGCCTCGGATTGTCATCACCCGGCTGATTAGTAGCGGCTTGTGCTTGATTAGGAGGCGCTCGAGCAATTTGAGCCGTAAGCTGCATCACCACGTTCGTTAAGTCGTCAATCTTCGAATAGAGCTTGGCCATCTCTTTATCTTTGCTCCTGAGCTGTTTTCGAAGTTCTTGAAGCAGCTCTTGCTCCGCAGTCCTAGGGCGGAAAGTCGGCTCTTCCTCGCTGTCCGAGCTTGACTCTGCATGGACCGAGGGGTCTTTCTGCCTATCATCCTCATCGAGAGGGTTTTCTTCATCCAGCAGGGGCGGCTGTTCTTGGGCAGCGGCAACCACATTCGGGCTAGATTGAGCTTGGGATGTGGTGGCCCCATCCTTGCTTTTGCTGCGAAGGTTGTCGCTGGGGCGTCCTCCCGCCATATAGACCGTATGGATGATATATCCGGCCGTCTTTCTATCATTGGCAGTTGATTTGGTGGATCGCTGTCTTGACCCCCTTGTTTCGGTAGCTGGTAGTCGATTGAAGGCGTCTGGCTTAACCAGTTTCTTGAATGGTGCTGGCGCTTCTTTTCTGGGTTTTCCCCGCTGCTTTCGTGCGGCACAGAGTGCTTCATAGACTCTTGATGAGACAGTGTCATAATTTTTCTGTTGGGGCCGGGACACGTCTCTTTGCGGCACTGTTCGGACTGCTGTCTTCTTGATTCTGGCGGTCATGGCATTGTTCTGAACCCACTTTAGAGGCTCGAAGGAATTGCTGATTCTTACGTCCGACTCAGCCGTCGTCGCGGGGCAACTCTGCACTTGGAACTTCACACGATTCCATTTGGCCGAAGCCTTGGCCCTTTTGTTGGCTCGATACCTGAGCCGCTTCTGCCTTAACTTTTCTGTTCTAAGCACCTTGCAGACTTCGGCTTTTTGGGAAGACGCCGCATACCGGTTGATGGAGGGCCTTGGAGATACGCCCGATTGTGCATTTGTTGGAGTCATCGCCTGAGCTCGTCCGCAACTTTTAATGTTGCCCTTCACATCGGAAGTCTTGCCCCCAGCTAGAGCGCCAGGGACTCGTTCAGACACCATCTTAAGTTTCGGTTGTGGTGCCTTGGCGATCACGACATTCGACCTCTTACCCCTTGAGACCGGCTTGGCCACCTGTTCCGCTGGGATCTCTGCCAGATGAGCGCTTCCGGCAGGGTAGATGATGACAGAGCCAAACTGGCGGGGTGGTTCCTCCCATTGTCGACTGAGGCTTGCGGGGAGAACCACACGAGCGTTGATCTTGACCACGTACGGAATCGGGGTCGCTTTGGAAGTTGAATTCGTCTGGGAAGACATTGTCGTTGAAGGTTGATTGCTGCACGGAAAAAAAAACATCATTTCAGTATAGGCAATCGATATGTATATTGATTGAGTTCGTATGAACGTTTAACCCGAAATATGGAAGGAGAGATTGGTCCCACCGGGCGTGCCAGAACCTGTAGGGTGTTTTTCGTCACCCTGGTGAGATGGGAATACGCGCGCGCTTGTCAGGCGTACTACAGATTCCCCCGGCCTAGGGTAGGCCGGGGTTTAATGATTGTGGGGATCCGAATCTCCGGCAGCCGCGGACTAAGCTGCCGTTAATTACCCCTCGCCTTTGGGGCGAGGGAACCTCCGATTAACGGGTTAAACTGGTCATGCGAACTCAATGTGCAGTGTACGTGTGTTGTGTTTTGAAAGGGGGGTTTGGATATATCGGGAGCCACGCAGAGTTTTTACGGGGGTCCCGCTACCCGGATAGCGGGCTGGGGGTCAAGGGGGCTAGCAGCCCCCTTGCGGGGTTCGGGGCAGCGCCCCGGCCCGAAAATTTTTTTGAGGGGGGAGAATGTTGCGGAGTATGTGTGTGTATAAATTTGTATACATATGTATATATGTATGTATGTACACAAAAGAGGGGGAAAAGACATCCAAGGGATGCGCAGGTGCGCAAGCGCGCACGCCACGTGTCGGCACGCGGGCGACTTGCGCACCTGCGCAGTTGCGCAAGCGTGCGCGCCACGTGTCGGCACGCGGGCGACTTGCGCACCTGCGCAGGTGCGCAAGCGCGCGCGCCACGTGTCGGCACGCGGGCGCCTTGCGCAACTGCGCAGGTGCGCAAGCGCGCGCGCCACGTGTAGGCACGCGGGCGACTTGCGTACTTGCGCAGTTGCGCAAGCGCGCGCGCCACGTGTCGGCACGCGGGCGACTTGCGCACACAACAGGCTTTTAGCCTAAAAAGATTTCTCTGAAGAGAAATCAAAGAGGAGTTAGACTCCTGAGTGTTTTTTTTTTGTTGGGTTAATGGAAGGGTTCTTCTTCTTCCTCCTGTTGCTTGCTGGATCTTGAAGATCAAGAGATGTAAAATCTCAAAATCTCTCCTTTTTAAGATCTGATGACAGATCCAAGTTCCCCTTTGTGGGTTTTGTGGTGGAAAACTATTTAGTTTTGAAAAAGGAAGAGTAAAACTCTTGATTTAATTCAAGAGAAAGAAGAAGGTTTTGGAACCTTGAAGAAGGAGAAAGATCTCAGATCTAATTTTTTTTGGAGAGAATGAAAAGTTATTAGATATTTCATTATCTTTGCCTTTATAGGCCATGCATTTTACACATAGCCCCTTGGGCTTCACAAAATGGCATTTTGTCTATCCCATGGCTCATGTGCCATTTCTTTTTGCACATAAGCCATGGGCTTTACAAAAATTTGGCTTTATGCCTATTTTTCTTACATTTATCCGAAAATAAAATAAAAGAAAATGCAACAAAATTATTTATTACAAAAATTTTATCTTGGCGTGGGGGAGGCCGGCCGCTTCATGTTCGGGCTCGACCCGGGCATGGGCCCACTGGATCTGGGCTTGGGCCCACTTGACTTGGGGTTGACTTTGATTTTGACTTGGTCAACCGGGGTGTAAATTTTTACCCCAACACCAGCCAACAGATATTGTCGATGCTGTGGAAAACTATGGCTAAGGTAGGTCATAGCATAATCTGGATCAGCTGCTGGAGAAAGAAGTTGAGTGCATTGTGGATTACTGTTGTCTCTGCCTGGTGCAATAAAATTTAGAAAAAAATCAGATATGACCTAGGGGGTGTTTTGGGGCAGAGAAGGGGGGTTCGTTGGCTGAATTGAGTGACACGTGACATATCTTTAACTAAACAGCATAGCCACATAATTCGTGAATTATTCGGCGAATTCGCGAATTTTTGATCGGCTGATTAAATCTCCGATTTAATCGCCGTTGCCGGAACGCGCTGAATAATTCGCGAATTATTCGAAAAAACGGCGAATAATTCATAAAATCAAAATCTAGCGTCTCATATATTAATTTCTTGCTCGAAATCCTTCCCGAACATTTCCCGAACACTTGCCGATTCTTTCCCGAATACCTGCCGATTTTTTCCGAATAGTTCTCCGAATCCGAATTTTCGACCTCGCCGAATTATACCCGAATCACGAATTTGTGACAATCAACCAGTCCAAGCAAGCGGGTCGGGTCGAATGCAATGTAAAAGTAAACTACCATTCACGTCCAAACATGATAAATCAATAAAATACCACATATATATAAATACGGGAACTGGAATTGGTATAAATGAACTCGGTTGTTACACCATCTTTTTGCAAACAAGGATGCAAAATCTCGGCTAATCCCTTGGATCCTCTTACTCCAAGTATTTGACCTTGTCATCAAAAACAAAAGAGGATGCGAAAACGTAGTCGTCGACCATCTTTCACGCCTCCCTTCTTCGCCGACGCTTCAATTTTCGATAAACGACGTTTTTCCGGATGAGCAGCTCTTGACAGTATCATGCGAACCTTGGTTCGCAGATATTGTAAACTATCTAGCCACCGGACTACTGCCGAATGAATGGTCAAAACAGGACAGAATCCGATTGCTATCCCAGGTAAAACACTTTTACAGGGACAAACCTTATCTGTTTAAATACTGTTCCGACCAGATTATTCGTCGGTATTTCCCCGACAATGAATTCAAGAGCGTGTTGTGATTTTGCCACGATCAAGCATGTGGCGGGCATTTTGGCCCTAGAAAGACAGCCGAATAGATCTTGCAGTGTGGTTTCTACTGGCCATAACTCTTTAAAGACGCACATGATTACTGCAAGATGTGCTCCCGGTGCCAACACTTGGGCCGAATATCCAGGAGAAACGAAATGTCGCTCCAACCAATCTTGGCTGTGGAAGTTTTTAGGGATTGATTTTATGGGACCGTTTCCCAATTCTTTTGGGAACTTGTATATTCTCCTCGCTATTGATTATGTTTCTAAGTGGGTCAAGGCTGTGCCCAGCCGGACTAATGACAACAAGGTTGTCGTTAGATTTCTCAAAGAAAACATTTTCTCCCAGTTTGGGCACCCCGAGCAATCATTAGTGACAATGAAACTCATTTCTATAATAGGACTTTCGAGTCCTTAATGCAGAAATATTCCATTAATCATAACCTATCAACACCTTATCAACCCCAAACGTGTGGGCAAGCCGAGATTTCAAATTGGCAAATCAAATAGATTTTGGAAAAAACGGTTTCCAAAAACCGTGAGGATTGGTCTTTAAAACTTATTGATGCCCTTTGGGCATTTCGAACTGCCTATAAGACCAATCTTGGCATGTCTCCTTATCGGCTTGTTTATGGAATTGCTTGCCATCTTCCAGTAGAAATAGAGCATCGTGCATTTTAGGCGATAAAAGAGCTGAATTTATCTATCGAAGATGCGGGCAGCCATAGAAAGCTGTAGTTAAATGAATTGAACGAGCTTCGCAATGAAGCTTACGAAAACGCGGTTGTCGTAAAAAACCGAACGAAGGTGTTTCACGATAAACACCTAATGCGCAAAATATTCATATCTGGTCAACAGGTATTACTTTACGACACCCGGCTACATTTCCATCCCGGCAAGCTCAGATCTCGATAGAAAGAGCCATTTTTTGTTCGTACCGTATATCCGCACGGTGCGTTCAACCTAGAGAATCCGGAGGACGGTTCACTATTTAAAGTGAACGGACACAGGCTTAAACCGTTCCTCACTGCGGACCCTTCGGAGGAGCTCCTGATATTGTAGGAGCCAGTTTACATCGACTGATCTTCCTCCGCCTACCCCCAAATTTCAGTTATCTAGTCATAAACAGTGGAAACACTATTTCAAATAAGTTTGGGGGTATGTCACACTTGTAATTATATAAATAAATAAATTAAAAATTATAAAAATTATAAAAAAAATTCCAAATTTTCGGGGGTATTTTTGTAAATATTCAGTTCTATTAATTGAATAAATAATTAATACAATTTTTTCTTTACAAAATAAATTCCTCTTTTTAAGGGGTCCTTTTTGCAAATAACCAATCCCCCTATAAAAACATCCCTACCCCTTTCTGAATTTCCCGAACCCTAATTTAACCCCTCAGAAAAAACCCTAGCTGCTGCAGCAGAGATCGCAGCGAGATCGCACCACACGGCCGCGTAAGCGCCACCAACTACACCTCCTAACCGCGCATCCGCCACTCCTTGTTGTCCTTACCCTCTAAAAATTTCAGAGGGGGTTTGCAAATTTTTTTATCTTCTCTGTAAATTTCCTATTTTCTGTACTTCTCTATCATGGCACCCACACTTTAGTTTGAAAGAGATTTTTCCCAAATGTTTGCACACACAGTTTATGGTAGTTACTTCGGTGATGAGATCCGAAGGCGCGGATGGAACTTTTTACTATTTAACCATCCGAATGCCTTCGCGCTTCCGGATCTTGTCACCCATTTTTTTGAATGCATGGAGGAGGGTTGTCTTGCACAACACGGGTACATTAGATTAATGTGGGGGGATAGGGAAATAATAATTGATAGGGATTTCATCCATGAAGTCACCTTAATACCTAGACTCCCCATTCACGATCAACCCCTCCGATTTGAGGACTACCTACCCTTGATGGGAAACAACTGCTTTAGGGAGCCACGAAAAGGCATCCAAGCCCGAACGCTTTTTGCGAACGTCTTAACTGTGTGCCGTTGGGCACAAAATAATATTTTTGGAAGTTCGCACAACACAATTTTTTCACACCATCCCTATATATAGTGCACACACTAATGACTCGAAACCCTAGTTACGATATGTGCACTGTATTGATTCACTCAATTGGCGCGGGCAAGAGGGCTGCCAACTATCCATGCTCTATATTGGTAACACAACTGTGTCGCAACTTCCTCCCTGTTGAGGAATTTGAATTTTATATGCATGGTGGGATTCCCATTAGACCCCTTCTTGAGGGTGTCTCCACATCATACACACGATTACATGATCTATGGTCGCGCACCGAGCTAGCCGAGGACGTGCCCGCAAAGACACCCAGCTCGAGCTCAACCGCGAGTGATGAAGAGCTTACCACCGCTGCGCAAGAGCGCTTACTTAGAAGAACCCATAGGGGGTAGAAAGATTGATAGGGATGATGACCAACCTTGATCAGCGATTGACGGGTTTGGAGCAGGGCATGAGCACCCTGCTGGCAAGAGAGGAACGTTGCTGATTGCGATCGAAGGGACGGGGGGTGAGACTAGTGAGGCTGCGTCTAGTAGACGCCACAGGGAGCAGTGAGGACACTGCTTTTGATAAGTTTGGGGGTGGAGGTTAATTGTAAATAAGTTATCTTTGCATTGCATCCGCATTATTTTTTACTTTTTGTATATATTTGTTTTTCTTTGCATATTTAATTCCGTATTGCATCTTTAAATATATATATATATATAAATATATATATATATATAAATTAATATATATATATATATATATATATATATATATAAAATCAATTAAAGTTGAAATTTTTTAAAAATTATAAAAATCGATAAGTTCAATTTTGGCTATATTTGACTTAAGTTCAAAATGACGGTTGACTAGTTAGGAAAAACTAGATCCTAAATTTGGTAAATTAAAAACCCTAAAAATAACCTTTCTTAAAGTTTAACTGTAGAAAATATACGTCTTTGTAGTTTATTTAGAAATAGGCAAATTTTAAGTTCAGTTCTTGGGCTAAATCGAAATAAGGGAAGAGTATTGAAAGCTCTATTTAAAGTATAAGTTTGAAAAATAATTCTGAACCTTAAGTCCAAATTCTGAAAGTATATACCCTACTTTACACACTCACGCACATCTTGAAACTTGGAATAGTAAAGGATACCTTGAAATGCTCTTGTCTAAAATCCTTAGTATAAAGGAAAATAAAATAAAAGTATAAGTGGTGAATAAAGAGATAAAAAAAATGAACACTGGTTTTGTAATTACTTAAGGCAGTATAAATAAAAATATAGCGAGGGTGCTTTATCACCTAGTACCTTAGACCAACTGGTTTAGGAGTCACTGCTAAGCCTCAGGTATTGCAAGACGAGGAATTACGCCTAAATGCGCAAGCACATTTTGTAATCGTTCGTTTAGTATCTCAAGAAGTATTAACGGTCGCATGAAGGATGTGTAAGCAATTTCATCTAAAATTCACCAACTAAAAGTATTTTGGAAGATGGACAAGAGTACGATAGCTTGAATTGAATTTTCAAGTGTAGGGGTGATAATTACACATACGTAGGGGTATATAATTGGAGTTTGGAGGAGAGATAAGAATAAAAGATAGGGCTTATATTTTCAGTAGAGATGATAAAAATTCCTGAGTTAAGATTGCACCCTAGAAGGAAAACTTAGGAGATGCTGAAAACTTTATAAACTTGCAAAACGTATATTATCTTAAGTTAAATGAAAAGGAAGAATGAAAACTAAGGGTTGATGATTTCTAAGTTGAAGATAATAGAATTTCTTGCTAGAATACAGAATTGAGGAATTAGAGTCAACGGCCAAATTGATCGGATTTTATGGGTAGTATCCGCTGAAAATCCTCAGGAGACAACACCTCTCCTACTAGGGACACCTAGAGGTTTAACGGCTTGTTGCACGAGCTCAGTGCAATCGCGTTCCCTGCGAAAGTGAGTTTAGGAATTTTTGAGAATAAAATTGGTTTTGCTCGGGACGAGCAAAAGATAAGTTTGGGGGTATTTGTTCCTATCAGATTTTTGCATTTTTATACCACCCATTCTTAATCACATTACATATAAATAGGTACTTTTGATCCATGTCTGCTAAATAGTTGCAGGTTACTGGATCTCAGCTCTTTACAGTGAAATTCATGAAAAGTCGCAACAAATGTGGGACTACGACCAATAAACAGAGAAATACGGTTTTCCGCACACTATCCGTATAATGCCGCCTACCAGTTCAAGGAACAAATGGAAAATCATTAAGCATTTCAATGCACAAAGCACAAGGGCAGTACAAGATCCAACATTTCAAACGCGGAGCTCAAGGCCAAAGTCCACTGTTGAATATTTGGAAGAGAACTGAAGAGTTTTTGAGAAGCCAAGTGTTCCAAAAAAAAAATAAAAGCAACAGAAAGAATCCCTAAAAAATTGATCACACAAGACCATCAAATGGCCGCGGAACCGCGGCCAAACAGGCACATCTGCCGCGGTTCCGCGGCCGTGCTCTGCACGTGTCAGTGGGGTGTCGGTGCTTTGACTCGGTTTTTGGGTTTTTTTTTGTAATTTCATGTATGGATCAAAATGCAATCCTAGGGTTTTTCCTATCTATAAATAGGAGAGTTCAAAGCCAAATGAAGGCATGCCTCTCTTTACTTTTATGCTTCTTTTTAATTTCTATATTTAAATTTCAATTCTATTTTAATGCGCTTTTGAGAGGTCATCAATAAAGTAAGTTTTTATTTTTTTTATCTCGCATTTTTTATCGTATTTTAAGTACCTGCAATTTTAATTTGTTAAATTTAGTGATAGAAATTTATCTGCTTTTTCCTTATAATGAATTTTATTGTTATCTCTCTAATGAGTGAGTAATTCCTCACTTGTTAGGGTAGGAGAGGAAAGGTTTGAGAGAAGGGAATCTCTCTCACTCCTTTCTTTTCCCAAATAATTTTAAATACGGACTCCCTTCAATTCAACCATAATCTGCTCACTACGGCACCCTATCCTACATGATAGCGGTGATTCCCTAGTTAGACCGGTTGTGGTTGAATTAACCAGAGGTTAGGGCTAAGAGCCAAGAACGGACGGATAAGTACCAAAATGAAGAAACTAAGTTTCTTCCCAGTCGTGCTAATCCCCGTTGTTGCTGATTACCCTAACGTCTTTATTCACAACTAAGGCATTGAAAGATGTAAGAAGATCTTTATCTCGAACTAACCTAATCCTAACCCTAGCAAGCTTTTTATCAACTTATTCTCATTCATAGATCTTAAAACAAAACCCAACTTAATTAGACTTAACTCGTTAGAACATAAAGAAAAAGATTCTTTCTCCCTGTGGATCGAACCGTACTCAACCGGCTAGCTACCAAGCGACACCATCTTGATTGAGGTATATTTAAACACAGAAAATCTCTATCAATCACAGGTGTTGCATGATTTGAAAGCTCCCACAGGTTTTCCAGGATTATTCAGCAAGAAAATAAAAAATTGTGAAAGGCAAGATCGATGGGCTGAAAAGTCATAATCACCATGTTATTATGGAGCACCTTCTTCCATTAGCATTTAGGACTTCCCTCCCCAAATCGGTTGGTCTAGTAATCAATGACCTATGTTGTTTTTTCAGAGAGTTATGCGCTAAAACACTGGATGTTGTGGCGCTGGATAAACTAGAAAATCTTATTGCGTTGATACTTTGCAAGTTTGAGCGTATTTTCCCACCGTCATTCTTCGATATCATAATACACCTGACGGTTCATCTTGCAACTAAGGCTAAGTTAGCCGGACTGGTACAATATCGATGGATGTATCCCGTCGAGAGGTATGTGGAATTTTTTGTTTCGCGTGATTTGTAAAATTATTGTTGTCATGTATGTCCGTATTTATTTATTTAACATATTTTTTTTTAGGTACCTCTACACTCTTAAAAATTATATACGCAATAGAAATCGACCAGAGGGTTCTATCATGCAAGGTTATCTTCTATATGAAGCAACCACATTTTGTTCCCGCTATCTGGACGAGAACATTGAGACGGGACTTAATCGGCCTCGAAGAATTCAGGATGGACCATATGGTAAAGCCGATTATAAGAGGGTAGACATTATGTTTATCAACAAGATATACCGGTTTATCATCCTCAATAGCGCATGTCTTGAAAAAATTAGAGAGTAAGTTTTTTTGGATTAATTGTTATATTTGTGTTTGTGTGTGTATGAAATAATATAATATTAATGTCATAATTTATTGTCGAGAACAGAATTCAATTTAACGAGGTACGTGAGGGGCATCCTGATTGGAACGATGAACGATTGGAAAAATATCGCCAGGATAATTTTTGCGATTAGGTTGCAGATCATGTAAGTTATTCGAACAACATGTTATTGCTATTAGTTTTAATCTAAACTTATATCGTTATGTATTTGTCTTAAAATTTGTTTTGTTAGATCCACGATCCGAAGTTGTCTGCATCATTAGAGAGTGATTCAAGATATTTAGCTCAGTTTCCTAGTATGGAGGTTGCATATTATAAAGGATTTGGTGTCTTTGGATACAAATTCGAAGTTAAGGACTTAGAAACATCTAGAACCACTCAGAATAGTGGGATTGCGACGGTAGGATCGGATGGTGTCATTTATTATGGATACTTAAATTGTATACTCGGTATCCAATATCCCGGATGATCAGAACCCTTTTATATATTTCAGTGTACTTTCTACGATATACGAACCGATACGGATAAGTGGAGAAGCAATCTCAGGACTTGGAAAGATGAATATGGATTGACCAGTGTGAACACGCTTCGATTTTACGGTCAGGAAGATCCGTTTATCTTTCCGAACCAAGCGTTCCAAGTATACTACTCACAGTGTTTGAAGCATCCGGGATGGAGTGTCGTATGCTGTTGGAAACCCAGTGATATTTACGATGTCCCAGAATTCGAGGACATCGATGAGGATGAAGAAGAGAGAGGACTTAGAGTGCTCCGACCATCTGTTTCGAAAGACGTGTTGTTTTCAGCTGATCATGAAGTTACGTGGGTTAGAAATGATATCGATGATGAAATCCAAGTAGATATGTCTAATGCGTCCATGAAACGAAAAAGGTTATCAGTAATGTTATATTATTACTTCACATTTTACGATCTATACATATATAGCATGCATATGTAATGATTGTCTAATGCGTCCATGAACCATTTTATCTAGATTTGATGACGACGACGGGAGCAGCGAGGGGCAGCAGGAGCTCCAGCCGCGGCACCGGCAGAACCAGAGGCAGAGGCAGAGCGGTTCTGCCGTCCGGAGAGCTGCGTGGGGAGCTTCAGAGGGCCGGTATTGCACCCCGATCGGAGACCCCTTCGGATGCCTCCTTCCGTGTGAACATGGCCGCACCTCCAGGTATATTGCACGCATATTCATTTTGAATGTAATATTATAGATATACATACATATTCATGTCAAAATTACTTATATAGTCAATGTTTGATTGTCTAGTTATTGGTGGTGCGTCCACATCAGGGACAGAGGCCACTCCCGCACCTCCAGATATGTTGCACGCATATTCATTTTGAATGTAATATTATAGATATACATGCATATTCATATCAAAATTACTTACATAGTCAATGATTTTCATGTCTAGCTGTTGGTGCGTCCACATCAGGGACAGAGGCCACTCCCGCACCTCCAGGTATGTTTATATATCATATAGTGCATGTATATTGATTTAGAATGCTATATCATAAATATACATACATTCTTTTTGCTCTTACGTACTTACATCAGGGGAAGAGCCCACCACTGCACCTGCGGGTATATTTATATATCCTATAGTGTATACATGTTGATTTAGAATGTTATATTATTGATATACGCATTCTTTTTGCAATTACTTATATATTCAATGTTTGATTGTCTAATTATAGATGGTGCATCCACGTTTGGTGCAGGGGGCACTCCCGTCACTTCCATACCCTCCGCTCAGTCTGCAGGTTTGTATGAATAAATATAAAATATTTATTCATTTTACATATCCTTTAAGAATAAACATGAACTTCATGTAATTTTATCGATGTTTATTTTCTAGTTGGAGGGGATGCGTCCACGTCCGGGTCACCGGCTGTTACTCACCGGAGGAATTATCGCCTTGCTCATGCTGCTGCCCGGGCCCAGGCTCGTGCTTCTGTCACCGGAGGTATATATCACACTTCAATTTTCTTTAAACCTTGATTTCTTAATATCACCTTGTCTTAATATTGATTGTCTTGATATTTCTTGTAGACGCAGGGCATCCCCATCCTGAGAGGGGGACTCGAGACCCGAATCAGTCCCACAGGCTGAGGCCCGACAGAGCTAGGGGGAGGCAGCATTCCCCCTCTTCTTTACCTCTGATTATCGCTATACCGGCGATTATGCCGAGAGGTTCGGTCGGTATATGGGGGATGAGAGCTGCTTCGTGAAGAAGTATCCACTTCACGTTGAGTGGGATGACCGGCACCGGCGCTCATTCGCTCTCTTCTGGGATCATGCTTGGGTATTAATATATATTTTCATTTGATTTATCCAATATATTTATTATTAACACTTGCAATTTAATAACATTGTTTTTTTGTATTTGCAGTTGGATAACGATTTTCAGCCTGTACCCGACCCTGATCACCCTGGGAGGGTGCTCGATCTTCACGCTCTGTACCATGGCCTGATGAAGAAAATGTAATCGAAGGTCCGATACAATAGGAACAAGCTAAAGATCGACTACTATTCCCTATGGATGGAGACCCCCGAGGTAGAGAGAGCGGCCCTCCTACATACTCCAGCCTTTGCGAGAGTCGATATAGATACATGGCCTCTATTGTGCCAATATTTCGACTCTCAGTGCAAACAGGTATATATTTTAAATGTAATTCATTGTTTAGTATATAATTTATTTTTTTGTGTTGCCTAATTAGAAAACTAAATCCGAATGTGTTGTGCAGAAACAGGCGGATCAAAATAAAGAGAATAGGAAGTCGGCGAAGAGGGGTTGCCCCACTTATACAGGTGGCTCGAGGAATATTACTCGTGCCATGGAGGGATCAGTAAATTACAATAGATCTACTGTGATATAATGTAATATTAAGAGTTATTTTATAATATATGTAAATTTTTTGCGAATTGCAGAGAGCTCAGACCCTGGCGCAGGGTGGTACACCGAGCATGCTGTCCGCGTATCTTGCCGTCCACGGCACCTCGACAGATCCCGCCACGAGCGAGCTTCGACCCTGACACCGCTACCCAGGAGTATTGCGCAAGTGTTAATATTTATTCAACCCCTATTTGAAATTTTTGTTTTGAAAAGTTCAAATTTAAATGATATACTTATATTTTACTGGTTAATGTGGGTGTAGGAGCGAGTGGTTGAGCAGGCGGAGGCATCGAGGATCGATTTTACTCGACAGAACGATCCGATGCTGCTGACCCTAGTCCTACACGCCGCAAACGGAGGGCACCACAGAGGTTAGGAGAGGGCAGGGGACTAGGTCCTAGCAGGGCTCATATGAGGTTGGACTCCACTCCGGCGGTTACGTCTTCTGTCTCCCATAAGCGACGTCTAGAGCAAGAATTTGACACCTTGAAGGCCACCGTCTAGGAGTTGAAGGAGATGATGGTATGTATACTACTTAATAGTAAAATATTATGTCATATTATAGATAGCAACATATCCAATATTAGTACGTAGCCTGAGCTTATTTGGTTGTAGACTTGGCTTTGATTAATCATATATATAGAACTGTCTAATTAAAATAAACTACGGTTTTCCAAACTAGATATCCAAATGAGGTTTAAGTCCCTAAGTATTCATAGATAGGGGTTTCGCAATAACCTAATAATGTTACGAATTCGACTAATACATAGTTCTTACTCGTTTATTACACGTAAAACTGAACAGACGCGACAGGGTACTTCGGCTGAGGCTCCACATGCATCTACTTCGGCTGCAGCTCCGCAAGCCACTATCTCGGCTGCGGTTGCGCAGACCACTCCTACAGCTCCACAGCCCGCTCAGACTCCCGCAGCTGCGGCTCCGCAAGCCACTACCTCGGCTGTGGTTCCACGGACCACACCTACAACTCCATAGCCCGCTCAAACTCCCGCACCATCCGCATTGCTCGAGTTGTTGGCTTAGGGTTTATCTGAGGAGCAGGTGCGCCAGATTACGGCGATTATCAGAGGTGGAGCTGGACCGAGCTAGGGTAACTTTTTAATTTATATATTTTAAACATGTATTTACTTATATGATACATATTGTATATATTTTGAACGATATTGGTGGTGTTTGCGTGTTCATATTGACTTAGATTGATATCGTATTCTGCTTGTTGATTTCTTTTATATATTATGCGTGAGATGTTTATTATGAATACTGCGGTATATATTCTGCTTGTTGATTACTTTCATATATGATGTATATATTATTGTGCACAGGGCAAGGAAAAAACAGGCAGCCTTTTTTATAAAAAAAAACTTGATAATATGTCCCTACGGATTAATCCGTAGGGACACATGTTGCACCTACCGTTTAATTCGTAGGGTCCAACTTTGCCCCTACACATTTATCCGTAGGGACAAAATATCAGGATACCCGATATTTTGACCCTATGGACTCAGTAACAGGGGTTAGGCTTTCCCCTACGGAGTAATCCGTAGGGGCCTTAGCTTTACCCCTACACATTTACCCGTAGGGACAAAATATCAGGATACCTGATATTTTGCCCCTACACATATGGACCTACGCATTAAGCCGTAGGGGCATGTATTTGTCCCTACGGAGTTATCCGGAGGGGCAACTGTTTTATTTTATAAACCGATAAATTAAATAAATATTTTGTCCCTACGGTGTAATCCGTAGGGACAGATGGACCTATGCATTAAGCCGTAGGGGCAATTGTTTCACCGTAAGGGCATGTTTAAGGTTTGGACTTGCACCTGTGGCATGTGCACCTACGGCGTATTTCTGTGCCCCTACGAATATAGCCGTAAGGGCAGTGGTTTGCTCCTACGGCTTCATCCGTAGGGGCAACCCCTATTTGTAGTAGTGCCTTTAGCGAACCCTCATATATTGATCGTGAGGAATGGAAGCCCGACTCTGTCTTCTAATCCGTAACAATACCAATTAGAATTTAATTAAACGACGCCTAGTCGAATCAAATAGATAGAAACGATATTTCGATTATTACCCGTAGATGTAACCTGAATGTTCGATATGAATACTCTTTCAAAATGCTCATATCTTGTGTTTAGGGGATTCTCGTTACGGTTAATGATATTGTGTAGTGATTTAAATTTAAAATATTTAGAATATAATCACGAAACATAGCCCTAAAGATGCGATGCCAAATTTGGGTTTTACTGTACATGTCGTGGTGTTAAATTGATATAAAATTAGATACATATCGGAATGTATTGTTATGTGGCTCGTATCAAATCTGACTCGACACCCTAGAACCCCCCATAATTCATGTTTCGTTTCCGTTTTAAAACGATGATGAAAAATGTTTGGGAGTACGGCTCTAGACTGCAGTCCAAAACAGTACTTCTTGTCGACACTTGTTTTAATATGCTCTTATAACTCTGTGTGGAAATGACATTATGCAGAAACCCATACCATTGCGAAGATTATTCCATTAGCTAACTGTCTGTGGTGGTTTCATTCGTTTTCCCCATCGTTTGCTATTTTAATTATCTTTTAAATCGTCGTTACGTATTGCAGTCCCAAGCAGGGACAGAACGTATACCTTGATCTTGAACGGTGCATATCTTCCAGCACACAGCGGATATTGTCAATCCGTCTAGTGCGTTGAAAACCTAATTAATAGATATAAATATTACTCAATCGTAGTATTGCCTAATTATGATCCCAACAGGGTGAAGAATATGTTATGGATTGGAAATTCAGTTCAGGAACTGAATTTCCAGCGACGAAAACATAAAATGAAACGACCGCATCTCGCAAACCTGAAACCCGATTGACCTGGAACTAATTTTTTTAGATCGCTGTTTGAGTTTACTTTTTACGTCCTTTTTTACCATTTGGTCTGAATACGATCGTGTAAATTAATATGTTTTTCTGAAATCATAAGGTGCGTTGTGTTTCATATCGTATATGACTTGCTATGTTATATCATTCTTGTATTTTACCAGAACGTGATACCTTTAATGAGAGTGAACATTCATAGAGATTTTAGCGAACTTTTCACTGTCGAACATGAGTAGTATTGGATTAGTTGTGTCAAGTACATCAATGATTAGGGATTGATTCGTGAAAGTAAATAGTGCAGTGAAAGTGAATAAGACCGTGATTTGGCGCGTGCTTGTATATAAATGGTCCTATACATATAGTTATTATGACCTGGGGAAATAGGAAAATCAAGATGGAATCGAACTCGTATTTAACGAGGTACAGTGAATTATAGGATGATCATTCGATATTAGCGATATATATATATGTGTGTGTGTGTGTGTATGTGTGTGTGTGTGTTAGGTCGTGGGCCTAGCGGCACGGCTTCAGGGTTATGTCCCAGGCAACAATGGACTGTAGTATTAGGGATGCACGAGACCTTTGTTAAATACTAGCATCCTTTCCATCGATTGATTTTATTTGACTTAGCGACTGATAGGTAATGACATACATATTCCGTGGATTGCTGACATGATACATATACCATGCTGTTCATATTCACTTGGTATTCTTTATTCTCATGTTTCTATATTCTGCCGCACATTTCATGTTTAATAACATAGTACAAACACTATATATTTATTGCTATATGTGTCGCCCTGACGACCTGAGTGTGCATACTCAGAGGACTAAGTGGACCCAACCTAGGAGCAGGTACTGCCATTCGAGATCGCGGAAGTTTAGACCACGACATCAGTGTCATCGCCTTTTTCTTGCTATAAGAACACTGTTATTTCTTTGGTCAGTTATTTCTTTCATACAAATAAATGCATCCTAAACTCTGTTATTTTAATGTAATAAAGTTGTGAACAGTGATTTCCTTTACTCTAGTGTTGTGTTTACTGATTATCATGTAATGCTAGAAGCCGAAATGTGAATACGGCGAGATTATTCCTTGACCGGAGGATCATAGCTTGTCTAGTCACCCCTCGCATTCCGTATTTTAGGAAGCGGGGTGTGACATGGTTTTGTTGGTATTAGAACTAGGTTAGGATGAAATTACAGTTCCGTTGAGAGATCCCTAGATTGAGTTACACCTTTGGTTTATACTTTATTACATTTCATTATCACTTTTTCTAATCCTCATTGAAACATCCTATAATCCTTGCTTGAATCTAATTGATTTCCTTGATCATCTTTCAGAAATATGGACTCCTCAGGAAACTCATCACGTGTCGATCCCCACGATCGTAAAGAGAAGATCCTCAGCACATTAATGACCCTAGCACAGGCTCAGGAAAGGAAGACCGATCACTTGGCTGAGGAATTGAAAGTGACCGCAATTATTGCTCTAGAGAGATCTACAGCTGTCCCCGCCTCCTCTGAGGGTGCCCTTGTACCGGCTACATAGGCTAGGGTTAGTACTGTTTCGGATTTCAGGAGACTTCATCCAACGGTATTCACAGGATCAACAGATTCATTTGATACCGAAGAACAGCTAATCAATGTGGAGAATCTTTTGAAGACCGCTCGAGTCCCTGAAGATGACAGAGTAAGCGTGGTGAAGATCTAGTTGGAGGACGAGGCCCACACATGGTGGTCTGTAGAGGAAAGCTGGTTAGAGAAACCTATCAGGTGGGACACATTATCCGCGTGTTTCCTAGATCACTATTTTCCAGCCACCGACAAGGCCGAGATGGAGAAGAAATTTATCACGTTGAAGCAAAATGGACGCTCAGTGGATGTCTATGCTGCAGAGTTTAACCGGCTGAGTCACTTTGCACCTTACATGGTAGCCACCAAAGCCGCCAGGGCTAAACGGTTTCAGTAGGGGCTCGATATCGAGCTACAGTCGCATATCGCGTCCCTCAACCTACAGGCCTTCACACTGGTGTTGAACGCTGCCAGATTATAGGAAAGGTTGGCGGAGAAGGCCAAAGGCCAATGATCGGTGGACAGGAGACCCCATGTAGTTCCATCACGAGCCACCATTTCCCCTCGTGGGGTGATCCCAGTTCATAGGCCGGGTGTTATGCAGATGAAGCGTACTTTCTTACCTCAGCATCCGCAGCAAAAGGCCTTGGTTTGCGACTATTGCTAGAGGCCGGGGTACATGCAGAGAGGTTGTTGCAGAGCCAAGGGGCAGTGCTTGATTTGCGGGTCCAGCAAGCACAGGGTCAGCGGGTGTCCCCAGTGATCCGAGCTACAGGGAGGGTCTGAGCAACAATAGCCGTCCTTCGGCACTTCGGCTCAGAGGGATCCACTTCTGGTATCCCAGCGGCGATTATTTGATCAGAAGCGGAATGGTACGAGTTGGAATCAGGGGAGGGCTTTCACCCTGACCACCGGGCAGGCATAGGCTTCTGGAGAAGTGGTTGCAGGTACTCTCCTTGTTTATTCTGTACGAGCTAGAGTTCTTTTTGATTCGGGTGCTTCATATTACTTTATTTCTGCACGGTTTGTTGTCACACACTCTATACCTTATGAGCCGTTGACCAAGGGTTGGGAGATACATACGAGTAATGGAATTATTGTGCCCAGCCAAGAGTGTAGGTTATACCCTACGGTGGTTTATGGCAGAGAGTTTTATGCAGACTTCCTTTTGATTGGGACTGGTAGCTATGACACCATTCTGGTGATGGATTGGTTGTGCACGTTCCCTACCGTTATTAACAATGGGGCTAGGAGTGTGACATTTCGCATTCCTAATCATCCGGCGTTCATATTCGTGGGCGGTAGCGAGTCTTTGGAGCCAGCTAAGTTCTGAATGAAGCCGAAGACCTTGATCGCTATGGAGATAGACGAGAAGCCAGCACCGGAGGTAGTTCGAGAGTTCCTTGATGTGTTTCCCAAAGATCTACCTGCTTTACCCCCGCCTCGCATATTGGGCTTCTCGATCGACCTGATTTCAGGGACGGCGCTAGTTTCCAAGGTTCCCTACAGCATGGCGCCAGTTAAGTTAGCGGAACTGAAGAAGTGGATAGAAGACCTACTACACAAGGGATTTATACGTCCAAGTGCTTCCTCGTAGGGTGCTCCTGTGTTACTGGTGAAGAAGAAAGACGGTTCCTTGCGCATGTGCATCGACTACCGTAAGTTGAAAAGGGTGATCGTGAAAAACAAGTATCTCATTTCCCGCATCGACGAATTTTTCGATCAACTAGGTGGTGCGCGGGTATTTTCTAAACGGGACCTTAGGTCAGGGTATTACCAAATCAGGGTTAAGGTAGAAAATGTTTGCAAGACGGCTTTTCAGACCTGATATGGTCACTATGAGTTTCTTGTGATACCGTTCGGTGTTACCAATGCACCTGCCATATTTATGGACTTGATGAACATGGTCTTCTCGAAATACTTGGACTAGTTTGTCGTTATATTCATCGAAGACATTCTAGTCTATTCCAGAAGTTGAGAGGAGCACGCCGAACATCTACGAACTATATTGCAGATTTCACGGGAGGAGAAGCTCTATGCTAAGCTAAGCAAGTGCGAGTTTTGGCTCGACAAGGTGTAATTTCTGGGGCATGTCATTTCGAGTGACGACATTTCAGTGGATCCTGCAAAAATTGAATCTATCAAGGACTGGCCGACACTAAAATCAGTTGCTGAGATAAGAAGATTCCTGGGATTGGCTGGGTATTATTGGCGATTCATTTAAGATTTCACCAGAGTAGCAGAATCCTTGACGAAGCGCCCACGAAAGGAGGTGCCTTATATTTGGTCGGAAGAGTGCACCCAGGCATTCGAGTTGTTAAAACTAAAGTTGACCATGGCCTCAATTCTAATTGTGCCAGATAATTCTGGTGGCTTGGTTATTCATAGTGACGCGTCGGAAAAAGATTTAGGCTATGTTTTAATACAACACGGTCGAGTGGTGGCTTACGCCTCTCGTCAGCTGAGGACTCACGAGAAGAACTACCCTATGTAGGACCTGGAGTTAGAAGCCGCTGTGTTCGCTTTAAAGATATGGAGGCGTTACTTGTTGGGCGAAAGAGTGGAGATGTACATAGATCATAAAATTTTGAAATACGTGTTCACTCAGAAGGAGCTGAATATGAGACAACGCAGATGGCTGGAGTTGATGACAGACTACGATATTGATCTGCAGTATCACCAGGGAATGATGAACGTTGTTCCTAATGCTCTTAGTCGTAGGTCGTCAACTATGTTGCTGACTTGTCAGAAGGCGATTGTCACGCCCCGCTTCCCATTAGACGGAAACGGTGATGTGGTAAGCCCGCGACGTATTTATTTCGAGAATGTCATTTCCCGGAATAAATACGCTAAGCATAATTGAGCAATATAAAATGACAAGAAACTAACATGAGATTTAACTTCAACAACTTTATTTACATTCAACTTGATTCATTTACAATACATAAGTTCAACTGAAAGAAAATACAAGAAGGGAAATGCCTAAACAGGTGGCATACATGAACTGAAAAGTAAGGATAACTAGTCTATGGCTTGAGTCATAATCTGATCGTGCTCTTCCTCTGTGGTGTCCACCTCCTTGGTCTCCACAGTATCTGGCGAACATCTAAGAAACAAATATGGGTGGAATGGCCGTCAGCGAACTTTCGCTCGGTAAGTCCCCAAGAAATGGGTGTGAAGTATAAAAGTATAATGATAAAGAAAATGTATATCATAAAGCAATGGACTAGGAGATATGTTGTTTAAACATATCATTTACTGTAAGCATGGCAATTCCATTTAACATGCAGTTCTCTATATATATCATGGAAAAATAACATGAGCATAGTATAGCATGGTCGTATGATGTAGGTATAGTGAATATAAAGTGAATATAAATGTCCTAAAAGGTTTTTATATGGGTCAACTAATGTAACGTAAGTTCAAGAGTGAATTTCAACCTCAAGAGTGTTCTCGAATCCAACATGCTGTAATTCAGGAGTAAGGAACTACATGCCTGAATCAAGTGTTAGTAACGGGACTTCAACCTAGAGTTGAAGTATTCCAAACTCAAACTATAATCCAGAAGTAAGGAAATATAGGCCCTCATGATAGCTTGCTTGTGTTAGTAGATATGAATTCATGATCTAGGGAGACTCCTGAGATTTCCTTGGATTCACACATGAACTACCCCAACATCACATATATTCTACATCACAGCTAAAATTACTAGCCTTGCTGGAATCCATGAATACATCAAGTGGCAAGATTAAGTTCATGTCAATATCAATTATTCATATCAAGCGTTCATGTATTCATATCAAGTTGTATTCATGATTCAAGTCAAGTCAGTTTCAATAGCAACCATTGTGTTCTGATATTCATATTAAGTTCATGTCAAATTATAACTATGGTTCGGTCAAGTCAAATCAAGTATACGTGTTTAAATTTGATGTTTGAATTTGAGTACTCATGTTCATGATCAAGTATTCGTGTTTGATTTTAGATTCAAGTTTGAGATTAGACTCAGACTGAATCAGACACTTATAAACTGATTTAACTCTTGAATTCTTAGGTTCGGGAGTCATCAGTAACTGCTGCACATGAACGGCAGGATTTGTGTCTTTTTCCAAGACAATTGCCATTGATAACTCTTGTTAAGTTTTCTAACCTGAATAGGCAACCACTCACTTTCTCTGGCTCCTTAGGGCATAAGAGAATTGATCCCGCTTAAACCCATATTTACTAAAATCTTTAAATATTGTTTTTGTATATCTCGAGGAGGTTTTATGAAAAATATTTTAATAGATTAAAAATAAAATCTTGAGGGTGATTTATATTACTTAGGGTTTTCATGAGCATGTGTTTTAAGTATTGAGGTATTTTAAGGATAAATACCTAGCTTTTAAAAATTATGGTATTTTATTAAAAACTAGTTCTTTTAGTAACTTGATGGTATTTTATTGACATTTTTTAATCTTTCATTTTTATAAAAAATATAGTTTCATAATATAATGAAAATATGGATTTATAATTTTATATAATTTAAAAAAATTTAGTTTTATTTAGAAAATTCGTTTTTCTTAAAAGCCGTATTTATATCCGTTTGAGATCGAATACTCCGTGAGGAGTGCTGCATCTCGCTCTACTATCCCCAGGATGTGCGATAATCCGCACTATCTATTAACAGGTCCCCTAACGAGGGTTGTAGATGCATAATTGCAAAAGAATACGAAATACCGTTTTAAAAGAAACCCGGTTTTAAAGTATGAGGTATTTTATTGTAAACATTATTCTTCGAAACAAATATACATACAAATAGACATCGTGCTATGAAACCAGAGTGTACGTGTGGGGTAGGTCGTTACCCCGTGAAGTTTTTCCTAAAGGTATAGTTTTAACAAAAACGAAAAGAGGTGATAATAAAGTTCAAGGTATTTTAATGAAAAGTTCAATTATGGTTATTTCACATGAGATTCTTGGTTAAACTTGATTCTAAATATTGGTATTTAAGGTTACAAGTAATGTGTAAAATTAGGTTGACCAAATTATAAAGGAAAAGGGAGTTTCTAGGCTTTAGAAAAAGAATATCGGTAATAACTCCACTTTACCGATATAAGATTTAAAGATGAATTTCAATAAAAAGGAGAAGAGTTGGGAAGGACTTATGGTTTGAATATGTCAAGAAGAGGTTAAGGAAGAGGAGGGAGGCCTCTTGGTGTCACGGGAGCTCCGGAATCGGGTTCGATCTTCGACGGAAGAAGCTTGCTCGCTAATTCCACTTGCACATAGGAACTTTTGAGAGAGTTTTTGCTATAATTTTCAGAATGGTGAAGAGCTATGGCATGTGATGGTATTTATAGTAGAGAATTAGGGTTTGGAAATTAAAAATATGGATTAAAAAGTATTAAAATGATATTAATTGGTGAATTGAAATGCTTCTGTTTGATTGCAGGGAAATCAAACAATGCAAATGAGTTGAGGGGAGTTGAAGAGACGAGTGTGTAAAGCACGGATCAATTTGGACCCATCTGAACTGTCCCCGCCAGCCTAATGGATAAATCCGCCGGTCGATTTTGATTTTCTGGCCTCGAGATTCGTGCCACGAGATCAACTCTGTGTTTACACCATTTTCCACATGTTTGATTTTTCTGAACTTTTCATTTTCCCGTGTATTGCACATGCAACCTTTTAGGCTTCCAAAAAGTTAAAAAGAAAAAAATCAGAAAAAATAATTGTGCCTGATGGGAATCGAACACACAGGCTACGTCACAGCAGTGCAAGGCTTTACCTGTGAGCTACAAGTGGCTTCTTACTTTTATTTAACAAAAGTGACTTATAACTCATATACATGCTGTCAAACTCTTTTTTGTATATTAACAGAAAATTTCTATACAGAGATTTTAGAGTCGTTACAGGGATTCTCGATGACCTTTAGAGACTCGAGTTGGAGATAGTTACACCGGGTGTGCCCGGACAGCTCTGGCAGTTGCAAGTTCAATCATCGCTTATAAATCGTATTAAAGAGGCACAGGCTGGAGACTCTCGGTTGCAGAAGTTCAGAGGGTTAGCTGAGGTTAGTTTGAGGACGAATTTGCAGATTCATGAAGATAGTTTCCTGAGATTTGGCAGCCGGATGTGTGTTCCAAAGGGGGTATTCGAGATGAAGTTCTAGCTGAGGCACACAGTTCCGCTCACTCGGTCCACCCAGGCGGCACTAAGATATACAAAGATCTGAGGCAGCACTTCTGGTGGAACGGAATGAAGAGGGAGATTGCTTGCTTTGTCTCCAAGTGTCTGGTATGCCAACAGGTGAAAGTCGAGCATCAGAAAGTAGCTGGGTTGTTGTAACCGCTTCCAGTGTCATAGTGGAAATGGGAGCACATCACTATGGATTTAGTGATGACACTATCTCGAAGTCTAAGGGGCAACAATGCTGTCTGGGTTATTGTTAATCGTCTCACAAAGGTAGCACATTTCATACCTTTCCAAGTGGGACAATTGACGGAGTCGCTTGCGCAGAAGTATATGCAAGAGATTGTGAGACTGCACAGAGTGCCCGTTAGTATCGTGTCTGATCGAGACACCAATTTCATTTCCCATTTCTGGAAAAGCCTGCAGGAGAGTTTGGGCACTCGTCTCACGTTTAGGATGGCCTATCATCCGCAGATGGACGAGCAATCCGAGGATACTATCCAGATGCTCGAGGATATGCTGAGGGCATGCATGCTTGATTTTCAGTGCTCTTAAGAGGATCACCTCCATCTGGTAGAATTTTCGTATAACAACGACTATCAGGCTAGCATCCAGATGGCACCGTTCTAAGCTCTTTACGGAAAAAAGTGTCGATCCCCTCTTTGTTGGGATGACGTAAGTGAACGAAGGTTGTTGGGTCTGGAGCAAGGTTCAGACGATCAAGCATCGTATCAAGGCCGCTTAGGACCGACAGAAGAGTTGGGCAGATGCCGGCAAAAGGTCGTTGGAGTTTGATGTTGGTGACCACGTATTTCTGTAGATATCACCCACTCGGAGAGTGATTAGGTTTGGTAGTCGGGGGAAACTCAGTGCCTGATTCATCGGACCTTTTGAGGTGCTAAAGCGAGTAGGAGAAGTGGCACATCGACATGCCTTGCCTCCACCGCTAGCTGGTGTGCACAATACTTTCTATGTATCTCAGTTGAGGTGCTACATTTAGGATGACAGCCATATCTTGGACCATTCAGAGTTGACGTTGGGCACCGATCTAACTAACGAGGAGCAGCCTACCACTATTCTCGATCGTAGGGAAAAGTGCTAAAGAATAAAATCATTCCCTTGGTCCGAGTCTCTTGGGGTGATCGTTCTCCAGGAGAGTTTATCTGGGAGCATGAGGAAGACATCCTTTCATGATTTCCGCACTTGTTTGAGTAGATGTTTGTCCGTTTGTTCTGTTGTCTTCGTTCTTTAATTTCGAGGTAGAAATTTTTGTAAGGGGTATGATGTAAATCCCCAGTTCTATGATACATCTTGTATTTAAAATTTTGGTTCCAATAAATTTTCCGTTTAATTCCTAATTTAATTTCCTATATATATATATATATATATATATATTAAAAAAAAAACTAACCCTAAACCCTAACCAAACTCTAACCCTTCCCCAGCCCGAGCCCGGCCAAAACCCGCACGCCCGACCCGTCCCCATCTCCTTCTCTTTCTTCTTCCTCCATCTTTTCTTTTTCTTTTTCTTTTTGAACGAGCCAATGGCTCCCCTCCCCGCTCGCGCTCTCCCCCACGTGACCCACTCCCCTCGACATCGCCTACTCCCCAAGATCCCCTCAACCTCCTTCGCGATCCCTTCCTGCTTCCCCACCTCCTCGTCTCTTCTTCTTTTTCTTTTTCTCTTTCCCTCCTTTTCCTCAACTGCTCTTCCTCTCTCGCATGCTTTCCTTGCGAGACCCGGTCTTCATCGATGCCACCATGATCCCAACCAACTCGAGACCCCCTCAACAACATCACCACATATCTCTCCCGATGACTCTCTCTCCATCACCCTCTATGTCCTTAGCTCCTCTCTCGTTTTCGCCTCACTTCCCCTCAAATATCATCGTGGGCATTCAGTTCACCTCTGATGAGCCCTGGAGTCCACCGCCGAACCTCGACCCCTTTTTCTCTCAACAACCGAATCTCCACCACTACATCCATCCTCCTTAAAAAATCCCACTCCCTTCAAACCCAACAACTCTTGCCACCTGCTACCTTGCCGCCTTCTCTGGCCGGCGAGCCATTCCCATCGCCGAGCACTACCTACATCACCGACGAGCTTGCCTCCACCACCACAATGCCGAGCCCTCCACCAATATGCATCCACTGTGTCTGTGTCGCCTCCCACTGCAACCCCGATCACTGTAGCCTCCACGGCGAGCACCTCTGGCCGCCCACCTCGCCGTAAACCCTCCCAAGAGATAGAGCCCATTACCATCCTATCCAGAGCCCGTGGCCGAGCCAGTGGGTCGCTGTCGCAGTCATGAAGTGTCATGCTTGTGGTCATGCCTTTACCTTGTTCGTGTCCGTGCGATCGCTGTCGTTGTGCCTTCGCCGTGTTGTCGCTGCTTGTCGTGCCTTGCTCGTGCTACTTATCATCATGATCATCGCCAGGCAAGTGAAATTCAATCACTTACTTATTCATGCTATTATATTAATTAACCGAATAGTAATAATGACAAATGACTCTGTGCTCGTGTGTATCTATTATAATCATATCGATAACTTGTAAACAAATCCCTTTAGCAAACCCTCATAGATTGATCGTGAGGAATGGAAGCCTGACCCGGTCTTCTAATTTGTAACAATACCAATTAGAATTTAATTAAACGACGTCTAGTCGAATCAAATAGATGGAACCAATATTTTGATTATTACCCGTAGATGTAACCCGGGTGTTCGATGTGAATACTCTTTAAAAATACTCATATCTTGTTTCTAAGGGATTCTCGTTACGATTAATGATATTATGTAGTTATTTAAGTTTAAAATATTGAGAATATCGTCATAAAACATCGCCTCAAAGAGGCGATGCCAAATCTGGGTTTTACTATACATGTCGTGATGTTAAATTGATTTAAAATTATATACATATCGGAATGTATTTTTCTGTAGCTCTTATCGAAGCCGACTCGACACCCTAGAACCCTCTATAATTCATGTTTCGTTTCTGTTTTAAAGCGATGATGAAAACTGTTTGGGCGTACACCTCTGGACGGCAGTACTCACGCCTGTTTTAATATGCTCTTATAACTTTGTGTGAAAATGACATTATGAGGAACCCTATACTGTTGCGAATATTATTATGTTAGCTAACTGTTTGTGGTGGTTTCATTCATTTTTACCATCGTTTGCTATTTTAATTATCTTTTAAATCGTCGTTACGTACGGCAGTCCCAAGCAGGGACATAATGTATACCCTGATCTTGAACGGTGCATATCTTCCAGCACACAGTGGATATTGTCAATCCGTCTGGTGCGTTGAAAACCCAATTAATAGATCTAAATATTACTCAACTGTAACATTGCCTAATTATGATCCCAACAGGATGAAAAATGTGTTACGGTTTGGACTTTCAGTTCAGGAACTGAATTTCCAGGATGAAAATTTAAAATGAAACGACCGCATCCCATAAACGTGAAACCCGATAGACCTGAAATCAATTTTGTTAGATCGCTGTTTGTGTTTAATTTTTACCACATTTTTAGAATTTGGTCTGAATACGATCGTGTAAATTAATATGTTTTTTTGAAATCATAAAGTGCATTGTGTTTCATATCGTATATGACTTGCTGTGTTGCATCATTCTTGTATTTTACCCAATCGTGATACCTTGGGTAAGAGCGAATGTTCATACTGATTTTAGCAAACTTTGCACTATCGAACATGAGTAGTATTGGATTAGTTGTGTCAAGTATTCCAATGATAAGGGATTGATTCGTGAAAGTGAACAATGCAGTGAAAGTGAATAAGACCTTGATTTAGCACGTACTTGTATACAAATAGTCCTATACATATAGTTATTGTGACCTAGGAAAATGGGGAAATCAAGGTGAAATCGAACTTGTATTTAGCGAGGTACAATGACTTAGAGTATGATCATTCGATATTTTATATATATATATATATATATATATATATATATATATATATATATATATATTAGGTCGTGGACCTAGCAGCACGGCTGCAGGGTTATGTCCCTGACAACAGTGGAACGTAGTCTCGGGCATGCACGAGACCCTTGTTAAACACGAGCATACTTTCCACCGATTGATTTCATTTGACTTAGCAAATGATAGGTAATGACATACATATTGTATGGATTGCTGACATGACACATATACCGTGCTGTTCATATTCACTTATATTCCTTATTCTCAAGTTTCTGTATTCTGCAACACATTTCATGTTTAATAACATAGTACACACACTATATATTTATTACTATATGTGCCGTCCTGACGACCTAAGTATGCATGCTTAGAGAACGAAGTGGACCCAGCCTAGGAGCAGGACCTGCCATTCAAGATCGCGGAGTTTAGACCGCGACATCAGGTCCATCTTCTTTTTCATGCTATAAGAACACTGTTATTTCTTTGGTCAGTTATTTTTTTCATGCAAATAAATGTATCCTGAACTCTGTTATTTTAATCTAATAAAGTTGTGAACTGTGATTTCCTTTACTCTAGTGTTGTGTTTACTGATTACCATGTAATGCTAGAAACTGAAGTGTGACTACGGCGGGATTATTCCTTGACCGTAGGAGCATGGGTGGTCTAGTCATCCCCCGCATTCCGTATTTTGGGAAGCGGGACGTGACAAAATCTATATTTGATGGGGCATACGAATAAAAAAGAATCTAAGGATGAGTCCACTAAGATAAATGATCTCACTTCCGATGAATTATTAGAGTTTGTCGTGGTTTGAACATTAAGATGAATAGATTGGATGAAAAAGTGTTTAGATTAAAATAAGAAAAATTTGATGCTCTTTACTTACATGATCAGCTTAAGTACACTCAAGTAGAACTTAAAGAGAAATATGAGACACTTAAAAGACAAATATTTTAAGTTGAAATTTTCTAGTGTATAAAATGATAAATAAATATGATTCTTGCCCTTGACTAGAAGATGAAAATGTAAGCCTTAAGAAAAGGCTAGAAGAACTAAAAAAAAGAAAACTATAGTCTTAGGAAAAATGAATCTGATTGTAATGAAGCGTTTATTAGTCGTAGTTTTATGCTTGTTAATGAAAATCTGTTTATTAAATCGAAAATAAATGACCTTGAATTTTCAATGAAGAAATTTGGTGTAGGTAGTAAAAATTTGAATATGGTTTTGGATAATTAAATGTACGCTAATAACAGAAAGGGTATTGGTTTTGATAATAAATATTTTGACAAGAAAACTCAAGCTAGAAATAATGCAGTTAGGGGGACGGGTGTGTTTCCTAAATGTTTAGGATGTAGGTATGTAGGAGGCACCTTCAATAATTATTTTCTAGAAACCGTAACACAAGTTTAAAATAAGTTTGAGTTCCAAAAAGTGTACTTATTAACAAGAATTAATCTATATGGATTAGTAGGTAATATCTTTCCTCTTTTATGTAGGTGTGCTAGCAGGCTAAGAAATAAGAATGCGAGTGGTATCTTAATTCAGGTTGTTCAAGGCATATGATGGGCGATGGTAAGAAATTTTTTAGCCTAGAAAAGAAGAGTGGCGGTTGTGTGACTATGGGAAATAGTAGAAAGTGCAAAATATTGGAAAAAGGTATTGTAGGTACAAGCACTTTCAAGCTTCACGATGTATTCTTGGTAGAAAATCTAAAACACAATTTCATTTCTATTAGCCAGTTGTGCGACAAATGTATGAATGTAATTTTTGATTCTGATTTGTGTAAAATAATTGAAAAGGCTATAGGTGGGGTTGTTATTACTCGTAAGCGTTTTAATAATGTTTATACCATATCTTTCCAAGAATTAACACTTGCTAAATGTTTGATTGCGAGGGATGAGAAATCAACTATATGCTTTCTACCACACTAGCTTAGTTACTTACTATAGAAGACTAGCACATGTGAGTATGGGGTTGCTACAAAAGCTGGAAAGGAAAGAATTAGTAAAATGACTTCCGCATGTGAAGTATGAGATTGACAAGATTTGCGAAGCTTACGCAAGAGGTAAAATGACTAGATCATCGTTTCATTCGAAGGATATGGTGAGTACAAAATGAGTTTTGGAGTTGATACACATGGACTTGTTTGGGCCTACTGAAATTGCAAGTTTGGGAGGTAAGAGATTTTGTTATGTTTTGGTCGATAATTATTCTAGATTTACATGGGTATACTTTCTATCCAAAAAGTCTGAATCTTTTGCTTACTTTATAAATTTTTCAAAACAAGTTCAAAATAAAAAAAATTCTTTCAATAGTTATAATAAGAAGTGATACCGGTGGTGAAATTGAAAATATCGGATTTGAAAATTTGTGCTAAAAATGGTTTTAAACATGAATTCTTTTCTCTTAGAACACTCCAATAAAATGAAGTGGTCGAGAGAAAGAATCGTACATTGCAAGAATTGGTTAGAACTATATTAAGTGAGTATGAGTTACCTATTTATTTTTAGGCAAAGGCAGTGAGTACCGCTTACCATATAATTAATAGAATCCTACTCAAATTAATACTAAACAAAACTAGTTTTGAGTTATGGAATGAAAGTATTCCTAACATATCATATTTTAGAGTATTTGGGCGTAGGTGTTTTATTTTAAATACAGGAGATCAACTCAAAAAAATCGCGGCAAAAACGGATGATAGAATCTTTGCAGAATATTCGGAGAGGAGCAGAGCCTACAGAATCCACAAAAAGCGATTGAAAAAAATAGTGGAATCGATAAATGTCAAATTTGATGAATTAAAAGAAGTTGTAGATGGTGGGAAAAAAATGATGTAGTTGAGATACAAGAAAGAATTGGAGACAAAATTGAAATTTCAAATGTGCCGAAGAAGAATGAAGAAAAAAATATAGCACACAAATTCCTCCAATATTAGTTAATGTAGAGAATCTTAGGTTCAATCCGAATCATCCATCTGAATTGATTATAAGCAACCCAACGACAGCTATATAAACTCGCTCTTCTTTGAATCTTTGTGCTTTTTGCATCCATGGGTATTTTGTTTCAAAAATTGAACCAAAAAATATTGATGCTGTTTTGAGTGAGGATAGTTGGGTAATGACCATGCAAGAAAAATTAATTGAGTTTGTGAGAAATAAAGTTTGGAAATTAGTTCCAAGACTGTATTATTATCCGGTAGTTGGGACTAAATGAGTGTGTAGAAACAAATTGGATGAGAATGGTAATGTGATTAGAAACAAAGTTAGATTAGTGGAAATAACCAAATAGAAGGCAGTTTGATGAGCCTTTTGCACCAGTTGCTAGGTTAGAGGCAATTAGAATTTTGCTTGCATTTGCATATTTTAAGGGTTTTAAACTAAAATAAATGGATGCTAAAAGTGCATTCCTTAATTATTATTTGAAAGAAAAAGTTTTTGTAGAACAACCCTCAGATTTTGAAAGTCATAATTTTCCAAATCATGTTTTTGAGTTAGAAAAGTTTTATACAGTCTTAAGCAAGCTCCTAGAGCTTGGTATGATCATCTTTGCACTTATCTTTTGGAAAATGGGTTTATTAAAGGGAGTGCAGAAATGACATTGTTTCTATTGCATGAGTGTAATGATTTTCTCATTATTCAGATTTACATAGATGATATTATATATGGTTCTACTAATGATCCTTTGTGGCAAAAGTTTGAGTAAGTCATGTAGGATGATTTCGAGATAAATTTGGTTGAAGAATTGAAGTATTTTTTAAGCTTTCAAGTAAGGCAAAGCAGCGATAACATTTATATCCCTAGCGAAGTATGTGAGAGAACTTATGAAGAAATTTGGGATGGAAAACTTGAAACCTATTAGAACTCCAATAAGTACTTCAGCAAAGTTGCATAAGGATGAACACGAATTGCATTTGATCAAAAGAAATATTGAGGTATGATTGATTCCCTTTTATATCTTACTGTCTTTAGACCGGATATAAAGTTTTCTATGTCTTTGTGTGCACGTTTTCAAGCTAACCCTATTGATCACATTTCAAAGCAATTAAAAGGATTTTTAGGTATTTGTCAGACACAAAAAATTTGGGGTTGTGGTACCCCTCTTATGATAAGTTTGACATAACTGGTTTTTCTAATACTGATTATGCTGGATGTCATATGGATTGGAAAAGCACTAGTGACACTTAGTTTTTGTTGGGTCATTCATTGGTTTCTTGGTCGAGTCGTAATCAAAATAGTTTAGTTTTAATAACAACTGAGGCGGAATACATTACATTAGGTGGTTGTTGTGCACAAGTTCTTTGGATGATACAAACACTGGTTGATTTTGGTTTGCATTTAAAGAATATACCCCTTATGTGTGATAGTAATAGAGTTATTGATTTTTTTAATAATCCTATTCGCTACAAACACATAGACGTAAAGCATCAATTTTTAAGAGAGCATGTAGATAAAGAAGATATTTGAATTAAATATATTTCTACTGATGATCGACTTTTACGAAACTTTTAGCTGGAGATAGGTTTTGTCATCTTCATCTTGAATTGGGAGTTTTTGAAAAATAATTTAGTATGGGATGTTTGTAACATTGTGTATATTTTTTCTTGCATTTTATTTTCTTTCTTTACTGCAAACACAAAAAAAATATGGTGGATTTCCTTTGGTTTGAAGATGGGTTGGTTGGGAAGGAAAGTGGTTTGTTTATTTGGATGCGATTTTGATTCATATCCTTTGCATATGAGATTTTAGTGTTATGCTTATGATCTTTGATTTTATATTGATGAACTTTATGTGATTTTGAGCACATTATGTGATTTTATTGTGACTACTTCATCTCCATCACATCCCATCCATTATATATATTGCATGTGAAAAGAGTAGTTACCATATTAGCAAATGGTAGTGGGTTAAGTAAATGGATGGATAAGTTTATAAACACTTTTGATACATGTTTGTGACCCTATAGATAAAAATGATTAAAAGATGTGAAAAATGCGCCATAAAAAATAGTGAATATATATTAACGTAACTAATAGAGTTATATGATGCATGAAAAATGGATGCGGTTTATAGGGTGACTAAGCTCAAGGGTATTCGACATTTACTAAATATTTAAACTTTTAGAGTCAATGTTATATTCATTAAGCAATACTTCTCTCACATATAAGTATCCTAACGGTATTTATTGAGAGTTGAGTATCTTGGTCTCATGGTTCCATGAGTTGAGCAATCGCACTTCATAATCTCATGACTTAAGATAAAATGGTTTGAATTTAGAAAGTGCTGGTGTTATTCCCCATGCCCCAGTACGAATGGTATTGTTCACTCTGGCCGAAACCATACGGTTTTTTCTTTTGGAGCGAACCGGACTCGAGAAGGGGTCACTTTCTAGAAGGTCACCCATCCTAAGATTTTCCTAGCCCGATCATTCTTAACTACGAAGTTCTTCAAATTTCAGAGTGTCGGTTCATCCAAAAGGCGCCTCCGTAATTTAGGATGGCATCATTTCATCTATATGCAGATCGGGCTCTTTCTGAATGTATTTCAGGGACCCGATCCCGTTGTTCAGAATCGGCTCCACACTCAGATCACCATGTGTCCGCAACAAACTATATTGAGTGTGGACAAAGCAGATCATCATGTTGTTCGAAGACCGCACTGCGATGGGGTATTACATCCCCCCACCTAAAAACAATGGTTCGTTCTCGAACCACCGACCCACTATTGAGGGACCTGCATGGGCCGCCATAAATGTAACGACTCTATTTTTACTACAATGCTTTTTAATAATTAAAAATATATTTGTTTTGAAATGATTCGTTTTGTCAAAAGAAAAGATTTGAAAGATTATTTTAAAAGATTTTGATTTCTTTAGTATAAAGAATTTATTCGATTTCGTTTTGAAAGAAAAAAATTGAAAAGAGAATTTTTTTTATTTGAAAGAAAAAAATTAGTTAAGAAAATGATTTATTTGTTTATCTTTAAAATTATTCTCTTCTGAAACTCTGTATATATTTATTTCTATTTAATTATATGTAATAGTAAGTTTACATCCCATTGGTTAAGTTATTGCATTACTAGTTCATAGGTTATAAGTTCAAACCTTGTGTCTTGCAATTATTTTTACCAATTTTTTTATATACCCTTCTCATAACCTACAAATGACCTTTCATTTTCTTTTTTTTTAACTCTCAAAATCAAATAGATTGTTATGAATAGTTTTAATGACCATAAATATTTTTTTTTATTTATGCTCTCCCTACTCCTTCTTCCTCCTCAAACTTCACAAACACAAAACTCCCCTTCTTTCTTTTTCACTTTCCTCTCTCTCGAGTTGTGGATGTGCCGAAGTTACTTTCCGCTGTTAGGATATAGAAAAAAGTGAGCCAGTTGTTATACCGACCCACAAAATCTGTAAGTCCCCTGCTCCTTCTTCTCCTTTTCTAGTTCACTCTTTCCTTTCTTCTTGTTGAATCTCCTCGTTGCCATGTCGCCACTCCTTTTTCACTTGTACCTACGCTAAGTCCTCGATATACGGAATCCGTACTTAGTAATAATGCACTAATTTTAATACACACACACATTTCATGTGTTTGTGTTCGTATTCGAAACTACACTTATTATGTTTCCGATAGCTAATGACAAAGTTTATATGTCTTGGATAACAAATTATGCCATAATCATGTGCTTTATTCATGTTAGTTAATTTATTACATTAAAATACTATTGATATCATAATCTCCCCTATCTAGATTGAAATGATGATAATATAACAAATAAATACCATGTACTATTATTTGCAAACATTATTTTGGTGATACGATATTGTTAAAATCTAGCTGTAGATAATGCATGGGGTAACGACCTACCCCACACACACTTTTGATTCATACTTCACAATAATTTTTATAACAAAATTCCTAAAAGATTAGCTAGCACTAAAATACCCTCGGGTTTGAAATTAGAATTAACTATTAACTTATCCTTTACAAATTTTGCCTCTACAATCCTATTTAGGGGAACCTTATTACGGATGGTACTAATTAAAGTATGTCTTGGTTCTAGTAGAGTGAGACGCAGAGCTCTACACGAATCGCGGTATCGAAAGAAAAAATGGATTTAGAAAAGTAAATTTTTTTAATAAAATTAAAATAAAACAAAAGATGATAAAATTAAATTAACTGAGTTACTACCCATAATTTATCATTTTTAATTAGTTTAAAAGAAAACAAGATTCTGTAATACCCAGTTCCTTTGTAAATATTTTTCTGTATTTTTAAATAAATGTTTCCCAAATTTTCCTCAATTTAAATATTTTCTATAAATATTTCCTATAATAATTTCAAATTTTTAAAACCTAAACTCTAACCCTTTCCCGAACCCCCAGCCCGGCCCATAACCCAGCCCGACCCACCCGACCCAACCCGACCTACCTACTCGACCCGACCCGAACTCCCCCACTCCTTTCTTCTTCTTCTTCTCCTTCTCTTTTCTTTTCCAGCTCTTTTCCCCGTCTCCTCCTTCCTCGCGCCCGCGCCCAGACGACCGCACCACCATGCCAACAACTTCCCCGAGATCCCCTTCCCCAAATCCTCACCCGCTCTCCTCAACGCCGCCCACCTCTCGTGAGATCCCCTCGCCTTAACGACTACCCCGAGATCCCCGCCCTCGCCACAACCGCTCTGCGATCCCCTCGCCTGCCTCACCTCCCTCTCAATAACCAACCCCCTCTCTTCATCCCTCTCTACCTCCATCCTCTTCGTCTCCTCTCTTCCCCTCTAACCTCCCTCCTCCTCCAACCGTGCGGACCCCTACCGCTACCCCAACATGCCCACTGCCCTCCCTCACCTCCTCGCCTAGCCCTAGCCAACGAGCTCGAGCGGCCACTACACCTCACCGCCCCACCTCGTCGCCTCCACCAACCCACACCCGAGCACCCACTTCCTCTCTCACTATAACCCCACGTCGCCGTCGAACCCCCGTCGAACGCAACCACCTCCGAGCCTCTGGCCTCTTCTCCAAGATCAACGCTCAGCTACCGACCCCTTCACCCAAGCTCACCATCTTCCGCCACCACAACCTTCTCGCCACCTGCAATACTCCTCCAACCTACACACCAACGCCCACTACTGCTTCCTTCCACCACCAAGTCTCCGCCGACGAATCGACCTCCGACGAGCCCCGGCTCCTAACACCATCACCAGTTTCCTTCTCCCACCTACATTCAGCACCATTGCTTCCTTCATTGCGTGCCTCCTCAAACCCGACATCAAATCGGAGCCTCGCTACCACCCTTCGCCGGAGCTACTCTGGATCGTTGCCGACCATCCTTGACCGTCGCCTCAGCCCCTTGCCGTCATCGCCACTACACTCGCATCAAGCCCCCCGCTGGACAAAGACAGACCCGAGCCTTCGCCACCTCCTTGCATTCCTATAATTGCTGTTGCTGTCGCCATGACCGTGCTGATATCTCTGCCATGCAATCCATCGCCATCTTCAAGCTATCGTCGCTAGGCAAGTCAAACACTTGCTTTACATGCTATCTATACTAATATATATATATATATAATAGAAACTTAATTATATTTCTTAGAGTCTGATAAATGTGGAAACCTGTATTCATGCGTTGCATGATGAACTGAACAAATAATGATCCTAATATCCCGTGGTTGATGTATATAGTTCACAGGGATCGAATCTTGTTCATGTCCGTGAGATAAACCAAATCTGCTGTAGTTTCAAAACGATGTGCTAAGTGCTCGATGCAAACCATATGAGAAAACATAATCAAAATGGAAGTGCCCATAATATTTACACCCTAATAATGTCAACAAACACTCTATAGAATATTGACTGAAAACCGACAACATTTCGCACCTAAAGTGACGCCCATACCGAAACTTGTGTTTTACCGAACGCGTGACATCGTTAAATTCATAATTAATTCCAAAAAAATCCAATCGCAGCGTACCTAGGTTCATTATGAAGGATACTGCATAATATTTAACATGTAGGTTTACTGTTAGATATAACCTCTGGACAACGAAACCAAAGAACTTACCTGACCTTGGATTACAGTCCAGAGCAGAAACTTACCCCTTGATATGCAATTATACACCTGAAATCTTAATGCTCAGTTGTGATAGTGTGCAGAGCCAATTACCTATGCATAGGAAATTGTTTTAGCTTTCCAATGGTACCAGCTTCACTAAATTCCAGTATCATTTGGTATTTAAATAATATTTTGAACGGATGACATGTACGGCAGATTTCTGTCATTTCAGTCTGCACCCTTCATCAGTAATCTCATCATAACTCCTAAACCAAGATGAATATTATTGATCCGTCTCCTGATCTGTAAATTTAACTCATAGCCCTATAATTAATTGAACTGTAGCGTCGCCTAATTATGGTCCCAACAGGGAGTAAACGCGTTACAAAACGGACTTCCAGTTCATAAATTGGATTTCCAGTAGTAAACACTTAAAATGGAATGACCATAATTCGCAAACCTGAAATCCGATTGACTTGAAACCAATTTTTCTGTAGAGATAATTTAATACACTATTTATAGCTTTTATATTGTTTCGCCAAATTATGCATGTGTGATTTTTCTAATCCAACCGACACCGGTTGCTCATATGTGTTCAGTAGTGCA
Source organism: Agapanthus africanus (assembly GCA_030015575.1). Lineage (NCBI taxonomy): Eukaryota > Viridiplantae > Streptophyta > Magnoliopsida > Asparagales > Amaryllidaceae > Agapanthus > Agapanthus africanus. The sequence goes on from JASDDO010000014.1 coordinate 145,941,592, forward strand.
TTTACTGTATCCCCATCATGTTGCATGACTGTTATACCCTTATAAATAGTGTCCATTTGCATCGATATCCTAATGACCGTGTTATATTACCAAGTGCTAAATGTTAGTGATTGGATTGAGGCAAGTACGTTGGTGTAAAAGCGTGATTGGATTGTGGAAGTGATGCCTACTTGTACACAATCAGCGGAACCAGTTAATTATTGCATTGTCGACGCATACGGAGAATATATAAGTGTAACTATAACTGGTATGGGACGGGTATGGAAGCACTTATATTAGTGTCATAGTTAAGACATCGAGTACGGTCCATTTATCTTGGATACAAGTCGAGACATGCTTGATGGAGACCCTGTCTCCAGTTCAAGCGTAGACTTGTCATAGAGCGACTAGTATTTAGATTCATAGTCGGTATTTGATATAGACCGTGGGGTGTGGGGTAGTTTGAGTGTGAGTTCGATCAACGGAATCTCAGAAGTCCCGCTGCCGGCATATATAATGATTTCGGGATTTGTATTGATAGTGTTTCTGATTGTTACTGATCATGATTCGGGCCCGTGTTCCCTTGCTCCTGGGGCTTACCTTTGGGTTTGGGATACTTCTGCGGTGGTTGACGCTCACACTTGGACTGACGATAAGTTAAGTGACTTGGACATCGAGACCTAGAGACTGATAGCTTCAGTGACATGGACATTGCATTGACTACTGATCTGATACACCTGCTTTATCGTTACGTGCACCGATTATTTCATGATCGCGTCATTACTCTATGCTTACTTCTTTACGTTTATCATCGCTGAACATTATATATGTATATATTGCTATTGTGTCGCTCCGACGGCCTGAGTATGCATGCTCACAGTGAGGAGTTGACTTAGCTCGGATCAGGATCTGTCGTACCTCGAGAATACTGCGGACATCTAGATTAGCGACGTCAACGCTATCCTTTCCTTTGAATCTATCTGGTTAGTTTACATCTGTTTTGATAGAATTAGTGACTCCATTTCTCATTACTTATGCTATAATTACTGATCACCACGTAATACTAGAAGCCGAAGTGTGACTACGACAGGATATTTTCTTGACTGTAGGAGTATGGCTGGCCTTGTCACCCCTCCTATTCCTTATTTTGGGAAGCGGGGCGTGACATGGTTTTGTTGGTATCAGAGACATGTTGGTTTAGAATGAGATTGCAGTTCAGCCTAGGGATCCCTAGATTTATATCCAGTTATATTGCTCGTCGCTTCCATATAATCCTCATTACATCATAGTTCAAAGTCTTGTCCTACCACTTGATCTTACTTTCGGTTATTAATCCGATACCCTATATTTAATCTTATACCTTATACCATCCGAAAATTTATTGTTTCAGGACCATGGCTTCCAATGACTCTCCTTCCATCTCCACTACCCAAAGTCAGACCGTCGAGAATTTGGGTGTACTGTAAGGTTTGATGGAAGCCCAGGAGCAAACAAACGATCTCTTAGCTGAAGGACTAAGAAGGCAAATGGCTCAGGCACCAGCGGGAGTCCCCAATCGTAAGGGAATCCCTATTAAACGAAGAGTAGGTGTGCAAATGGAGCGTCCATTTGTTCCTAAGCAACAAAAGCAACGGAGAACCCAATGTTGTAGTTATTGCAAGAGGCCAGGATACCTTCAGAGGGGCTGTCGACGGGCCAAAGGGCAGTGCTTGATTTTAGGATCTGACGAACATTTTGTCAATGGTTGCCCTAGAAGGAAAGAGCTATATGGAGGAGATCCGTCAACGCTCTACACATCGGCTTGAGTAACTTGGATGTTTTCGTAGTTCGAGTTTTGAGGATGGTACGGACCCAACACGGGATTGAAACTCGCTTTACGGGATAGAAACGATCTAGATATCAACACGGAGTTATCACTCTTCCTGCTTTCAATATAGACCTTGTTATTTTATTTAGTAATCGTTTCTTTTCATCTGAACTTTATATTTTGTTGAACCCCTTGGTTTAAATGAAAAAAATATGGGTTGTGATTTGTATATCGTTTCCTTACCACTCACTTCCATATACTACTTACTGCATCATCACTCAAGTTTTTGATTTTAGATTTTATCCATCTTATATTTTTTCCATGAGCTCCACATCTCTAGTTGTTTTGTGTGTTCCGCTATCTAATCATGACTCTCTCTCTATTTTCAGGCCATAGCCAACCCTGAGGCAGCGCCGCCTCTCAATGAGGACACTCGGTCCTGAGTTTTTTGACTGCATACTAGTGAGGTCAGATGACGAGGTCGATGGCCCATAGGTTATTTTCGACAACAGAGATCACGAGGATGACGGAGTCGCAGACGCAGCTCCAGAAGTCAATATGATTAGTGACTCTGACGATGAAGAAGAGGACTCCGAAGAAAACCCAGTAGAGGAAGATCCTAAGAAGGACCCAGTGGAAGAGGATCCAGAAGAGGCGGATCATGTGGAAGAAGACCCCGATGAGGAAGATCCCGCCGAGGAAGAAGGACCAGGAGAAAGAAATCCCATGGAGGAAGAGCCCGAAAATGAGGCCCCAGCCGAGGAGGAGTCGGAGGATGAAATCTCGAGTGAGGGGGAATTCGAGACTGAAGAACCTCCAGTAGCAATCCCTGCTAGGCGCTATAGGAATGGACACCCCTATCTTAGCGCGAGAGCTTATCGTAACCTGTTGAATTTCCACAATCGCGACGGACGCGACTTATTTTCTTTTCTTCTGACCAAATAAAATCAATATATAGCTTAGGGTCATGTTTATCTCGTAATTGTTTGTTTACCGCCGAAAACGGAGACGAACCGGAATGGATCGCCTTGCATGAATTTGAGGACAGATGCTATTTGGATTTATCGGTCCACCTATCCGAAGATGCCAAGTTGATTTGTGGCACCGTGTATCGGAGGTTTGGACGGATACGGCCGTTGTAGCAGACTTCGTCAGATCCCCTCTCGTTTGCGAGGGTTTTTTTATTATGGGGGCGCTCTTCCCTGCAGTCACAATCCACTGCAGTTAATTATGTTACCTCATCACGATAACCACTTTCTCCTGCTCCAGAATTTCACTTCGTGTCGTGTGTGTTTGTTTTATTTTTGGTTGCCCGTGGATTATATACGGAGACTAATTTATGTTGTCTCCCGTAGGGCGTGGATTAGTCTAAATCCATATATCTTAGATTTGGGTTTGGGTTGATTTAAGGATCATTAATCTCGTTTGAGATTAAGATCAACTTAAAATTTTGTTAAGGATACTTTAGTTCAATATGAGACTAAGATCTACTTAACAAGGTGTTAGGATCATTTTTGTTTCAGATCAAACAAGAGAGCATAGTTTAAGGACATTACGGTCCGTAGCTAGTTTAGGGACGTTTCGGTCCATAGATCACCATTTGGCGGTGTGGTTTGGTTTAAGGTGTGCTCTTCAGTTTGGGAAGTGCACCGAAGAGCAGTTACTTGTCGGGACCCGCCACCTCTCTGAAAACGTTGAGAAATTACAACGACATGTATCATAGGTGTGTAGAGATGTATCCTTGAACCAATTTCCCTATCCGAGGGAAAAAGGAATCGATGGACAAGCCCATAAATCATTAGTCGTGTTTTGAGACATCATCAATTGAGGAGTCATCATTCGAGTTTGAAACTGGGATTAGTTTAGGAAGTCATGAGTATAGAAGCTCGGTCTATTTGGAGATCGAAGGTGTTTTGATCTCAAGAAGACTTAGCCAACTTGAGGCTGGAGTCGAGCGCTCACGTGTTTCCATGTGAGGTTCTAAAGTAGTGTTAAACACTGGATTTTAGGGGTGCTCACGTATGGCACGTGAAGCACCTCAAAGATGGCGCTATAAATTGGGTTCAAGTCCCTGTTTACATATACGTGTTAAACATTTAACCCCTGTGGTGCTCACGTGCGAACACATGAGGCGCCCTCAGAAAGTTTGCGCTATTTTTTGATCTATTTCCTTTTCCATATAAGTGCCGAGCGCTTAGTTCATTAATGCTCACGTGCAAACACATGAGGTTTCGTTTTAGTGTTGAACACTAATGAATCACCAGTCTTTCTTTCTATATGCATGAAGATTTTGATCTCATGTTAACAACGCTGGTATCTGAGTTTAAAGAATTTCAAGTCTCTTGTTTTATAAGAACTAAATTCTTTTTACAGGGTTAAACCTTAGTTTTATCAGAGGAATTAAATTCCTATATACTTTTGTAAGAATTAAATTCTTTAAATTTAGTTCTTTCCCATAAGTTTTGAATCTGCATGACAGAATCTCCCCGAAGAGAATTAAATTCTCAACTGTGGGGAGATCTGCTTCTGCAAACCTCAACCAGAGGAAGAACTAAGTTCTTCAATGAAGGGTTAAACCCTTAGAGATGCAAAGAATGATCTTTTGTTTTTTGCGTTACCTAGTGTTTCAAAAGAACAAGGTTTTTCTTTTTGAGAATTAAATTCTCTGATCACTGTATATTCTTTAAGTCTCTGGGGAGTTTTTTCTCTCTGCAGTTGTCTCTCTCTTTTTTTCAAAGCTTATAGGAGGGTTTCTCTCCCTTAGACTTGAAGTCTTGGGTCCTTTATAAAGTAGGGAGAAGTTTGTTGATTAATTTTAGGAAATCTCTCATTGAGAGATCCTAGTTGATTTTGGGGGTTCTGCCCACAGTTGGATTTTTGATCCAAGGGTTTCTGTTTTACAGATCATATTTTCTTATTTCTTAAACAAGATTAGGAAAATATTTTCCCATACAGAATTCGTTCTGTAGACTGGTGATTTTTAATCACCGTTGGATTTTTAATCCAAGGGTGCTTGGTTTAACGGAGCACAATCCTTCTTCGTTTAAGAAAATATGAAAAATATTTTCCAACTTATGTGATTTTTGATCTGCCAACTTTCTGTTTAACAGAAAATATCATTTCTCATTTAGAAGTTCAATAGAATTTAATTCTATGCTTAATCACCATTGGATGTTTGATCCAACGGTTCCTTATTGAGTAGAATTTAATTCTATGTAGGGAAGTGCTTTCACGTGTTTAACACGTAGTGCTTATTAGCATGGCAATTGTTTTAATTGCAGTGCCTATATGCGTTGCATATAGGCACTCACGTATTAAGCACGTGGGGTTGTTTTAGCCAAGCGATTGTTTTAATTGCTTTGCCTATATGCGTTGCATATAGGCACTCACGTGTTAAACACGTGGGGCTGTTTTATTCAAGCAATTGTTTTAATTATTGTGCCTATATGCGTTACATATAGGCTCTCACGTGTTAAGCACGAGGGGCTGTTTTTGTGAGGAACTTTCCCTTATCCCTTATTTTTATAAGGGAACAAATGCTCCCCAGCGTTGTTCTTACGTGGCTTGCACGTGATAGCAACGCTTTCACCTTTTCCACCGTTCGTGAACTGCTGGGATCGATTCACCTTGTTACTCTGATTCCTATGGGTCAACTATCTTGTTCCCCATTCCTTTTTTCCGGGCCTTAGAAATAGTTCCACCATGCACGGAATTTTTCATGTTTAGATTTGAATATTTCTCTTTATAACCCAAGGCTATGTCTTCCTTCTTCTTCTCAAAGAGAAACCCATTTCTATTAACAGAACTCAAGGAAAGTCATTTTCCAAAGAAATAACGAAGAGCTATGGCTTACGATCGTCCTCACACTTTTCGGCAACCATGGGAGGTGCCCATCGAGGAGACTATTCCTTGCAATGCTACACGGCTAGTAGATCCCCTTCTCATCGACGCTCAATGTGACGTGGTGATGTATGAGCTCATGATTCGTAGGGGCTTTCCTCTTCCTATGGGCTCTATTTGGCTCCGGATGATCTTTCTATCCGTGCTTTCCGAATACCCCCTCATCCGACAGAGATGATGTTCCCGCCAAAAATTTCTGCGCAGAAGAGTCTAAGGTATCAAATGGCAGTGATACGCTTAAGGAAATGCGAACCAGTATCTTCCAGCCTGTATTTTGATAAACTCCCGAAGAAGGAACTATTAAATTCTAATGGTATTGGAAGCATCTCGAAAAACCCTTTGATTTGATATATTATGGGCTTCATAATTCATCCGTAATCAAAAGTTATGAGCAAATATGCTATGCACTGTTCCCTGATTAAAAAATCAGGAATTACCTCAATGAGGTGTCACGTGCTCACACGTGACCAATGGTCACGTGTTGACACGTGATAGTTAAAACAGAAATAAAAAACAAACGGCTGAAGAAGGACCCAATTGGGGGTCACGCGCTCACACGTGACCAATGGTCACGTGTTGACACGTGATAATTAAAACAGAAATAAAATAACAAACGTCTGAAGGAAATACCTCAATGAGGTATCACGTGCTCAAAAGTGACCCATGGTCACGTGTTGACACGTGATGGTTAAAACTGAAGCGTAAATAAACATTGAGAAAAGGACTCAATTGGGGGTCACGTGCTCACACGTGACCAAGGGTCACGTGTCAGCACGTGACTGGCTTCGAAAGCCTTACAGTTTAATAAAATTAAATTCTAAAAGCTTCTAAATCTTTCCAAATGGAAAAGGATTATGGGGACCGTTGGATTAAAGATCCAAGGGTGATTAAAAATCACCAATTTATGGAAAAAATCTTAGACAAGGAAAGATTTCCCCTAAATCTTACCGAAAATAACAAACAGAATATCTTTGGATTTAAATTCCAACGGTGAATAAAATTCATTATGTGATCTAAAGGATCATATTAATTATGAAATCAATTAAAATCTTTCAATGAAAGATTCACAAAACAAATTGATTCTTTTCCTTCTCCTATAAATAGGAGACAAGAAGAGAAGAGAAGGGATCTACTTTTTTTTTGGGGAGACAACAACAACAGAGAGAGAAAAGGAAGGAGAATTTAATTCTCAATAAAGAAAACCCTAGGTGAGAAAGGGAAAAAGGATCAAAACTTCAATAAAGAGAATTTAATTCTCAATCCAAGAGTTTAACTCTTATACAAAAAAGAACTTAGTTCTTCTTCTGATTGAAGATCTGTACAGAGCACATCTCCCCAGAAGTGGAGAATTTAATTCTCATCGGGTCGAGATCCTGCCATGCAGATCCTAAACATAGAAGAGGAATTAAGTTTTGAGAATTTAATTCTCCTAAAACAAAACTAGGGTTTAACCCTATATAAGAATTTAATTCTCCTAAAACAGAACTGGGGTTTAACCCTAATTGATAATTTAATTCTCTCAGATCAACAGGAATTTAATTCCTCCTAAAATGAAACTAGGGTTTAACCCTATATAAGAATTTAATTCTTTTACATATTTGGGAATTTAATTCCTTTAAAAAGAAATTAGGGTTTTACCCTAAGTAAGAATTTAATTCTTAATCTTACAGAGAATTAAATTCTCAAAATAAAAGGAAAAGACTTAAAAGATCTCTATGCATGCAAAAGACCAAGGTCACGTGTCCCCACGTGACCCCTGAAAAGATCCCCAGAAATGAGAAGGTGGAAAGCTTTGAGGTAATGCCTCACGTGCTCCCACGTGACCTACAAAACACGTCAAGAAAAAGCAAAGGAAATATGAGCTTTGGGCGCTCTCACGTGTCCCCACATGACCCCTTAGAGAGTGCTTTAATGATCAGTGCATAAATCTCCATCACGTATCAACACGTGATGCTCAAAAGATGAAGAAGTGTCTAACACTTAATTGCAGAACGAAGAAAAGGGATTTGGTCCCACCTTTGGGCGCTCTCACGTGTCCACACGTGACCCCTCTTTCTTTAATGTTTAACACTAATTTGGGGATTATATTTCCAGTGTTTAACACTGATTGTTTCTAGTGTTTAACACTAAATTGAAGATTATATTTCCAGTGTGTTTAACACTAATTTGAGAGTTCTATCCCCAGTGTTTAACACTGTTGTTCTTTAATGTTTAACACTACTTTTAGCCAAATTGGCTAATTTTCTAGAGGCAAAAGTCCCTCCTCCAAATGAATCTCAAAATTGAGTAAATCAAAGACAAAATGATTATCAGAACCCCCAAACCTCTGTTTAGCACTGTTGAATGATGAGGGGCTGAACCTAGACAAATGTCTAATGGCCCAAAGGGCCAATATTTCAAACATAATTGGACTTAGCCCAAACTGGCCATAAGTCCTCAAATCATCTTGAACTGAGCACATCTGCTCTTTCAACCAACTCATTGGTTCAAGGGTACATCTCTGAGCTCCTCTGATATTTTTCGTTGTAATCCTTCAACGTCTTCAGAAAGGTGATGGGTCCCGACAGCCATATATTTTATTGGACCACCATGTCCCTAAACTGGTAACGGACCACCATGTCCCTAAACTGGCAATGTACCACCATGTCCTTAAACTGGAAATGGACCACTATGTCCGTAAACTAGAATAATAGAGCCCCCAAATGCTCTTTTGTCGGATCTAAACGATCCAGTTAAGTTGATCTTAGTCTCAAATTGGACTAACGTATCATTAACAAACGTTTAAGTTGATCTTAGCCTCAAATATGGCTAATGTATCCTTAAACCAAAACCTCAAACCCAAATCTAAGAAAGTACGGATTTGGACTAATCCACGTCCTACGGGCGACGACATAAATTAGTCTCCGTATACAATCCACGGGCAACCACAAACAAAACAAACACCCACGACACGAAGTGAAATTATGGAGAAGGAGAAAGTTGTTACCGCGATGCGGTAGCGTAATTAACTGTAGGGGCTTGCGCCTGCAGGGAAGAGCGTCCCCACAATCAAAAACCCCTCGAACGAGGGGGAATCTGACGAAGTCTGCTAAATCGGCCGCATCCGTCTAAACCTCCGATACACGATGCCATAAATCAACTTGGCATCTTCGGAGAGGTGGACGGATAAAACCAAATAGCATCTGCCCCGAATCTCAGGCAAGACGTCCCTGTCTTGGCCGTCGTTCAGAGGGGAACAGATTCTGGCATGCCCGGTTGGACCTCTTCGTTTTTCCACTCCACACTTCGTGTGTCGTGTTCGCGAACGAATCACGGTTTGCTGTGGTTGCCTATAGATTCGAGGTACTAAGATTTGGTGTCTTGCTCCGTGCAGAAAACAGAAGATCAATGGCTTCAAACTGCACTACCTGTAACTTCAACTCTAGCTCCGTCCTTGCTGGAGGAGTGACTTATGGGCCCCAAGCGGCCTCTCTTTTCAAGATGCCAGTGGAGCAGGTAACTCAAGCCACCGCTGGACTATTCTTTGGGACCATGCTCCCACCGATGAGCTTCAATGCCCCAATGACATCGCAAGAAGCTCCAAAGAAGCCGGTCTTTGATTGACTTACTACTGCCGCGACCCCTCTCAACGGGTCGCCCAACTTCAATACCTCATTCTTCAACAGACTGGGCCAGAACGTCTACAAGCCCGCGATACCCGAAGCTGCCATCCCAAAGAGGATAGCCATCCCGGCTCAAGCGGACGAAATCATTGGAAAGGCTCCTCCTTCCAAGAAGTCATTTTTTACAAGGCTGGCCATTCCGGTTGCTGCTCCAGGTGAGGTCCTCAAAGCTGCTTCCCCTGCCCAGAGGTCTGTCTTTGACAGATTAGACATTGCTTCTCAATGGGTGTCAGTCTTCGATAGGCTAGCACCAATAACGGTCTCTCCTCAAAGCAGGGGGCATGACGAAGTCACACTTATAACTGAAACAACTCCATCCGCACGACACGCTCGACGTCGCCACTGGCACCGAGTGAGGAAGGCTGGGAGCAACTCCCCCTCTGGGATAACTCCGCCAGCTCCAACGGTGGGGATCGATGCTACTGTTCCGACCGAGAACAGTTTTGAACTGCTCAACAAGGTGCGTAGAAACTCTCCTACTGCCGTTCTAAAAAGATCTCCTTCACCTGTGGAGAATACTCCAGAGAAGAAGCCAGAGCGGCCCTCTCAACGGCTGTCCTCCAAAATTTACAAAGTATGGCGTCGGGTCCAGGAGTCAGTGATCGATCAAGACTATCTCCGACGGCAGAAGAAGCTGAAGGCCTGACAGGAAGAAAACCGTCCTGTTAAGCCGTAGAAAATGACGGCTACTTAGGTACCCACTACAGCGGTCCCCTCAACTTCGACCGTCCACAAAAGGAGGTCGGAGAAGATCCCTGCGTCTTTGGCAAATCACAGAGACACTGAATCTAAAGGCCCCAAGGCTGGGGGTATGGTGGTACATACTGTTTACATGGCATCCGGGAAAGAGGATAGCCGCGCTTCGATGGGTCACCGACCGCTCACCCGATCCATGACAAAAGCCCAGGAGCAACAACAGAAGCTTCAGGAAATGATGACTGCAATGGCCGCACTTACCGGGCCAAAAGAAAGCTCGGAGGCATCCTCGGATCAACGCCGAGAGCAAGAAACTGACGCTGACTTCCTACGCAGAGTCCTCGAAAAGAAGGACAGAGAAGCAGCAGAACAAGCAGCTAATATAAAACAAATGGCGCTTCTTTTCCAAGATATGGTAGGAATGATGTTACAGTAGGATCCTCCAGCTGAAGACCCTCCGACCATTACTGAAGACGATAGAGGGGAGACATCCAATCTTCCTCCGGCTCTTTCAGCAGCCAAGGAGGAAACCATTTCTAAGGCCGCACTGGATGACTATATAGCTCAGCAAATACGAGCTCATTAGGCGAGTGAAGCGGCAGGGCAAATTGTTAAAACCGGACGACCCTATCCGGGATGGTACGACCAAATCAGTTACCCGCCGGGATATACGATCCCTAGATTCCACGTGTACAAGGGGACAGGGAATCCACACCAGCATGTCGCTCAATTCAGGGCCTTATGCGGCAACACTGGAGGCGACGACAAACTGCTGCTTCGCCAATTTGTCGGCAGCTTAGCAGAAACAGCCTTTGAATGGTATTCGGAGCTACCTAACGACTCTGTCAGAACATTTACGGAGATGGAGCTACTGTTTACACAAAGATTCGCGAGTGCTAGCGAACACACCCCGATCACGGCATTGATCAATGCCAGGGTAAGGCCAGGCGAAACTTGGGTCCAGTATGCGATACGGTGGCGTAATCTATGGTCAAAGTGCGAGCAGCGCATCGAAGAAGCTCCTGCCGTGGGCATGTTCGTAGGTACTCTCGACCCTTAAGTGACCATATCCCAATTCATGATGTTCATCAAGCCGACCACTTTTCAGGACTTGATTGACAAGCTGGCCCAAATGGACCAGATGGGTCATAGACCATCTCCTTCAAGGACAAAGCCTTGGAATGAAAAGGGCAAAGGGAAAGCAACCATCATTGCCAATACTCAACAACGGCCGAGCAACTTAAAGCCGGTTGTTTGCCAAAACAATATGCGTCCACGCCTATCCCTCGAAGAAAGACTGGGACGTCCTTACTCGTTTCCCCAGGATAAAACGAGGAAACTGTTTGAGCTGGCAGTGCGCAACGGATTCATCAATTTGCGGAGTCCGAAACGTCTGCTACAGCCAGGTGATATCAACGATCCTAATTACTGCCCCTACCATTGAGCAGTAAGTCATCCGATCGAAGATTTCTTCGTCTTCAAAAACTGGGTTGAAGAACAATACCAACAAGGTAAACTCGCGCCGTCCGAAAACTGGAAGGTGAGCTCGCCACAACCACATGCTCCGGAAAAGATGGACACACCGGGGGCATCATGCTCATTCATAGAGAACGCCCAATGGACCACTATGTCCTAAAACTGGATATAGAACGAAATGTCGTTAAACTAACAATGGACCACTATGTCCTAAAACTGGATACGGATCGAAACGTCCTTAAACTAACGATGGACCGCAATGTCCTAAAACTTGCAAATGACCGAAACGCCTTTAAAATACTACCGCAGCATTCTCAGGCTGACGAGATAAAAAAATAAAAATAAAAATAAAAATAAAAATGGTATGTCCATAAGCAAAATGGGCACGGATGAAAACCTGAAAGGGCTCCGTGAGTAAAAACTGCAGGGGTACCGGCGAGTGTTCGTGAAAACCCGAAAGGGCGCGGCCTCGCTAAAAAAAAGGAATAAAAGAATAAAAAAAAAGACGGTATGTCCATAAGCAAAATGGACACGGATGAAAACTCGAAAGGGCTCCATGTGTAAAAATAGCAGGCCTACCGGCGAGTGTTTGTGAAAACCCGAAAAGGCGCAACCTCATTAAATGCACTTACAAGGTCCTCTCGATCTTGTAAGGAGAAACCACCCGCGTGAGATCCTTACGACTCACAGGGAAGTAACACACTTAGGGATCCTCACGATTCCTAAGGAAAAATTACACTTGCGAGATCCTCACGACTCGTAAGGAGAACTCTCTTATGAGACCCTCACGGCTCATAAGATTTGAAAGTCTTAAGTTACAGAGACCTGAACCTGTTCTTAAGAAACTCCCACAACCCTCGATATTGCCCTAGAAGCGGCTCAATACTGACCCTTGTATACAATCCATGGGTGCGAATAAACATTTCCCTAACCAAGTCCCACCCGTGACTAGGGATATGTTCATATAGTGAACAACCCCTGTAAGTCCTCTCGACTTATAAGGAGAAAATCTTTTTGTAAGATCCTTACGACTTACAGGGGAATATACACTTAGGAATCCTCACGATTCCTAAGGAGAAAACACACCTACGAGATCCTCACGACTTGTAGGGAGAAATACCTTTGTGGGACCCTTACGGCTCATGAAGTCAAAACCTTAGTCGACAGAATCCTAACCCTGTTTACTAAGCCACCTTTGTTCAACATCGACAGAGGCAAATGATGATTCGCTCCTGGCAATGTCCCAGTTGTAGCGATGCTGATGCCCAAACCGGTACCAAATTCCGAGTCCTTTCATGGCAAATGATGATTCGCTCCTGGCAATATTCCAGTTGTAGCGAAGCTGATGCTGAGATTGGCACCGGATTCCAAGTTCTACACTCGCGATAAAAATCAGCGAGCTAAAAATGCATATGAAATAGCCGAAATGATGGGGCAACTTGCAATAAAAAGCAGCAAGTAAAAATGTATGCATACAAAAACAGCCAAAATGTTTGAGCACCTCGCAATAAAAAGTAGCGAGTAAAAAGAAAAATAGCCGAAATGATTGGGCACCGCGAAAAATAGCCGAAATGATTGGGCAATCGCGACCTTCGCGATATAAAATTTGAAATGATAGAGCATCGCGGAAAGAAAAAAAGTGAAAAAATGAAATTTATGCCCTACAGGTGAGATCACATCGATCCCTGTATACAATCCAGGGGCACAAACAAAGAGGGAACCATACCTTCCCAACAGGCTCCATCAGAAAGCAAAGCCAAATCTTGACGGTTCATAGACAACCTAGAGACAACCTCGACATCTGTCGCAATATTGCAGACACAATGTCAACAAACGAAGCAAAAGAAGATCCCTAGGTTCAGGGTCTCGACATCGATATCGACAACTTAGAGATCACCAACGGCGTTTCTCCTCATTCCAACCAGATACAGACATGACGTCAGCAACCGACCTCAGAGTCGCAATAAAACGGAGCCACGGCATAGTCCCTAGTTCCAAATCTTAACGGCAATATCTACAGCCTAAGAATCAGCAACGGTGTTCCTTTGCAGTCCAGCAGGATGCAGATGCAACGTCAACAAGAGACCCCATGGTCGAAACAATGCGGAGTGACGGCAAAATCCCAACTCCACCTCAGCATTCGTCTCGTTACAACAGACGCAATGTCAACAACGGCGTTCCTTCGTAGTCCAGCAGGATGCAGATGCAACGTCAACAAGAGACCCAATGGTCGAAACAATGCGGAGTGACGGCAAAATCCCAACTCCACCTCAGCATTCGTCTCGTTACAGCAGACGCATATCAACAACGGCGTTCCTTCGCAGCCCAGCAGGGTGTAGATGCAACGTCAACAAAAGACCCCATGGTCGAAACAAAGTGGAGCGACGGCAAAATCCTAGCTTCACCTTAGCATTCGTCTCGATACAGCAAACGAGATGTCAACAATGGCGTTCCTTTGAAGTCCAGCAAGATGTAGATGCAACGTCAACAAAAGACCCCATTGTCGAAACAACGAAACCACGGCAAAATCCCTAGTTCCAAACCTCGACGGTTCACCAGCAACCTAAAGACAACCACGACATTCGTCTCGATACAGCAGACGCGATGCCAACAAATGAAGCAAAGGCCAAATTCCTAGCTTCAGGGTCTTAACGGCAAGTCATATAAAGCCTGGAAGACAATCAGAGATTATCTCGCACCAATGCGGAGTGGTCACCACCTCGACGTTCGTCTCGACACAGCAGACGCAACATCACCAAAAGGAGCCACGGCAAAATCCCTACTTCCAAACCTCGACGGGTCACCAGCAACCTAGAGACAACCACGACATTCGTCTCAAGACAGCAGACGTAATGCAAGCAAACGAAGCAAAGGCCAAATTCTTAGCTTCAGGGTCTTAACGGCAAGTCATATAAAGCCTGAAAGACAATCGGAGATTATCTCGCACCAGTGCGGAGTGGTCACCACTTCGACGTTCGTCTCGACACAGCAGACGCAACATCACTAAAAGGAGCCATGGCAAAATCCCTAGTTCCAAACCTCGACGGGTCACCAGCAACCTAGAGACAACCACGACATTCGTCTCAAGACAGCATACGCAATGCAAGCAAACGAAGCGAAGGCCAAATTCCTAGCTTCAGGGTCTTAACGGCAAGTCAAATAAAACCTGGAAGACAATCGGAGATTATCTCGCACCAGTGCGGAGTGGTCACCACCTCGACGTTCGTCTCGACACAGCAAACGCAACATCACCAAAAGGAGCCACGGCAAAATCCCTAGTTCCAAATCTCGACGGTTCACCAGCAACCTAGAGACAACCATGACATTCGTCTCAATACAGCAGACGTAATGCAAGCAAACGAAGCAAAGGCCAAATTCCTAGCTTCAGGGTCTTAACGGCAAGTCATATAAAGCCTGAAAGACAATCGGAGATTATCTCGCACCAGTGCGGAGTGGTCACCACCTCGACGTTCGTCTCGACACAGCATACGCAACATCACCAAAAGGAGTCACGGCAAAATCCCTGGTTCCAAACCTCGACGGTTCACCAGTAACCTAGAGACAACCGCGACATTCGTCTCGATACAGCAGACGGGATGCCAGCAAACGAAGCAAATGCCAAATTTCTAGCTTCAAGGTTTTAACGGCAAGTCATATAAAGCCTGAAAGATTATCGGAGATCATCCCACACCAGCGCGGAGTGGTTATGACTCATCGGGGCTCTCCAAAATGAGCCTAACCTCAAGTAAAAAGCGGCATGGCAAAATTCCTAACGCTTGCTCTTCCGACGGTCAAACTGCCTAGGAGGATTGCTTGAAGACGTCTTGTCCAGCCCCAGAAGGGATCGGAGACACGACAATCGCAAGGCTACTCGAACAGCAAAACTGCCTATCGAGGAATACATCAGCCGATGCGGCGGTACGACGGAAAAAACCCTAAGTACTACAGACCCTAACGGACCTCTGTCGTAAAGAGCAGAGGTTAACTGTGACGTTAGGATATTCTTGCGAGAAATGCTCAATTCGTCTCGACTCGTGAGGAAATTAGTGTCTTTGCGAGAAATGCTCGATTCGTCTCGACTCATAAGGAAAAGCCTTAGGCAGCGGGGATTAAAACACCTGTTTCTTAAGCATTGGGACCCTGCAAGTTGATCCAAAACGGTCTCTTGCATACTATCCACGGGGCACACTCTCCAAAGTCAAATCTCGACAAAGAGGGAAACAACCGCTTACGGGTCCTCTCGACTCGTAAGAGGGAAAATTCTCTTATAAGATCCTTATGACTTATAAAAGAAAACACACTTAGGAGTCCTCACGACCCCTAAGGAGAAAATACACCTACGAGATCCCCTCGATCCCTAGAGAGAAAAGTCTTTGTGAGACCCTCACGGCTCATAAAGTTGAAAAGTCTTAGGCTACAAGGACCCTAAACTTGTCTCCTAAGCCCTCAATTCTATGGCTACTCATAACTTTGCACTACTTCACCCACGTATATACTTACGTGGGCAAAGTAGTGGGGGGAATTTGTTCCCGCCAAAAATTTCTGCGCAGAAGAGTCTAAGGTATCAAATGGCAGTGATACGCTTAAGGAAATGCGAACCAGTATCTTCCGGCCTGTATTTTGATAAACTCCCAAAGGAGGAACTACTAAATTCTGATGGTATTGGAAGAATCTCGAAAAACCCTTCGATTTGATATATTATGAACTTCATAATTCATCCAGGATCAAAAGTTATGAGCAAATATGCTATGCACGGTTCCCTGATTAAAAAATCAGGAATTACCTCAATGAGGTGTCACGTGCTCACACGTGACCAATGGTCACGTGTTGACACGTGATAGTTAAAACATAAATAAAAAAACAAACGGCTGAAGAAGGACCCAATTGGGGGTCACGTGCTCACACGTGACCAATGTTCACGTGTTGACACGTGATAATTAAAACAGAAATAAAATAACAAACGTCTGAAGGAAATACCTCAATGAGGTGTCACATGCTTACACGTGACCAATGATCACGTGTTGACACGTGATGGTTAAAACTGAAGCGTAAATAAGCGTTGAGAAAAGGACTCAATTGGGGGTCACGTGCTCACACGTGACCAAGGGTCACGTGTCAGCACGTGACTGGCTTCGAAAACCTTACAGTTTAATAAAATTAAATTTTAAAAGCTTCTAAATCTTTCCAAATGGAAAAGGATTATGGGGACCGTTGGATTAAAGATCCAAGGGTGATTAAAAATCACCAATTTATGGAAAAAATCTTAGACAAGGAAAGATTTCCCCTAAATCTCACCGAAAATAACAAACAGAATATCTTTGGATTTAAATTCCAACGGTGAATAAAATTCATTGTGTGATCTAAAGGATCATATTAATTATGAAATCAATTAAAATCTTTCAATGAAAGATTCACAAAACAAATTGATTCTTTTCCTTCTCCTATAAATAGGAGCCAAGAAGAGAAGAGAAAGGATCTACCTTTTTTTTGGGGGGGAGATAACAACAACAGAGAGAGAAAAGAAAGGAGAATTTAATTCTCAACAAAGAAAACCCTACGTGGGAAAGGGAAAAAGGATCAAAACATCAATAAAGAGAATTTAATTCTCAATCCAAGAGTTTAACTCTTATACAAAAAAGAACTTAGTTCTTCTTCTGGTTGAAGATCTGCACAGAGCACATCTCCACATAAGTTGAGAATTTAATTCTCATCGGGTCGAGATCCTGTCATGCAGATCCTAAACTTAGAAGGGGAATTGAGCTTTGAGAATTTAATTCTCCTAAAACAAAACTAGGGTTTAACCCTATATAAAAATTTAATTCTCCTAAAACAGAACTAGGGTTTAACCCTAATTGAGAATTTAATTCTCTCAGATCAACAGGAATTCAATTCCTCCTAAAATGAAACTAGGGTTTAACCCTATATAAGAATTTAATTCTTTTACATATTTGGGAATTTAATTCCATTAAAAAGAAATTAGGGTTTTACCCTAAATAAGAATTTAATTCTTAATCTTACAGAGAATTAAATTCTCAAAATAAAAGGAAGAGACTTAAAAGATCTCCATGCATGCAAAAGACAAAGGTCACGTGTCCCCACGTGACCCCTGAAGAGATCCCCAGAAATAAGAAGGAGGAAAACTTTGAGGCAATGCCTCACGTGCTCCCACGTGACCTACAAAACACAGAAAGAAAAAGTAAAGGAAATATGAGCTTTGGGCGCTCTCACGTGTCCCCACGTGACCCCTTAGCGAGTGCTTTAATGATCAGTGCATAAATCTCCATCACGTGGCAACACGTGATGCTCAAAAGATGAAGAAGTGTTTAACACTTAATTGCAGAACGAAGAAAAGGGATCTGGTCCCACCTTTGGACCCTCTCACGTGTCCACACGTGACCCCTCTTTCTTTAGTGTTTAACACTAATTTGGGGATTATATTTTCAGTGTTTAACACTGATTATTTCTAGTGTTTAACACTAAATTGAAGATTATATTTCTAGTGTGTTTAACACTAATTTGAGAGTTCTATCTCCAGTGTTTAACACTGTTGTTCTTTAGTGTTTCACACTACTTTTAACCAAATTGGCTAATTTTCCAGAGGTAAAAGTCCCTCCTCCAAATGAATCTCAAAATTGAGGAAATCAAAGACAACATGATTGTCAGAACCCCCAAACCTCTGTTTAGCACTGCTGAATGATGAAGGGTTGAACCTAGATAAATGTCTAATGGCCCAAAGGGCCAATATTTCAAACATAATTGGACGTAGCCCAAACTGGCCATAAGTCCTCAAATCATCTTGAACTGAGCACATCTGCTCTTTCAACCAACTCATTGGTTCAAGGGTACATCTCTGAGCTCCTCTGATATTTGTCGTTGTAATCCTTCAACGTCTTCAGAGAGGTGATGGGTCCCGACAGCCATACATTTTATTGGACCACCATGTCCCTAAACTAGCAACGGACCACCATGTCCCTAAACTGGCAATGGACCACTATGTCCCTAAACTAGAACAATAGAGCCCCCAAATGCTCTTTTGTCGGATCTAAACAATCCTGTTAAGCTGATCTTAGTCTCAAATTAGACTAACGTATCCTTAACAAACGTTTAAGTTGATCTTAGCCTCAAATATGGCTAACGTATCCTTAAACCAAAACCTTCAAACAGACTTTAGTCCCAAATTGGACTATAGATCTCCCAATCAACATTGGTTCAAGGGTACATCTCTGAACTCCTCTGATATTTGTCGTTGTAATCCTTCAACGTCGTCAAAGAGGTGACGGGTCCCGACAACCATACATTGATACGGACTGTAGGGTCCTTAAACTCATGGACTATGATTTCCTTAAACCAATCTTCATCCCCAAAATGGGAATGTTGGACCACCATGTCCCTAAACTGGCAATGGACCACTATGTTCCTAAACTGGAACAATAGAGCCCCTAAATGCTCTTTTGTCGGATCCAAACGATCCCGTTAAATTGATCTTAGTCTCAAATTGGACTAACGTATCCTTAACAAACGTTTAAGTTGATCTTAGCCTCAAATATGGCCAACGTATCCTTAAACCAAAACCTCAAACCCAAATCTAAGAAAATACGGATTTAGACTAATCCACGTCCTACGGGCGACGACATAAATTAGTCTCCGTATACAATCCACGGGCAACCACAAACAAAACAAACACCCACGACACGAAGTGAAATTCTTGAGAAGGAGAAAGTTGTTACCGCAATGCGGTAGCGTAATTAACTGTGGGGGCTTGCGCCTGCAGGGAAGAGCGTCCCCACAATCAAAAACCCCTCGAACGAGGGAGAATCTGACGAAGTCTGCTAAATCGGCCGCATCCGTCTAAACCTCCGATACACGGTGCTATGAATCAACTTGGCATCTTCGGAGAGGTGGACGGATAAAACCAAATAGCATCTGCCCCGAATCTCAGGCAAGACGTCCCTGTCTTGGCCGTCGTTCGGAAGGGAACAGATGACTCCGGCGATTCTCGATGTGGAGGAGGACAAGATCGAGCGCTTTCACGAGACACGTTTGATTACCCAGTCTTTGAGGGACCGATCAGTTCAATTGCTAAGCTGGATACGGGTTCAACGGGCTATCATGTCTGCCTTCGCTGATGTGCACGGTGCTAATCGATGGGGAGCAACTCCTCGCGAAGACCACCGCTTCAACATGGTGGAGAGGGTAGAGAGCGAATTGGAGAACTTTGTATATTGTTTTGCTAACCTCTTTATCTCTTATCCCATATTTTATGATCTCTTCCTCATAGAGTAGTATGTTTATATCAATGTATTTCTCTTATTATTGACTGTTGAATGTTTTCTATTGAATGTTTTCTCTTCATCATATATCCGTACGTGTATTTCGCCTCTATGCATGAGCTTTATACTTTATCTTTAGGAATTTTTGCTGAGTGCGAGCGCCATTGTTGTGTCGTGCGCTAATCCTTCTTACACGCACATAAATCAACAGGTTTTGAACACTATTTCCATTTAAGTAGGTATGCAGTCGTGAATGAACGCTTAGTAGGGTGTGAATCAAAGACTCTCCTTACTGCCTTGCACAGTACACGGTTGGTGCTTATAGGTTGCGCCTTTCTGTCTTGACTTGACATGAAGTGGTTTATATACTTATTTTGGAGTTTATAGTTTATTCACTCATCCCAGAGTCTCTAGTTTATGAACTAATTTCGGAGCTTGTAGTTTATTCACTCATCCCGGAGTCTTTAGTTTATGAACTCATTTCGGAGCTTGTTTAGTTTACCTCCCTTAGGCTTGTAGGCAAACCTATCCTAACACCACAGTTAACCTCTGCTCTTTACGACAGAGGTCCGTCAGGGTCTGTGGTACTAGGGTTTTATCCATCGTACCGTCGCGTTGGCTGATGCATTCCTTGATATGCAATCTTGATGTTCGAGTAGCCCCGCGGCTGTCGCGTCTCTGATCCCTTCGGGGGATGGACAAGACGTCTTCAAGTAATCTCCGAGGTCATATTACCGTCGGAAGGGCAAGCGTTAGGGATTTTCCATACCGCTTTTTACTTGAGGTTAGGCTCAGTTTGGGAGCCCCGATAAGTCATAACCACTCCGCGCTGGTGTGGGATGATCTCCGATAGTCTTTCAGGTTTTATTTGAGTTGCCGTCAAGACCCTGAAGCTAGGGATTTTCCCTTGCTTCGTTTGCTGGCATTGCGTCTATTGTAACGAGACAAATGTCGAGATTGTCTCTAGGTTGTCAGTGAACCGTTGAAGCTTGGAACTAGGGACTTTGCCATGGCCACGAGGTAGTCTATAGGTTGTTGGTGAAACGTCGTGGCTTGGAACTAGGGACTTTGTCCTGGCTACGTTGTTTTGACTCTGGGGTCGGTTGTTGACGTTGCGTCTGCATCTTGCTAGAGTGAGAAGAAATGCCGTTGTTGATCTCTAGGCTGTCTGTGAACCGTCGAGATTTGGAACTAGGGACTTTGCCATGGCTCCGAGGTAGTCTCTAGGTTGTTGGTGAACCGTCGAGGCTTGGAACTAGGGACTTTGCCGTGGCTCCATTGTTTTGACCCTGGGGTCGGTTGTTGACGTTGCGTTTGCATCCAGCCGGAGTAAGAAGAAACGCCGTTGTTGATCTCTAGGCTGTTTGTGAACCGTCGAGATTTGGAACTAGGGATTTTGCCATGGCTCCGAGGTAGTCTCTAGGTTGTTGGTGAACCGTCGAACCTTGGAACTAGGGACTTTCCCGTGGCTCTGTTGTTTTGACCTTGTGGTCGATTGTTGACGTTGCGTCTGCATCCTGCTGGAATGAGAAAAAACGCCGTTGTTGATCTCTAAGCTGTCTGTGAACCATCGAGATTTAGAACGAGGGACTTTGCAATGACTCCGTTTTGTCGCGTCTGCATCCTGTTAGAGTGAGGAGGAATGCCGTTGTTGATCTCTAGGCTGGCGGTGAACCGTCGAGATTTGGAACTAGGGAATTTACTATGGCACCGAGGTTTTGACCCTGGGGTTAGTTGTTGACGTCACGCTTGCATCCTGCGGGAGTGAGAAGGAACGCCGTGTTGTCTTCTAGGCTGCAGATGTTGCCGTCGAGATCTGACTCTCCCTTTGACAGAGCCCGGTAGGGAAATGTGGTTCTCTTTTCGTTTATGCCCATGGATTGTATACAGGAGTTGATGCGGACTCACCTGCAGGGAAAAAGTTTTATCATTTTTTTTATATCTTTCCACGATACTCTATCATTTCAGCTTTTTATATCGCGAAAGTCGCGATTGCCCAATCATTTCGGCTGTTTTATCGCGGTGGCTAATCATTTTGGCTGTTTTTTCGTTTTACTCGCTGCTTTTTATTGCGAGTTGCCCAAAAATTTCAACTGTTTTTATATGCAACAGAAATTTTTAGCCGCGATCCTAAATCAAATGTCACTTTCCAAAACTGTCTGTGGATGCTGTTCTGATCCTTCACATCTCACGGAAGAATTTCCAGTGAATTCTCCATTTCAAGGTCATGAGCATACCAATGCTGCTTTCCAACAAAGACCTAAAAACGATCTATTTTCTTCCACTTATAATCAGGATTGGAGGAATCACCCTGACTTTGTTCGGAACCAATCACAAAATCAAAACACGGTTCCAAATCAGAACAATTTCCAAAGGGATCCTCCACCACAACAGCAACCACTTCAATTGAGTCAGCACCCCTTCCAAGCACAAAACTTCCAAAATCCGGTCAACACACCTGCACCGTCTAATCCTTTGCAGTTGATCGGGACTGATGAATCCTCTTCATTCATGAATTTGCTCCTGACAAATCTCATGCAAGTTTCCGCTGAAATAAAAACTTTTGTCGATGATATAAAGAAAAACTCCACCTCCCAAGTGGAGAGTATTAAATCGATGGAAGCAGAAATTGCAAGATTAAAAGCCGAATTGAGTGCAAGAGAGAAAGGGAAACTTCCAGCTCAGCCTTTACCCAATCCTGGCTATTCACATCATGTGAATGCAATCACCACGTTGAGATCCGGAAGAGTGCTTGACAATCGTGTTGGTGTAGAGATTGATAACACTGAAAAATCAATCGATGATACCCCGGCTGAGACCTTTCCTTCCACTTCTACTTCTACTTCTGACCCCAGTTCGTTTACCCCACCATTTTCTTCCGAGCCTATTCTACGTTTTCCCCAAGGATCGAACCCTCAGCCCATCTCTTCTAGTCCACCGAAAAAGATCCCCACTCATATTCTTAGATCGTTTCTACCCACACTATCTTCTCCAATGTTGGACCCCGACCTTATTGCTAAAGCACCTTATCCGAATCGGTTAAGGGGAAATAGACCAAGTCCACAAATGGAGAAGATCACGGAAATTTTGAAACAGGTTAACATCAGCATCCCTCTCCTAGATGCTATCCAACAAGTCCCCGCTTATGCGAAAACTCTTAAGGACTCGTGCACTAGGAATAGGAAGACTCAAGTGCCCAAGAAGATATTCATGGCAAAAACTGTAGACACGGCTTTCCCCCAACAATTACCGAGGAAACGTAAGGATCCTGGCTATCCTACGATTTCCATTTCTATCGGGGAAAAACACATTAACCGTGCCCTACTAGATCTTGGCGCAAGTGTTAACCTGCTTCCTTTCTCGGTTTACGAGCAGCTAGGTATCGGAGAGTTGAAACCAGCTCCTTGCACTCTCCAGATGGCTGACCGATCAATCACCAAACCTGGGGGTGAACTAGAGGATGTGTTAATAAAAGTTGGGGAATTTGTATTCCATGTGGACTTTATTGTACTTGATACACAGCCTGTAGCAAACCCAAGAAATCAAATTCCGGTGATTCTTGATCGCCCCTTTTTGGCCACTTCCAACGCTATCATCAACTGTCGTAATGGCTCTATGACGCTATCTTTTGGGAAAAGGTCAATTGAGCTGAAAATTTACAAGTTGGGAAGTGTACCCTCCGAACATACTGCTCAGGTCTGTTTTGTCGACGTAATGGATGTCGACAGCAGCGAATTTGAGGACCTCATGATTCTGATCTTGACTCTTTCCATATGTTGTTTGACCCAATTATGTATCATACACATACGGACTATTCCACCGAGTTGTCCGGGTCAAAAACTAACACTGATTATGAATTGTTTTTGGAGTCTGAAGATCACCCCGCACTTTGTGATGACATTATTCTCCGGGGTATTGATGAGACTTTTGAGGAAATTTTCGCTGAAGAACTCGCAGTTTTGAAAGACACGGGTGTTGAGATGAATCCACCACAATACAAAGAAATTGAACCTCCACCCCTTCATTTGGACTATAAAAAGAATGCGAGTAATCCATTACAATCATTGAGTCATCTCTCCAAAATGAGACGCAAACACATTCTGTCACACCATTTATCTTTTCCCCACTTTTTCTTGGCTCTATTCAACTTGTTCTTCCACCAACCAGAGCACTATATTGATAAAATTTTCGAATGGTTGGTGTTGACCTTCGGTCTTTGCAAAGCTTGGCATCGACCAATGATTTTGACCCCCTCTTGTGATTTTCAAACCTTAACATTGTTTAACTCAAGTTTGGGGGGGTACAATCTGGCTCGTGAAAAGAAAATTTTTACACAAAATTGTGAGCCAATAATAAGTTTGGGGGAGGATTTTCACTTTAATATATTTTGCCCCCGTTAATAAATGTCCTCCCAAGCTTACAGGTTTTTTGAGATATAGCGGTTGGCAACAGTGAGGACACTGTTGAAGACAAGTTTGGGGGAGGTTTGTGCTTATTTGCGCATCATTTGCGTATCACTCTGCATAAGCACAAAACATTTAAAAACCAATAAAAAGTTAAAAAAATCTCAAAAGATATAAAAATATTTAATATTTAAAATTTTTTGTACATAAATAAGATAATAAAAGATTAGATAGTGAAAAATTACATCCATAAGATTAGAAAAATTTAAGAAAACCTAGAAAATTAGAAGTTTTCTTAAACGAACCAGTAATAAGTAGTTATGAGCCGTTGTCCCAAAGGTTAGTAAGATGAAGGAAGTCACTAATCTGAGGATAAAAATAAGTCTGAAAAATAGTTTCTATTTTGGAAGCCAAACATTTGAACGTTGATACCCTACTATACGCACTTACACACGTCTTGAAACTCGGGATAGTAGACGATACCTTGAAATGCACTTGTTTAAAAGCCAAAGTATGAAGGAAATAAAAAAATGAAGAAAATATAAAATGGTGAAGAAAAATGAACACTGGTTTTGTTATCGCCAAGGCAGCAATAAAAAATATAGCGATGGTGGCTCTTCACCTAATGTCTTAGACCAACTGGTCTGGGAGTCACTGCTAAGCCTTAGGTGGCGCAAGACGAGGAAAACACCTAATTAAGCAAGCACATGAGTAATCGGTCGGTTAGTACCTTAAGAATTATTAACGGTCGCATGAAAATGTGTGAGAAAATTCATCTAAATATTCATCAGATTAAAAAGTACTGAGGCAGATGGACAAGAGTATGATACCTTGAATTGAATTCTCCAGGTGTAGGGATGTCTATTACACACACGTAGGGTTATATGATCGATATTTGGAAGAAAGATAGGAATGAAGAATAAAGACGATGTTTTATTGAGGGATGATGTGATTTCTGACATCTTTTCATGACTATTAAGATAGGGCTCATGACAACTGAAAAGCTAGCATAGTTGGAAACTCTAATTTTCAAAGTTTTTCTTTTACAATTCTTATCTTTAAATGTAACTTTCATGGTCTTTCTTTTATTATGAGATTTTGTGGGTGCAATCCGCTGAAAACCCTCAGGAGACAACACTCCTCCTACTAGGGACACCTAGAGGTTTAAAGGCTTGTTGCACGTGCTTAGTGCAATCGTGTTGCCTACGAATATGTGCTAGTTGGTTTTTTCTTTATTTCCTCGTTCTCTTTTTAATAAAACAATTTGCTCGAGGCGACCGAAAATAAGTTTGACGGAATTTGATCAGTCGAAAATATTGCATTTTTAACACGTCAATTTCCCTATCATTTGCACTCATCTACAGGTAATCAGATTGAGTATAGCACATATTAGCAAAACATCCACAAAATACCAAATAACTTGTGTTATATCTTAAAACCGACATTTCTGAGGGAAATCGAGTGTTTATCATGTCATTGCATCGTCGTTGTATAGCACAACATTTGTCTCGAGAATCTATGCAGGAAATTCCAGGAACAGAGCCGAAAATGTGAAACGTGCTGATAAAAATGCGCCAAGTCCAAGACTTGAGATCTGGTAGTAAACTAGAAAGAAATATGAGATTCCACATATCAGAAAAGTGTCACAAGTCCAGCAATAATATACCCTGGAAATTCAGTGCACAGATACCATCAAAGGGCCACGGATCCGCGGCCGAATGCCCCTTCCCGCGGTGGATCCGCGGCCACATAAGCATGACGTCAGCGAAGACTTTGTCAGGTTTCTCCATTTAAGGTCCACACCTCTTCTAGGCAATGCAAATTCCAGAGATCTCTAGAAGCTTCTGTCCGAACAGCAAAGCTCTTTGTTCAAGCTAAATACTTCCAAGCTTCTAAAGAAAGCTAACTACCTAAAGCCTAGAAGCTTCTCCCTAACTTCCAAGCTTATGAAGGAAGCTAGCCCTATCTAACTATCTCTAGAATCTTCTACCTAATTACCAAGATTACAAGGGAAGATAAAATAAACCTAGCTTCTAAAGGAAGCTAATCCCATTCCTAAGGCTATAAAAGGGACCCTAAAGCTTCTATTCTAAGGTTGTTGGGAAATTTAGTTGTTGAAGGGTTGTTGATTGTTGATCAATTTCCACCCACAAGTTAAGTGACACAACTTGTAAACCCTAACCCTAATCTAATCACCAAAGCCAAAATTCAAGATCTTTGAGTTCAAATCAAGAAAGAAGCCTTCAATTTTTTAGAAGCGACGCTGGACTTCAACGGAGCAAGTGATGTAAAGAGATCCGCGACTCACGGAAACGAGCGAAACCGAAATCGACGATCTAGTTCTTTCCTCTTGTAGATCTTGAGAGAATTGTAACAAAATTGTTGATAAATAAAATGTGAAATTTCTATATCTTGCTTATCTTTCTATTTGAGCATTATGATTAGATCTAGATTCTTGATTGTGTTCTTTGTTATAATGCTTGAGTAAATCTCCGCTCGTGGAGGAGTCGAAAGAATCAATAGATGATGATGATTAGATCTTGAAACATTTCTTAATTTCTATAAGTTTTGTAAATTCTTGTAAATTGAATGATCGACAATCTAGTTTCGAGCGAGATGCTTTCTTGATTATTTTCACTCGTAACTAGAGATCAACGATCGGTAATTCGATTTACTAGAAGCTAGCTTTTGAATGAGATTCATTGAAAGGACGAAGGATGAGATGAAGAAACCCTAGTTTCTTCAAAAGATCCTTAAACCTCAATAGATCATCATCGATCTAGCATCAAATCATTAATGGATAAGAAAACGTAATCACTAGTTTTCATCACTTCTATAGATTCGATCGATTCCCATGAGCCTCACATCAATTCTTGAAACCTAATTCTATTGGATATCATCAATTCTTGATTCTTGATTTTGAGTTTTCTTGATATTAGATCTAGATTTTGATAATTCTTAAAATTCACTTTTATAATCTTGAATTGATTTCTCTTTTCTTTTCTCTTTAATTTTCAATTCATCTAATTCAAACACGAACGAATCACACTTTCTCAGTAGACGATCCGTATTCATTAACGCGCTACTACGACACTGTTATTAATTGCGGTTAATAAAAATTCTTTGATTGTGATTTCTATACATCTTCTAACTACACACAAAGAATTCGATCAATCAAATGGCACCGTTACCGGGGATAGTGTGCTAATTTTTTCGTTTTTGAAATTTGAGTTGAAAAATTTATTCCATCAGAATTTTTAGATCAAAATTTGCGGAAACACTAAACGATTCGTTGTGATTTGTTGCGAGGAAATCTGGAATCTGAGGAGCAAGAGGAAAAATTTTCAGATCATTCCAGAGAGCTGAGGAAGTGAACAGGAACATTTCCAGAAAGTTCTGTGCAGCGATCTCATCACAAGACCGCGTTTCCGCGGCCATTGCTTGCCTCCCGCGGTGGTTCCGCAGCAGTAAAGAGGTTTCGCTGCTCGAAAATTTCACGGTGAATTTTTAACTTTCTTATCACTTCCTCAATCTGCTCCAATAACCAATTTCTGCAGGTTTCTTTGCAAAAAATTCGCAGCACCGCGAAAAGCAAAATTGTGCGTGTTTGATCTTGGTTGTTTGCATTTTTAATATGGAAATTAAGGGGCAAAGACCAAATCCAGATTAGGTTGGGAGTTCATTACCCTTCCTAAGCCCCGAAAATCACAAAACTGCATCCGCATTACCCTCATTAACTAAAAGAAATCTTGACTTGACTCTAAGGACCGTCACGCTCATTTAGGACAGAAGGAGGTCGTGGGTAATCTATTGCTTATCTGCGTTTCTTTTGTGGTATTTAAGGTAAGTGTGTCTAAGGTAAGTGGTTACTTAATTAGGCCCACTACTTACGTAGTGGAGAACCTCCCACTTACCTGGCCACAGGAGGGACAAAGAGGCAGTAGAGGATTGATCCTGTGATTTGTCTTCTGGCAGTTAGGAGCGGTCTAGAGACTTGACCTAGGTGACCGTTTGACTTAGGGTTGTGTGTGCATTTGTTGTGATTTGCATCATTTTTTCAAAAATCCGTATATTTTTCAAAACAAACACCACTTCATCTTTTCTTTAATTATATCAACGCTGCCACTTTTGCTAAACCCTTTAGTGCAAGCTAGGCTGGACACGGGATTCTAGTGCCCGTCTTGTCCCCGTTTTCCCCTATCGACCCCAAAGTCGGTATTTCTACATTTTCTTTTCCCACCACCACCGCGATGGACGGATATCCATCAAACTTTTACACTACTCTGCCGCCGTTCGCTGGTGCGCAGAATCCACCCCGCATCTCTCTCCAAGAGAGATGCTATCCTATGCGAGGTCCTCTTTCGACCTGTCTCACCATTCCTCCAGCTAACGGGGACAATTTTGAAATAAAATCCCAATACATCAATTTTCTACCCAAATATCACGGTCTTGAGTCTGAAGACGCATATGTCTTTATTACCAAATTTGAAAGTGTATGCTCTATGATGGGTACTTCACAGCTTTCTGTGGATGCTATGCGTCTTCGTATTCTCCCATTTACCTTGTGCGATATAGCCGAGAAGTGGCTGTATAACACAACCACACATTCCATTTCAAACTGGGAAGAATTCGTAAAAGCATTCCTAAAGAAATTCTACCCTCATCATAAGACAGCTCGAGTCCGTAGCGAAATAAATCAATTCACCCAGCTTCCATATGAAACATTCTCGAAGTGTTTTGAACGCTTCAAGGATCTGATAGTCCGATGTCCACATCACGGAATCCCTAGATGGGATCTGTGCAGAATCATATATGAGGGCATTAATCCAACCAGAAAACAGACCCTTGAATCCATGTGTCAAGGCACTTTCATGACCAAAGATGATGGGGAAGCCAGGAAATTTTTAGAAGATTTCGATGAAAGACCTTTGCAGTGGGAGGGTGTAAGTCAATCGTCTAGGTGTGGCAATAACCAATCGGATGTTTCCATAGGAGTTAGAGCTGAAATGTCAGCTATGCAAAAGAAACTCGAAACTATGGTAAACAAATTTTTAGCCGCCGCCCTAAATCAAATGTCACTTTCCAAAACAGTCTGTGGATGCTGTTTTGATCCTTCACATCTCACGGAAGAATGTCCAGTGAATTCTCCGTTTCAAGGTCATGAGCATACCAATGCTGCTTTCCAACAAAGACCTAGAAACGACCCATTTTCTTCCACTTATAATCAGGGTTGGAGGAATCACCCTAACTTTACTTGGAACCAATCACGAAATCAAAACACGAATCCAAACCAGAACAATTTCCAAAGGGCTCCTCTACCACAACAGCAACCACTTCAATTGAGTCAGCATCCCTTCCAAGCATAAAACTTCCAAAATCTGGTCAACACACCTGCACCGTCTAATCCTTTGCAGTTGACCGGGACTAATGAATCCTCTTCATTCATGAATTTGCTCCTGACAAATCTCATGCAAGTTTCGGCTGAAATAAAAACTTCTGTCGATGATATAAAGAAAAAATTCACCTCCCAAGCGGAGAGTATTAAATTGACGGAAGCAGAAATTGCAAGATTAAAAGCCGAATTGAGTGCAAGAGAGAAAGGGAAACTTCCAGCTCAGCCTTTACCCAATCCTGGCTATTCACATCATGTGAATGCAATCACCACGTTGAGATCTGGAAGAGTGCTTGACAATCGTGTTGGTGTAGAGATTGATAAAACTAAAAAATCAATCGATGATACCCCGGCTGAGACCTTTCCTTCCACTTCTACTTCTACTTCTGACCCCAGTTCGTCTACCCCACCATTTTCTTCCGAACCTATTCTACGTTTTCCCCAAGGCTCGAACCCTCAGCGCATTTCTTCTAGTCCACTGAAAATGATCCCCACTCCCATTCTTAGATCATTTCCACCCACACTATCTTCTCCAATGTTGGACCCTGTCCTTATTGCTAAAGCACCTTATCCGAATCGGTTAAGGGGAAACAGACCAAGTCCACAAATGGAGAAGATCACGGAAATTTTGAAACAGGTTAACATCAACATCCCTCTCCTAGATGCTATCCAACAAGTCCCCGCTTATGCGAAAACTCATAAGGACTTGTGCACTAGGAAGAGGAAGACTCAAGTGCCCAAGAAGATATTCATGGCAAAAACTGTAGACACAGCTTTCCCCCAACAATTACCGAGAAAACATAAGGATCCTAGCTATCCTACGATTTCCATTTCTATCAGGGAAAAACACATTAACCGTGCTCTACTAGACCTTGGCGCAAGTGTTAAACTGCTTCCTTTCTCGGTTTACGAGCAGCTAGGTATCGGAGAGTTGAAACCAACTCCTTGCACTCTCCAGATGGCCGACCGATCAATCACCAAACCTAGGGGTGAACAAGAGGATGTGTTAATAAAAGTCGGGGAATTTGTATTCCCTGTGGACTTTATTGTACTTGATACACAGCCTGTAGCAAACCCAAGGAATCAAATTCCGGTGATTCTTGGTTGCCTCTTTTTGGCCACTTCCAACGCTATCATCAACTGTCGTAATGGCTCTATGACCCTATCTTTTGGGAATAGGTCAATTGAGCTGAAAATTTACAAGTTGGGAAGTGTACCCTCCGAATCTACTGCTCAGGTCTGTTCTGTCGATTTAATGGATGTCGACAGCAGCGAATTTGACGATCCTCGTGATACTGATCTTGACTCTTTTCATATGTTGTTTGACCCAATTATGTATCATACACATACGGACTCTTCCACCGAGTTGTCCGGGTCAACAACTAACACTGATTATGAACTGTTTTTGGAGTCTGAAGATCACCCCGCACTTTGTGATGACATTATTCTCCGGGGTATTGATGAAACTTTTGAGGAAATTTTCGCTGAAGAACTCGCATTTTTGAAAGACACGGGTGTTGAGATGAATCCACCACAATACAAAGAAATTGAACCTCCATCCCTTCATTTGGACTATAAAAAGAATGCGAGTAATCCATCACAATCATTGAGTCGTCTCTCCAAAATGAGACGCAAACACATTCTGTCACACCATTTATCTTTTCCCCACTTTTTCTTGGCTCTATTCAACTTGTTCTTCCACCAACCAGAGCACTATATTGATAAAATTTTCGAATGGTTGGTGTTGACCTTCGGTCTTTGCAAAGCTTGGCATCGACCAATGATTTTGACCCCCTCTTGTGATTTTCAAAGCTTAACATTGTTTAACTCCAGTTTGGCGGGGTACAATCTGGCTCTTGAAAAGAAAATTTTTACACAAAATTGTGAGCCAATAATAAGTTTGGGGGAGCATTTTCACTTTAATATATTTTGCTCCCGTTAATAAATGTCCTCCCAAACTTACAGGTTTTTTGAGATATAGCAGTTGGTAACAGTGAGGACACTTTTGAAGACAAGTTTGGGGGAGGTTTGTGCTTATTTGCGCATCATTTGCATATCACTCTGCATAAGCACAAAACATTTAAAAACCTATAAAAATTTAAAAAACTTTCAGAAGATATAAAAATATTTAATATTGAAAAAATTTTGTACATAAATAAGATAATAAAAGATTAGATAGTGAAAAATTACATCCATAAGATTAGAAAAATTTAAGAAAACCTAGAAAATTAGAAGTTTTCTTAAAGGAACTAGTAATAAATAGTTATGAGCCGTTGTCCCAAGGGTTAGTAAGATGAAGGAAGTCACTAATCTGAGGATAAAAATAAGTCTGAAAAATAGTTCCTATTCTGGAAGCCAAACATTTGAACGTTGATACCCTACTATACGCACTTACACACGTCTTGAAACTCGGGATAGTAGAGAATACCTTGAAATGCTCTTGTCTAAAAGCCAAAGTATGAAGGAAATTAAAAAAAATGAAGAAAAATTAAAATGGTGAAGAAAAATGAACACTGGTTTTGTTATCGCCAAGGCAGCAATAAAAAAATATAGCGAGGGTGCCTCTTCACCTAGTGCCTTAGACCACCTGGTCTGGGAGTCACTGCTAAGCCTTAGGTGGTGTAAGATGAGGAAAACACCTAATTAAGCAAGCACACGCGTAATCGGTCGGTTAGTACCTCAAGAAGTATTAACGATCACATGAAAATGTGTGAGCAAATTTATCTAAATATTCATCAAATTAAAAAGTACTGAGGCAGATGGACAAGAGTATGATAGCTTGAATTGAATTCTCCGGGTGTAGAGATGTCTATTACACACACGTAGGGTTATATGATCGATGTTTGGAAAAAAGATAGGAATGAAGAATAAAGACGATGTTTTATTGAGGGATAATATGATTTCTAACATCTTTTCATGACTATTAAGATAGGGCTCATGACAACTGAAAAGCTAGCATAGTTGGAAACTCTAATTTTCAAATTCTTTCTTTTACAATTCTTAACTTTAAATGTAATTTTCACGGTTTTTCTTTTATTATGGAATTTTGTGGGTGCAATCCTCTGAAAACCCTCAGGAGACAACATTCCTCCTACTAGGGACACCTAGAGATTTAAAGGCTTGTTACACGTGCTCAGTGCAATCGTGTTGCCTACGAAAGTGTGCTAGTTAGTTTTTTCTTTATTTTCTCCTTCTCTTTTTAATAAAATAGTTCACTCGAGACGACTGAAAATAAGTTAGGGGGAATTTGATCTGTCGAAAATATTGTATTTTTAACACGTCAATTTTCCTATCATTTGCACTCATCTAAAGGTATTCAGGTTGAGTATAGCACATATTAGCAAAACATCCACAAAATACTAAATAACTTGTGTTATATCTTAAAACCGACATTTCTGAGGGAAATTGAGTGTTTATCATGGCATTGCATCGTCGTTGTATAGCGCAACACTTGTCTCGAGAATCTGGGCAGGAAATTCCAGGAACAGAGCCGAAAATGTGAAAAGTACTGATAAAAATGTGCAAAGTCCAAGACTTGAGATCTGGCAGTAAACTAGAAAGAAATATGAGATTCCACATATCAGAAAAGTGCCACAAGTCCAGCAATAATATACCATGGAAATTCAGTGCACAGATACCATCAAAGGGCCGCGAATCCGCGGCCGAATGCCCCTTCTCGCGGCGGATCCGCGACCACATAAGCATGACGTCAGCGAAGACTTTGTCAGGTTTCTCCATTTAAGGTCCACACCTCTTCAAGCCAATGCAAATTCCAGGGATCTCTAGAAGCTTCTGTCCGAACAGCAAAACTCTTTGTTCAAGCTAAATACTTCCAAGCTTCTAAAGGAAGCTAACTACCTAAAGCCTAGAAGTTTCTCCCTGACCTTCAAGCTTATGAAGGAAGATAGCCCTAACTAACTATCTCTAAAACCTTCTACCTAACTACCAAACTTACAAGGGAAGCTAAACTAAACCTAGCTTCTAAAGGAAGCTAATCCCATTCCTAAGGCTATAAAGAGACCCTAAAGCTTCTATTCTAAGGTTGTTGGGAAATTTAGTTGTTGAAGGGTTGTTGATTGTTGATCAATTTCCACCCACAAGTTGAGTGACACAACTTGTAAACCCTAACCCTAATCCAATCACCAAAGCCAAAATTCAAGATCTTTGAGTTCAAATCAAGCAAGAAGCCTTCAATCTTTTAGAAGTGACGCCGGACTTCAACGGAGCAAGTGATCCAAGGAGATCCGCGACTCACGGAGACGAGCGAAGCCGAAATCGACGATCGAGTTCTTTCCTCTTGTAGATCTTGAGAGAATTGTAACAAAATTGTTGATAAATAAAAAGTGAAATTTCTATATCTTGCTTATCTTTCTATTTGATCATTATGATTATATCTAGATTCTTGATTGTGTTCTTTGTTATAATGCTTGAGTAAATCTCCGCTCGTGGAGGAGTCGAAAGAATCAATAGATGATGATGATTAGATCTTGAAACATTTCTTAATTCCTATAAGTTTTTTAAATTCTTGTAAATTGAATGATCGACAATCTATTTTCGAGCGAGATGCTTTCTTGATTATTTTCACTCGTAACTAGAGATCAACGATCGGTAATTCGATTTACTAGAAGCTAGCTTTTGAATGAGAATCATCGAAAGGACGAAGGATGAGATGAAGAAACCCTAGTTTCTTCAAAAGATCCTTAAACCTCGATAGATCATCATCAATCTAGCATCAAATCATTAATGGATAAGAAAACGTAATCACTAGTTTTCATCACTTCTATAGATTCGATCGATTCCTACGAGCCTCACTTCAATTCTTGAAACCTAATTCGATTGGATATCATCAATTCTTGATTCTTGATTTTGAGTTTTCTTGATATTAGATCTAGATTTTGATAATTCTTAAAATTCACTTTTATAATCTTGAATTGATTTTTCTTTTCTTTTCTCTTTAATTTTCAATTCATCTAATTCAAACACGAACGAATCACACTTTCTCAGTGGACGATCCGTATTCATTAACGCGCTACTACGACACCGTTATTGATTGCTGTTAACAAAAATTCTTTGATTGTGATCTTTACACATTTTTCTAAACACGACTCATGAAGAAATCATATCAATCATGTTTTCTCTTATAAGTCGTAAGGATCTCATAAGAGTACTTTCTCTTTATAAGTCGAGAGGACTTACAAGTGTCGTTCACCATATGAGGACATCACCCGTGATTGGTGGAACTTGGTGGGGGAAACGTTCATTTGTGCCCATGGATTGTATACAAGGACCAGCATTGTACCGCCTGTAGGGCAACTTGGGGAGTATGACGGCTTAAGGATAGGTTTGGATCCCTGTAACTTAAGACTTTGAATCCTATAAGCCGTGAGGGTCTCACAGGGGGAGTTCTCCTTACGAGCCGAGAGGATCTCGTAAGTGAAAATTTTACAGGATTGCGCCCTTTCTGGTTTTCACAAGCTCGCCGGTAGCCCTGCTGTTTTTACTCACGGCGCCCTTTCGGGTTTTCATCCGTGCCCATTTCACTTGTGGACGTACCGTTATTTTTAACAACGAGATTGCGCCCTTTCAGGTTTTCACAAGCTCGCTGGTAGCCCTGCTGTTTTTACTCACGACGTCCTTTCGGGTTTTCATCCGTGCCCATTTCGCTTGTGGAAGTACAATTTTTTTAACCCCTCTGTTCGCCAATGGAACTTATGGAGGACTTCGCCATCGGAGCAGCTGTGCAGCCAACAGGACTAGAGTTGCAGTCTTCGCCGCTGGGACCTGTAGACTTGAATTCGACTATCGCCGTGTTTGAGGCGACATATTTAGTTTAAGGATATTGCGGTCTAGTATTAGTTTAAGGACATCTCGGTCCATTGTTAATTTAGGGACATCTCGGTCCAGGGCCAGCTTCGTGGCGATGTTTTGCCGGATGCTACTTATAGAGTTTGGAATCGGGAAAATAGCGAGTGGACACGAGCATCGTCATCTATCATTAACCTGAGCCGTGATTTGTCAAGCGTAGTATTTCTTAAGGAACCGGACGTTTATTGGCCGGAAGGGTCTTTCGCCATGCATATCCATGAGCAAATAGGCCCCACCTTGGTAGACCTTGTCTATGATGTACGGGCCTTCATAGTTTGGCTCGAATTTCCCCCGTTTTGCATGGTTTGGGATCATAAGTCTTTTTACGACTAACACGAGTTTGCCTTGGCAGAATGTTCTCAGTCTGGTTAGTCTTTCATATGAGCGTGTCATCCTTTGTAAGCTTCCAGGTTTTGCTGCGCCATAAGACGAGTTTCATCGAAGGCGTCGAGCTCCTCAAGCCAAAGATGGGCATTTTCATCATCCGTCAGCTCATATCGAACTGCCACTCGTATGGAGGGTAGCTCTATCTCTAAGGGAGGTGCCACTTCCATGCCGAATACCAACGCGAATGGCGTTGTATTCGTGGCCGATTTTGAAGTACTTCATATACTGATGTTGTTTAGAAGGGATGATGTTGTGCTCATGTAATCAAGGCCGGCTGGGCAGAGCGTTGTAGCAAGTCTTGGCGTCGATGACATGAAATTTATTGTCGGTGACGAGCGTCCCAAAATGTAACGCCAATATTACGGACCCCAGCATCCATGATGATTGCGAGTCAAAGCCGAAGATGGTAATTTTTTCCCGAGCCAGGTGTTGAACATTCATGTAAATCTCCTTCAGCACCTTCACATTGAGAAGGTTGACGGAGGACCCATTGTCGACCAGGATCTTCCCTATCTTAATATCTTGGTAGTACCCGGTGACATATAAAGGACGGTTGTGCTCGCACGTTTCGAGGAGGAGATCTTCATCGCCAAATGTAATGTCAGCTGTATGAACTTCTGCCATCTCGTCTTTCATCTTTTCTTCTGCAAGGAAAGCTTAGAACTGATCGGGCTCTTGCAGTACCATGATTAGAGAATCTCGTGCCTCATTAGACAGGAAGAGATCATCCAGTACGCTCAGTTGTGAGGGTATCTTCCTCAGGTGTTCCAAGACATTGTAATCCACCTTGTTTTTCTTAGGTGGGTCCTTGGCCGCGAGCTCTTTGACGACTCCATCATCGAGGGCAATTTTCTCAGGAAGTTTTTCCTTCCTTTTATCACTTTTGCTTGAACCTTTGTTTGTTGGCCCGAGGTTCTTCTCAGGAAGCGTACGGTTACGCAGCTGAATGTTCTCACATTTCTTCCTCCCTTCATCTTTTCCATAGGTGGATTCTTTGAAGAGAGGGCCGAGGGTTATTTCTTCCTCCGGGTCGCTTCCGAATGTGAGAACTTGAGTTTTCCTTTTTGTCAAACTGGTATCAACCATATAACAGTTGCCAGTCGTTTTTCCACGCTCATCTGTCGCATTTTTTGCTCTCGACGAGCTTCATGCTTCATCCTCTTGAAGTGTTGTCGGTGAGCAACGTATCCTTGCTACTGCTTCTTGAAAGCATTGCACTCTTCGGTGGGGTGCGTGACCCTCTGATGGTATAAGCAGTAGTTCGGATGTACATCCGCTTCGTCGAGATACGCACTCCCGGGAGTATTCCCTTTGAAAGGTGGCAGCTTCATTCCCATTGACAGGGCTTTGGTGAACCGTTTTCCTGTCTTAAACCTGCTTTCGTCTGCCGCAGGTGTGCTTCGATCTGGTTAGAGTACTTTGTGACTCTTTCTCGCCGCGGCTTCTTTATCCTGACACTGACGCTTGGCCTTTTCGTATATGGTCGTTTCACGCTCTCGGTTAGCTTTGCTCATTTGAACGGCATCGTTTAGCGGCCTGTCAATCAATTCATCTGACGCCTCCGGGGATATTCTTACCGGTCTTGCCCCAGCTTCTCTGCATTGCTTTTCGATACCGAGGGAGTTTCTTCATCTTTTAACGACGAGTGAGAAACCATGTGGCAACTCGCTATATAATCCTCGGATTCTCCCAACGAGCCATTTCCCTCATCATCATTACTGTCTCCGTTCTCAAGTACATGGTTGAGAAACTCTTCGAATGTGACTGGGGTCCGCGCCTTCTAGTTGTATTCATCCAGTGAATCGATGTACCTTTGCAGGTTCGTGCGCTTGTCGTCAGGCTGCGTGGGCTTCTTGGTCTTCTTCATTGCCTTCGAAGACTTTGAAGGCTTGTCCTGGAGGTCTTGCCCATCGTTACCAATTTTCGGTGTTGGGCGCGGTTTAAGCATCCCCTCAATGATCTCGGGCTCTAGTGGGTTTTTCATTTGATCACCGGGCATGCTTGAAGATCCTTCAGCATTCTTTTAGTTTTAACTGAAAGAACAACTTCCCACAGAGCTTCTTTTACAAATGAGCATGATGCCCCTGGCGTGTCCACCTTTTTAGGAGCGTGCTTCTGTGGCGAGTTCACCCTCCAGTTTTCGGACATCGCAAACCTGCCTTGTTGGTACTGGTCCATGACCTAATTTTTGAAGATGTAGCAATCTTCAATTAGGTGGCCCAATACTCTGTGGTAGGAGCAGTAGTTGGGACTGTTGACGCCACCAGGCTGCAGTGGACGTCTTGGATCCGGCAGAGAGATATGTCTGTTGCGTACTGCCAGTTCGAATAATCTCCTTGTTTTATCATGGGGGAACGAGTAAGCACGTCCTAGCTTCTCTTCGAGGGATTGGCGCGGGTGCGCGTTGCCTTGGTGAGCAACCAGTTTTGGGTCACTCGGTTTCTGTTATAAGTGTTGGCAACGAAGGCCGCTTTCCCTTTGCCCTTTTCATTCCAAGAATCCATTTTTGAAGAGGAAGGTCCGTGGCCTATTTGGTCCATTTGGGTCAGCTTGTCGATCAAAACCTGCAAGGTGGTCAGCTTAAAGAACGTCATGAACTGGGACACAATCGCTTGAGGATCGAGAGTCCCTATGAACATGCCCAAGGCAGGAGCTTCTTCAATGCGTTGTTCGCATTTTGACCAGAAGTTCCACCATCGGATTGCGTATTGAACCCAAGTCTTCCTGGCTTCACCCTGGCATTGATTAATGCCGTGATCGGGGTGCGTTCTCTTACGCTTGCGAACCGCTGTGTGAATATTAGCTCTATTTCTGTGAATGTTTTGACGGAGTCATTTGGGAGCTCCGAGTACCATTCAAATGCCGTCTCCGACAAGTTGCCGATGAACTGGCAAAGCAGCAATTTGTCGTTGCCTCCAATATTGCCGTATAAAGCTCTGAACTGAGTGACATGCTGGTGTGGATTTCCTGTCCCTTTGTAGACATGAAACTTGGGGATCGCATATCCCGGCAGGTATTTGATTTGGTCATACCAGCCCAGGTACGGTCGTCCAGTTCCGACAACTTGGCCAGCCGCTTCACTTTCCTGATGTGCTCGTATTTGTTGAGCTATGTAATCATCAAAGGCAGCTTTGGATATCATTTCCTCCCTGGCTGTCGATAATGCTGGAAGAGGGTTTGATGTTTCCCCTCTGTCATCCTCGATAATTATCGGTGGATCTTCGGCTGGAGGTTCTGGCTGGATCATCATTCCCACCATGTCTTGGAATTGGAGTGCCATCAGCTTTATATTAGTGGTCTATTCCGCGGCTTCCTTATCCTTCCTTTCCAGCACCCTCCGCAGGAACTCGGTGTTGGTCTCTTGTTCCTGGCGCTGCTCAAACGTTGATTCCAGGCTTTCTTTTTGCCTGGTGAGTGCTGACATTTTCATCAGCATTTCTTGGAGCTTTTGTTGCTGCTCCTGAGCTTTTGTTAATGATCGAGTGAGTGGTTGATGGCCTACAGAAGCACGGCTTTTCTCTTTTCCGGAAGCCATGTACACCATATGCACGATCATGCCCCCAGACTTAGGGTGTTTGGATCTATCACATTTAGGATTTGCCACCGGTGGTGGTATATTCTCTGGCCTTCTCTTTTTGTGAGAAGTCAAAGTTGAAGGAGCCATTGTAACAAGCACCTTCATAGAAGATGTCCCTCGCTGCATAGTGGAGGGATGGTCCTCCTCTTTCCAAGCCTTTGTTTTCTTCAGTCGGCGAGAGTAGTCTTTATTGATCGCAGAATCTTGGACCTTCCACCAGACCCTATGAACTTGGGAGGACAGCCGCTGAGTGGACTGCTCCAGCTTTGTCTGTAACATGTTTTCAACGGGCGGGGGAGATTTCTTCAGCACCGCGGTTGGAGAGTTCTTTCGTACCCTCCTTAGCGGTTCAAAGCTGTTCCCGGTTGGAACAGCAGCATCAACTTCCACAATTGGAGCTGGTGGAGTAAGTCCGAAGGTAGAGTTGCCCCCAGCTTTTCTCACTCGGCTCCAGCGACGACGTCGAGCATGCCTTGAAGTTGGGATCACCTTAGTTTTGGAAGCGGCTCCGTCGTGCCCCTTGCTTTGGTTAGGGGCTGCTGCTGGTGCCAGCCTATCGAAGACTGAAGTCGTTGAGAGGGAACGACCAATCGAGCCCCAAACCTTAGTATCTCGAATCCAAGGGCAACCATAGAGAACCGCAATTTTGTTCGCGAAACACGACACATGAAATGTGGAGTGAAAAGAGAAAAATGTCCCACCGGGCGTGCCAGAATCAGTTTACCGCCGAAAACGGAGACGAACCGGGATGGATCATCTTGCATGAATTTGGGGGCAGATACTATTTGTATTTATCCTTCCACCTCTCCGAAGATGCCAAGTTGGTTTATGGCACCGTGTATCGGAGGTTTGGATGGATACGGCCGTTGTAGCAGACTTCGTAAGATTTCCCCTCGTTTGCGATGGGTTTTTTGATTTTGCGGACGCTCTTCCTTGCAGGTGCAAGCCACTACAGTTAATTACGTTACCGCATCGCGATAACCACTTTCTCCTGCTCTAGAAGTTCATTTCATGTCGTGTGTGTTTGTTTTATTTTTGGTTGCCCGTGGATTGTATACGGAGACCAATTTATGTTATCGCCCGTAGGGCGTGGATTAGTCCAAATCCGTATATCTTAGATTTGGGTTTAAGTTGATTTAAGGATCATTAATCTCATTTAAGATTAAGATCAACTTAAAATTTTATTAAGGATACATTAGTCCAATTTGAGACTAAGATCTACTTAATAAGGTGTTAGGATCATTTTTGTTTCAGATCAAACAAGAGAGCATTTGAACTCTGTTGTTTTAGTTTAAGGACATTACGGTCCGTAGCTAGTTTAAGGATGTTTCGGTTCATAGATCACCATTTGGCGGTGTGGTTTGGTTTAAGGTGTGCCCGTCAGTTTGGGAAGTGCACCGAAGAGCAGTTGGTTGTCGGGACCCGCCACCTCTCTGAAGACTTTGAGAAATTACAATGACATGTATCAGAGGTGTGGAGAGATGTACCCTTGAACCAATTTCCCTATTCGAGGGAAAAGGAATCGATGGTCAAGCCCAGAAATCATTAGTCGTGTTTTGAGACATCATCAATTGAGGAGTCATCAGTCGAGTTTGAAACTGGGATTAGTTTGGAAAGTTATGAGCATAGAGGCTTGGTCTATTTAGAGATCGAAGGTGTTTTGATCTCAAGAAGACTTAGCCAACTTGAGGCTGGAGTCGAGCACTCATGTGTTTCCACATGAGGTTCTAAAGCAGTGTTAAACACTGGATTTTGGGGGTGCTCACGTATGGCATGTGAGGCACCTCAAAGCCGGTGCTATAAATTGGGTTCAAGTCCTTGTTTATATATAAGTGTTAAACACTTAATCCCTATGGCGCTCACGTACGAACACATGAGGCTCCCTCAGATAGTGAGCGCTAA
The DNA here is from genome assembly GCA_030015575.1 of Agapanthus africanus. Lineage (NCBI taxonomy): Eukaryota > Viridiplantae > Streptophyta > Magnoliopsida > Asparagales > Amaryllidaceae > Agapanthus > Agapanthus africanus. The sequence continues at coordinate 145,982,908 of JASDDO010000014.1, forward strand.
TTTTGGATCTATTTCCTTTTCCATATAAGTGCTGAGTGCTTAGTTCATTAATGCTCACGTGCGAACACGTAAGGTTTCGTTATAGTGTTGAACACTATTGAATCACCAGTCTTTCTCTCTGTATGCATGAAAATTTTGATCTCATATTAACGACGCTAAGATCTGAGTTTAGAGAATTTCAAGTCTCTTGTTTTATAAGAACTAAATTCTTTTTATACGGTTAAACCCTGGTTTTATCAGAGGAATTAAATTCCTATATACTTTTGTAAGAATTAAATTCTTTGAATTTAGTTCTTTTCCCTAAGTTTTGAATCTGCATGGCAGAATCTCCCCGATGAGAATTAAATTCTCAACTTGTGGGGAGATCTGTTTCTGCGGACCTCAACCAGAGGAAGAACTAAGTTCTTCGATAAAAGGTTAAACCCTTAGAGATTCAAAGAACAGCCTTTTGTTTTTTGCATTACCCAGTGTTTCAAAGGAACAAGGTTTTTCTTTTTTGAGAATTAAATTCTCTGATCACTGTATATTCTTTAAATCTCTAGGGAGTTTTTTCTCTCTGCAGTTGTCTCTCTCTCTCTCTCTCTCTCTTTTAAAGCTTATGGGAGGGTTCCTCTCCCTTAGACTTGAAGTCTTGGGTCTTTTATATAGTAGGGAGAAGTTTGTTGATTAATTTTAGGAAATCTCTCATTGAGAGATCTTAGTTGATTGTGGGGGTTCTGCCCACTGTTGGATCTTTGATCTAAGGGTTTCTGTCTTATAAAACATATTTTCTTGTTTTATAAACAAGATTAGGAAAATATTTTCCCATACATAATTCGTTCTGTAGACTGGTGATTTTTAATCACCGTTGGATTTTTAATCCAAGGGTGCTTGGTTTAACGGAGCGCAATACTTCTTCGTTTAAGAAGATATGAAAAATATTTTCCTACTTATAGGATCTTTGATTTGCCAACTTTATGTTTAACAGAAAATATTATTTCTCATTTAGAAGTTCAATAGAATTTAATTCTATGCTTAATCACCATTGGATCTTTGATCCAACAGTTCCTTATTGAGTAGAATTTAATTCTACGTAGGGCAATCCCTCACGTGTTTAATACGTGGGGCTTATTAGCATGGCAATTGTTTTAATTGCAGTGCCTATATGCGTTGCATATAGGCACTCACGTGTTAAACATCTGGGGCTGTTTTAGCCTTACAATTTTTTTAATTGCTGTGCCTATATGCGCTGCATATATGCACTCACGTGTTAAACACGTGGGGCTGTTTTAGTGAGGAACTTTCCCTCATCCCTTTTTTTTATAAGGGAACATTGTGCTCTGTCAAGATTTTCTAAATAATGAAGTCCGGTTTGAGCAAATTTTCTCTGAGTATTGAATCTTTAAAGTCCGCATGATGCATTGATTCTTCCTTCTCACAATAATTTCTTTTCCACCTTGAGATTCATTATCCTTACTTCATTCTTGAACCCTATAGTAACCGGACCTCTAGCCCCATCGACACTATAGTTAAGCACCACCTTCCTGACTTCACCTTTCGATTGGATCGTATCTTACCATAATCCATACTCTAGCTAGTCTACTATACATCACTGGTATTAATTTCTATTACTGTGGTTATATTTATTGGCATTTGGAATTTAGCTTTTTCCCTATTTTTGTGTTTTTCTAAAGGAGCGTGTTATTAACTACTTTCATTATTTCAAATATTCTACTTTCCTTCAAGTTTTAATAGTGCAAGCTTACACCATATATTCTATTTCTACTAAATTTCCCCTATAAATGCTTTTCATGTTATCGTCATTTTAATACGTAGTTCTGTTTTCATACCCTTTATTTTAATTTCCTCTGTTTTTACCTACAGGATGTCACTTCGTGTTATCTTATACTTACTATTTTTCTTTAAGGTTAAACTGTTTATTATAGTGTTATCATTCACATTTGTTCATTAGTTTGTATTCCTTTGTTTAACTCTCAAAATTCATATTTTTTTGTGTTCGTATTTGTGCTAACTATCTTTTATTTTTGTATTTATGTTTACTTGCATATACTTGTGCTCTGATTGATATAAATTTTCTATTTACCGTAATATAAATTATGGTTATCTGGTATGCTAATACATTTTATTTACTTGTACATATATCATTATCTCGGTATTATCTTAGTTTATTTGTTGTATTATCACCGCAATTTTGCAAATACAGTTAGTCTTGGCCATTACGTAATTGTTGAAATCTAATTTGTTTACCAGCCCACTTATTTTTTTCGTTTTTCTTCTATATTTTACCGTATGAGTATTCTCAAGTTATTTTATAATTGATTGGTCTGTAGTTTTACTAAAGGAGTTTTGGTTCTTAAGACCTATCAGTCAATCATTCACTATTATTTATTATTGTTAATCTTTTTTTATTTATTGTAATTGTATATATATAGTTTATTAGTATTATTTGTTATTTATTTTGACCTTACATATGATTTTCCCGCTCTATTTGCTTACATATAAATGTTCGATTTTTCTAGTGGTTGCATTCGCATGACTTCTATAGCTTTTTGTTTTTTTTAATTTCGAGGACGAAATTTTATATAAGTGGGGTATGATGTAATACCCAGTTCCTTTGTAAATATTTTTTCGTACTTTTAAATAAATGTTTCCCAAATTTTCCTCAATTTAAATATTTTCTATAAATATTTCCTATAATAATTTCTAATTTTTAAAACCTAAACCCTAACCCTTTCCCTAGCCCCTAGCCCAGCCCTTAACCCTACCTACCCACCCACCCGACCCGACCTACCCGAACTCCCCTACTCCCTACTTCTTTTTCTCCTTCTCTTTTCTTTTCCCGCTCTTTTCCCCATTTCCTCCTTCCTCGCGTCTGCACCCGCGACGTCCGTGCCACCATGCCAACAACTTCCCCGAGATCCCCTCCCCCAAATCCTCACCCGCTCCCCTCGACGTCGCCCACCTCTCACAAGATCCCCTCGCCTCAAAGACTACCCCGAGATCCCTGCCCTCGCAGCAACCGCTTCGCGATCCCCTCACCTGCCTCACCTCCCTCTCAATAACCGACCCCCTCTCTTCATCCCTCTCTACCTCCATCCTCTTCGTCTCATCTCTTCTCCTCTCACCTCCATCCTCTTCCGACCATGAGGACCTCCACCGGTACCCCAACATGCCCGTTGCCCTCCATCGTCTCCTCGCTTAGCCCTAGCCAACGAGCTTAAGCCACCACTACACCCCACCGCTCTACCTCATCGCCTCCACCAACCCACACCCGAGCACCCACTTCCTCTCTCACCGCAACCCTACATTGCTGACGAACCCCTGTCGAACGCAACCACCTCGAAGCCTCAAGCCTCTTCTCCAAGCTCAGCGCTCGGCTACCGACCCCTTCACCCGAGCTCACCATATTCCCATACCACAACCTTCTCGTCACCTGCAGTACTCCTCTAACCACCACACCAACGCTCACCACTGCCTCCTTCCACCACTAAGTCGCCGATGACGAATCCACCTTTGACGAGCCCCAGCTCGTAACACCATCACCAGTTTCCTTCTCCCACCTACACTTTTAGCACCATAGCTTCTTTTACTGTGTGTCTCCTCAAACCCAACATCAAACTGAAGCCTCGCTACCACCCTTCGCCAGAGCTGCTCTGGATTGTTGCCGACCATCCTTGACCGTCGCAAGCCCCCAGCTGCACAGAACCAGACCCGAGCCTTCGCCACCTCCTTGCATGCTCGAGATTGCCATTGCTGTCACCGTGATCGTGCCGTTATCTATGCCGTGCCATCCATCGCCATCGTCAAGCTATCGTCGCCATGCAAGTTATACACTTGCTTTACATGCTATCTATACTAACACACACACACACACAATCGAAACTTAATTATATTTCTTGGAGTCTGATAAATGTGGAAACCCGTATTCATGCATTGAATGACGAACTGAATAAATATTGAGCCTAATATCCCGTGGTTGATATATATAGTTCACAGGGATCAAATCCCGTTCATGTCCGTAAGATAAACCAAATCCGCTGTAGTTTCGAAACGATGTGCTAAGTGCTCGATGCAAACCATATGCGAAAACATAATTGAAATGGTAGAGCCCATAATATTTAGACCCTAATAATATCAACAAACACTCTGTAGAAAATTGACTGCAAACCGATATCGTTTCGCACCTAAAGTGACGCCCATACCGAAACTCGCGTTTTACCGAACACGTGACATAGTTAAATTCATAATTATTTTCAGAAAAATCCAATCGCAACGTGCCTAGGTTTGTTGCGAAGGGTACTTCATAATCTTTAACACGACATATAGGTTTACTATTAGATATATCTTCTGAACAATGAAACCAAAGAACTTACCTGACCTTGGACTGCAGTCCAGAGCAGGAACTTAACCCTTGACATGCATTTATACACCTGAAATCTTAATGTTTAATTGTGATAGTGTGCATAGACAATTACCAATGGGTATGAAATTGTTTTAGCTTTCCAATGGTACTGGCTTCACTAAATTCCAGCATCATTTGGTATTTAAATCATATTTTAAACGGATGACATGTACGGTAGATTTTTGTCATTTCAGCCTGCACCCTTCATCAGTAATCTGATTATAACTCCTAAACCAAGATGGCTATTGTTGATCCGTCTCCTGAGCTGTAAATTTAACTCATATACCTACAATTAATTGAACAGTAGTATCACCTAATTATGATCTCAACAGTGAGTAAAACACGTTACGAAACGGACTTCCAGTTCAGAAATTGGATTTCCAGCTGTAAACACTTAAAACGGAATGACCATAATTCGCAAACCTAAAACCCGATTGGCTCAAAACCTATTTTACTGTAGATATAATTTAATACACTATTTATGATTTTTATATTGTTTTGCCAAATTATGCATGTGTGATTTTATGTGATTTTTCTAATCCAACCGACACTGGTTGCTCATATGTATTCGGTAGTGCATTTACTGTATCCCCATCATGTTGCATAACTGTTATACCCTTATAAATAGTGTCCATTTGCATCGATATTCTAGTGACCATGTTACATTACCAAGTGCTAAATGTTAGTGATTGGATTGTGGCAAGTACGTTAGTGTAAAAGCGTGATTAAATAATGGAAGTGATACGTACTTACACACAATCAGCGGAATCAGTTAATTATTACATTGTCGACGCCTATGGAGCATATATAAGTGTAACTATAACTGGTACGGGACAGGTATGGAATCACTTATATTAGTGTCATAAGTAAGATATCGAGCACGGTCCATTTATCTTGGATACCAGTCGAGACAAGTTTGATGGAGACCCTATCTCCAGTTCTCGCGTAGACTTGTCATGGAGCGACTAGTATTTAGATTCATTGTCGGTATTAGATGTAGACCGTTGGGTGTGGGGTAGTTTGAGTGTGAGTTCGATTAACGAAATCTCAAGTTTCCCATTGCCGGCATATGTAGTGATTTCGGGATTTGTACTGATAGTGTTTCTGATTCTTTCTAATCCCGATTCGGACCCGTGTTCCCTTGCCCCTGGAGATTACCATTAGGTTGGGGATACTTCTATGGTGGTTGACGCTCACACTTGGACTGACGATAATTTTAGTGACTTGGACATCGAGACTTAGAGACTAATAGCTTCAGTGACATGAACATTCCATTGACTACTGATCTGATACACCTGCTTTATCGTTATGTGCACCGGTTATTTCATGCTCGCGTCATTACTCTATGATTACTGCTTTACGTTTATCATCGTTGCACATTATATATGTATATATTACTATTGTGTCGCTCTGACGACCTGAGAATGCATGCTCAAAGTGAGAAGTGGACTTAGCTCGAATCAGGATCTGTCGTACCTCAGGGATACTGCGGACATCTAAATTAGTGACGTCAACGCTATCCTTTCCTTTACTCTATCTGGTTAGTTTACATCTGTTTTGATATAATTAGTGACTGCATTTCTCATTACTTGTGCTATGATTACTGATTACCACGTAATACTAGAAGCCGAAGTGTGACAACAGCAGGATATTTTCTTAACTGTGGGAGTATGGCTGGTCTTGGCACCCCTCATATTCCGTATTTTGGGAAGCGGGGCGTGACAATTTCAAATTATATTTTTCAAAAAAATACCCTTAACTCAAAAAAAAGGTTGGTTTTTACAAAATACCCTGAAGTTAGGTTTTTTCACAAAAATACCATAACCTTCCAAAAGTATATGTTATCAAAACATTCTCGAGATTTTAAAACATAATATTTTATATAAAACCCCTCGAGAATATAATGACCTATTTTACATAAATACCATAAAGTTTCTAAATGACATCCTTTCACATAAATACCTATATATATATATATATATATATATATATATAGATATAGATATAAATCAGTACTTTTAAAGCATTTTATGTAGTAGATGGGTTTAATTGATCTATTCTCTCTTAAAGCTCGGGGAGCCGGAAACAATGGGTGCTTTCACTTGTCTAATCTTCCTAGTCAAACAGAGTTAGTTCGTACCATTTCAAATTATTAGGAAAATGCACATAATAGTTAACACAAAACTTGAATTGAATCATAATATTATACTTGACCCATAACATGCTATCTGTTGCTTGTTTATTACATCTACATAAATTGCTTGATTAAATCTATTACCATGCTAGACTTGACTCGACTCGAACCATGAATGCAACTTGACACGAATACTCGAACATTACATGAACTTGACACAAATACATGCAATTGACACAAACTCAACTTGTACTCTCTCATTTGTATTCATGAATTTGGGCAAGATTTGTAACCTTAATTATATTATAATATATGCGAGGTGTTGGGATATTTTGAGTGTGAATCCAACAGAATCTTAGGAGTCCCATTACTACAATCACGTTGTTGTGGTACCGGACAAAAACTGTACAAATCATATTGCTGTGGTACCGGACTGAAATGGTACATTACTAACCCTTGATTCGGGCCCATGGTTCCTTATTCCTGGATTATAGCCTGTTGGGTTCAAGAACACCGTTTAGATTTGTTGGCATTCACACTTGAACTGGCTTTAGATTTGTTTACCCTTATAAAGACTTTTAGGACACATTGGCATTCACTTCATGTTCATCATACACACTTATTATTGTTGGATATAGGTGCCCTTAAGAAAAATTATTGTAATTGAAGGACCTATACGAGAGAATAATTTTACTCGAAACGATAGTATGCTATCAGGTTTGTTTTTATTATTCATGTGAATACGTTTTACTCATTATCACGTATCGCTGATACATAATGATAAAGCCCGTAGGATTTTTGCTTGACTACCAGGATTATGATAGGGATCATACTAGTAGGGCCTGGATAGTCGATAAGCACATCCATAAAAGTCCCTAATCGAGGGAGAATCAAGACTGTGCATCGATACTCCATATTTGACTAGTTTATATGTTTCTTGATCATGACCGAGGCGATGGTTGATCCCATAGCTATCGGTGTTTAACACTAAAGATTGTATACATGTGCTCATTAGATGAATGAGTTTCACTGGACAGAATCACCTGAGAACTCCTAGATGGTATTATACATATTGTCATATAGCAGCTCTCATGTGACATGAGTACATGGTAGTCTATAGACCTAAGATCGTCATAGTGTCTTATGTGTGTTCCCACTGTACTTTGATTACTACCCTACCACGGATTTAAAGAGTCATACAAACGGGTTTTAGTTGGGTACAGTTCCGAAGCACATGGAGGCAGTGAGCGATCGAAGGGATTTCGCCTCTCCCAGTATAGGGAGTTGAGGTCATGCTGTAACAAATCAACTATAACCATGAGTCATTGGCCAAGGCAATTGAGATTTACCGATAAGTGTTATCGATAGTTTCTCGGGTGGTTATGAGATCATGATCAACATGACTTATCGGGTTATTGAGAGTCTGACGGTTTCCACCTCCCAGACCCGGTATGCGACACTCTTAGACAAAGAGACCGGACTATACAGTGATTGTCACTAATAGACTTTGCAGGGTTTGGATGAGCTTACCTGTTGACACTCTTTCGATCAATACCTGGATAGCCGTTACATGCAGCTAGTATCGCTGGCATACTTGTGGGCTATAGATATGATCCTAACATACCGCCAGTGTATTGTCAAGTCTTTAGAGTCCCACACAAAGGTTTTCCATCACAGAAGAAACGATGTAGGGCACGTATAAGGATACATACAGGAGTTCGATTAAACACGTGTATGTTTTACACGTATTTTAATCGGATGTTTAACGATATTAGCCGATTCATATATGATATAACCGGATTATTAAATCAAGTGTTGATTTAGTAATTAGTTATATATTTATATATGATATAGATATATATTAAACTAAGATCATGTTCACTTTATTAGTTCTTCTATATATAAATATATATATATATATCATGTTTGCTAATACATGTTGGTTGTGTGTATGGGATGCACACACAGGTTTAGCTAATACATGATAGTTGTGTGTACGGGATGCAAATGAAAAGTGAGATGATAATTCATTAGTTTCTTTATTTATTAGAAAAGAAAATAACTCATGGCATAATAGAAGTGTGGTATTTTGTGGAAAATGCTTGAACTTATCTTTTTATTTGAGCATGGCTACTTATTTTTAAAAGATAGAATTATCATCTCATTCTCACCACTATGGTTCTCACTCTTGAGTTTTCTCAAGTGAGAAAGAAAAAGGAAAGAAAAGAAAATTAATGAGCAAAATTAATCTGCATCTTTACTAATCATTCCTAGCATGTTTGATTAGTGAGTTGCTTCATTATAATACGATCAAGTGAAGCAATAGCTTGTGATGGAGAGATCTCAAGGTGGATCATTTTCGGTAAGGAGATCACCGAGCGAGCTTATTCTGGACCTAGTAGAGACTAACCAAGTCTAAAGAGAGGTGGCTAACGTGCTACAAAGGTTGTAGCTCGCCAAACTTCTCCTTTTAGTTTACTTGTTAGTTTCAAGTTTAGTCTTTTGGTTTGATTCAAGGGTTAGTGTTGCTAATACTCTTTAAATTTTTAAAATCATCGCTTCCACTGCGCTTTAAAACCATACTCGACGAGCCTATCATCCCGACAATTATATGCTTATTTGACTAACGCATGCTATACTTTATTGTCTTTTTCATGTATTATTTAATTGACATGTACATTATCATGACATACTTGTTCACATGTCATATCACACTTCATTTATACTATTCACATCCTTTTTTGGTGACTTACCGAGTGCATGTTCACTGATGGGCATTCCACCATATTTCTTTCTTTTATTGAAATGTTCGTCAGGTGACTTAGCGACAGAGGAGGTAGAACCGACGGAAGAGAAGTACAACCAGCTTTCGTCGCAAGCAGATTTTTAGTTCATTCCGGCTTTTATTTTCAGTATGCCTCCTGTTTAAAGCTTATCATTGTTGTCGTAGTTGTTCAAGACGTTGTATCCCTGTTTTGAACTCTGTAGAACTTGAATGGAATATCTAGTTGTTGGAATTTTTATTATCATGTTTATTCTTGTCATATTTTATATTGCTTATAAACGTTTAGTGTGTTTGTTTCGAGAAAGGTTCTTCTCGAAATAAATACGTCGCAGGCTTGTCACATGACCGTTATGGCTCTTTTGGGAAGCGGGGTGTGACATGTTTTATTTAAAACTTGTTACGCCGCGCTTCCCACCAAACGGTAGCAGGCACGTGACGAGATCTGCGACGTATTATACCGAGAAGGTCTTTCTCGAGATAAATACGTTAAGCATATAGTAAACAATATAAATATAACAAGAGTTACAATAAAATGAAAATCTAACAACTAATTATTACATTGGAAATTCCATAAAGTTCAAAATGGAGATACAATGTTTGGAACAATTACGATAACAAAGATAAGGTTTAAACAGGAGGCATACTGAAAATAGAAGCTGGAATGAACTCAAAATCTGCTTGCAATGAAATCTAGTTGTACTCCTCTCCCGTCAGTTCCACCTCCTTTATCTCTAAACCACCTGATGAACATTCCAAGGAAAGAAAGAAATAGGGTGAAATATCCGTCAGTCAATTTGCGTTCGGTAAGTCCCCAAAAGAGGTGTGGAATATATAAATTGGTGTAAAGCGACATGTGATATAGCATGAATAGAAATCATAAACATGTGAACAAGTATGGTAATGAACATGGCAATTAGATGATACTAGAGTATGTCAATATAGTATAGCATGTATTGGTCAACATAAGTATGTAATAAGTGTATATAGTAAACATGAAATGAATGTCTATGTGTCTTAAAAAATATCTACATGGGTATACTAACTAACTTAAGTTCAAAAGTGAATGTCAACCAATCTGAAGAGTATTCTCGAACCTAAGGATAGGGCCCTAGGGGAAAGGAATCACAGGCCCAAATCAAGAGAATAGTATCGGGACTCCAAATTTTGGAGAAGTCGACCCGAATCAAGAGTGTGATATCAGGACTCCAAGCTGTGGAGGAGTCGACCCGACTCAAGAGTGTGGTATCGGGACTCCAAGTTATGGAGGAGTGATGTAGTTTTTATAGTCTATCAATTTTACCTCAAGTATACAGTAAATCTATTGTAGCATTTATAGGTCGTACCACAGAGAGGCTTTGAGAATTCTAATTAATCTTAAAAACAAGTTAAATTGAAAATGGTTGATTTATTTAATAAAACTAAATTAAAGTGTATAAAACCAAATAAAACCGCAGGATTAAATTACAAAGGGGTTTCAAATATTAAAATGAGTCTATGGTGTCGAATTACCTTTACTATCATGATTGTTTTATATGATATCTATTCTCTTCTAATTCCATTGTTTTAATTAACAAACTATTAATTATATAAAAGTATAGGGTAAAATATTTTAGCAATGAGGTATAAAAAAAATTAGGATAGCATACTTTATACAATATATATCTACCGTATCAATCATATAATATCATGTAGAAAAAATAATTAAAACAATTAATTCTAATTAATCCAAAAGCAATATAGTTTTACCCTTCTATAAAATAACTCATAGGTTATCAAACTACAAATTAAATTATATTATTGGCGTAACCTAGATTACCCTAGTTTATTAGATTGAATTTACCTTGGTCAAAACACCATCTTATCTTCCCTACTTAGTTTTATAAGTCGTCAGTTCATCGTTAAACTAAATAGTTTATCAGTGTTATTATCTTTTTCTAAATACATTCAAGAGCGTCAATCCATCACCATACTATTTAGTTTATTAGCATGATAACAAAAAGAAGCAACTTTGATCAAAGAAACTCATCATTGAAAATCTTACAAAAGAATAGAGAAATTTAAATCAAACAATCATGATAGTAAGTATAATTCTAACCCTAGATAAGAATTTAGCTACTCACAGAATAAAGCATTATCAAATTAATAAAATTCGTACCAAGAGTAACTTACAAGAATTGATCTCTCTCAATTAATAACCCTAATCAAAAGCTAAGGAAGAGATGAAACCCTAATGAATTATATAGCAGAATATATAAGACTTTTGAAAAATCTAATTGTGGTTTACAGAAGATACACGAGGCAACAAAAATCTCCAGAAATCTCGACTTCCCAATCAATAGAAAATCGACCCGATTATTGCCAATACCAACCTTGGCCAAAATCTTGTAAGGGCTGGTCTCCAGATTTTTTCCATAGCTTGGTCTCGACTTCAAGAATTTGTTTTACACGTTATTTTTATAATTTCCACCTTTGTCTTTGTTTAAGCTTTAGTAAGTCCACATCTAACGTACGTAGTCCGTCTTTTGGGTATTTTTTTCTTTTAGCTCTGTAATCTGCAATATTTAACAAAACATACTCGGAACAGCATAAAATATAAAAAATTAAGATAAATATGCTATAAAATATGCATTAAAATACACCAATTAAGGAGTCTACCCGATCCAAGAGTTCATATACAAGGGGCTCGTAAGATTTTGTTGGATTCACACTCAAACTAACCCAACACCCCGCGTATTTTAAATTATAGTTAATGTTACAAGTATTGCCCGAAAACCATGAATACATAAGAAAGAGTGCAAGTTCAACTTTCAAGTTGAGTTCAAATATTCAGGTAGAGTTCAAGTAGTCATGTCGAGTTTCAAGTATTCATAACATGTTGTATTCATGTTCGAGACAAGTCAAGTCAAACATGTAATATATTTATTCATATAAGTCATGTAGATACAACAAAATGAGGAATTACATAGCATGAAATGTGACACGTATATTATTCAAGTAACGACCAGAAATAATATTGTAAAGAGGTGTTATGTACGACTAATTATTCAAGTCAATCGAATTCGGAATATAAACGAAAAATATAGCTATAAGTGTTATGCAACCTTGAGTTCAAAGCTCGCCTAAATATGACTAATGGTTTGGGAGATATTCCCATTTTCCTATCGTCACACAGAACAAATAAGAATCTGTCCAGTCCCGTCACACATTTTTAAACACAGTTTAAATTAATATCTGCCAAGTTTCAGATTTCGACAATTATTAGAAACTTGTAGGTTTCTCGGTGTACTTATCTAACCAACTAAGTTCCGCACGATTTAGATTCTTGAAGCTCTAGTTATGGTCATTTTAACATCATGTTTAAAACAGAAATTTTGATTTCTGGAAAGCAACTAAGTGTTATCTTGCAGATCATATAATCAGCTGTTCTATGCGTTTCTGAGTCACCGGGTATATAGGAAAGTTATAGGTCTGTAAATTATGCATCTATATATCTAAAGTTTACCATGAATCGATATCGAAAGCTAGAGATATGTCATATTTAAAATAATGTACGGATCAGGACAGTTTCCGTCCATATTTATCACATAATTTTATAACGCGGTTTTCTATATTTTACGTCAGTTTTCAGGAAATCAGTATAACTAAGAAAATCTAGATTTTTCAATCTAGATGCCCAAAATACTTGATTTTTCTTAAATTGGACATCGGTAGACTGAGTTATGTGTTCTCGAAAATTATCGATAAAGGCAGTTTTCCGCGTTTAAAATCGGTGAATAAGAAAACGTCGTAAATCCTAAATCGTTATGCGATTTGATCTAAATTTTTTTATTGTAGACTTGAAATTATATCCATTATTTATCCCAATTTTTCTAGAATTTCCATAAGTCAAGATTAGATTCTAAAAATTATTTTGAAGGTAAAGGTATTGATATGTCATATGTGAGAATGAGAAAACCGTGATATTTATTTATAACTTTTTTTCTTTTAAGCAAAATGTTATGATACGGTTTATGTGTTCTCGCAACTACTGCTAATAAACATTCATTCGTAAACATGAAACAAGGAAAGTCTACTCAATTCACGAAGGTAAATAGAATTATAAATAAACTATGTATTATAGCACCACTTTATTTTATATATATTATTTAAACGTGGGATTTACCGATGTAGTACACAAGACATGCATGACGACATGGCTGTTTACACTGGTTTAAGTGTCGTTTACAGATATGTGTGAAAGTAGGCTCATTCATATACGCACATGCACAAATGTGGGTTGCAACAATACAATCAGAGGAAAAACATGTGTTAGAAAGAAGCACTCGGTGGTCAACAATAAAAGGAAAGCATTTAAATAAACATTTTATACTACAGGAAATAATCACCAAACACGGGGTCAAAAGTATAAGGGTTTACAAAACTATGAATAAAGTTTTCTAAAGTCCTCTCCCCTTTCTCCACCATAACGAAACGGCGATTTTCGCGAGGAATCGCTCACCATCGGTTAGCGTCGTGCCCATCGGCGAAGGCTGACATGATGGCCCATTGAGCCCGTATCTAGTTTAGCAGCTGAACAGAGCAATCCCTCAGAGGCGTGATAATCAAAAGTGCTTCTTGAAAGCACTCGATCTTGTCCTCCGCTGCGTCAAGCATCACCGAAGTCATCTCCGCTGGATGAGGGGGAATGTCATCGAGCATAAACAGGAGGATCATCCAGAGCCAAATAGAGCCGATGGGGAGAGGAGATCCTCTACGAATCAAGAGCTCGTGCAACACCGTATCACATTGGTCATCCGTAAGAGAAGGATTCACCAAGCGTGCAACAAAACAAGGAACAATTTCCTTAATGGGCACCTTCCATAGCTGCCGATGAGCATGTGGACGATTACAAGCCATGACTCTCCTCTGTTAAAATGATTCCCTGAAAGTGATCGAAGAGGAGCATTGTTTCAGAGTATGAGGGGAGGTATTTAAGTCTTAATACAGAAAATGTTGTACATGGTGGAACTATTTCCAAGCTCTGACGAAAGAAGGCATTGGAAAAGAAAGTTTGACTTGGGAAAAGCAGAGAAAGAAGGAGAAAAGAAACCTTCATCAATAAGGCAGTGCCTCACGTGCTCCTCACGCGGGCGCCAATGTGCAAAGCACATGAATACCCATTATAAGAATTCAAACCTTGAGTAGCGCCTGTTCATATCATAATATTGCATTATTATATTCCCTATTCTTATGCATTTTACAAATAAACAGGTGCTTTTGACCCATGTCTGCTACATAATACAGGTTACAGGTTCTTGGATCTAAAACAGTGAAAAAAGATAAAAGACGATGCAAAAGTGGGACTACAACCAACAAATAGAAGGATCTTGATCAAGCCTACATGAAGATCAGTTCACAAAGTACCAGGCAATGCAAGGTCCAAGATCACGAAGCCACGGTTAAAGTTCACCACAATTATTCACTGGAAAATCTGGAAGAAACCTAGAAGCCCATTTGAGAAACGTACTAAAAAAGTAGGAAGTACAAGTCAGCAGGAGCCAGCAGGAGAAATTTGAGAAGCCAATCTTCCTATTGGGCCGCGGAATCGCGGCCTAACCCTTGCTGCTGCCGCGGTTCCGCGGCCATCTAGAGCCCGGAGCTGAATAATCTTTTACCAAAACTTGGAGTCGGCGCTGAATAGTATTCCTAGGGGTATTTTTGTAAATGCAGACATGCGAGTCAATTGTAACCCTAGGGTTTCTATGTCTTATAAATAGAGACCCTAATACCTCTTTTGAAGCATGCCTCTTTTCATTTCATAAATTCAGATCTGTACTGGGTTGATATTTGGAGAGAGCCATCAATAAAAATTAGTAAGTTCTTTTATTTCTTTGCCTTAGTTTACTTTTAATTTAGAATGTCTTTTAATTCCCTAATGAGCGAGTAGTCTCTTCGCTTGTTAGGGTTAACTTTAGGGAAATGTTTGAGAGATGAGATCTCTCTCCCCTTTCTTGCCCCATCGCATATAAGAATTTGAACTCCATGCATACACGCACATACCGCTCCCTGCGGCATCTTACCCCTCGAGGTAACGGTGATACCGTAGTATAAAGGACCGGTTGTGTATGTTTTCCATGGAGGTTAGGGTAAGGATCGATAAAGGAAGGACAAGAACCTAGAGGAAGAAACATCTTCCCAAATGATTCTAATCCACTTTATTGATAATTACCATAACACCTAATAAATCTAAAATAGGGCATTGAAAGCGGTGAGGAAACCTTTAATCTCTCAACTTACCCTAGACCTAACCCTAGCAAGACTTAGATCTAGATAATCTTAGTTTCCTAATCCTAGTATAACTCAACTTAGTTTTTAGATTTAATTAAAAGACCCAACACCCTTTGGAATTAGCTCGTAAGAACATTTAGGAAATTTACAACATCCCTGTGGACCGACCCGTATTTACCGGCTAGCTACCAAGCGACGCCGTTCTTGATTGCGGTAATATATTTTTGATCTATAAAATCTCTTTAAATCAGCGCCCACGTGCACAACACGTGAGCGCCAGCGTCCACATGCACAACACGTAAGCGCCAGCGCCCAGATAGACTTATATTCTACTCTCTGTTAAACAGAGCCGTTCGATTAAAGATCCAACGGAGATGATAAATCATCAAAAATATAGAATTAAATTCTATCGAGAGAAAACATCCCCCAAAATTGGATTATAGAATAAAATTCTAGTTTGAGATATATTTCCTCAATCTTTCTAAACCAAGAAAGATTACCCTCTTTAAAACAGAGAACCGGTGGATTAAAATTCCAACGGTGATTAAAAAATCACCATTTAATAGAATAAATTCTATGTATAGGAAAATATTTTCCAAATCTTATTAGAAACAAGAAAATGTATTCTATAAAGTAGAAACCCTTGGATCAAAAATCCAATGGTGGGTAAAAATCCCCAAATCAATTGGGATCTCTTAATGAGAGATTTCTTCAGAGTTAATTAACAAATTGCCTCCACTATATAAAGGACCGAAGACTTCAAGTCTGACAAAGAGAAAACCCCCATAAGCTTTTTAAAAAAAAGAGAAATCTTCGAAAGAAGAGAGAATTAAATTCTCGAAGGAGAAGAGCTCTCTTCTTGGAAATTTTAGGGGGGTGTGTGTGTGTGTGTGTGTGTGTGTGTGTGTGTAATATACCTACGGAAGGGTTTAACCCTTCTCAAAGAACCGAGTTCTTTCTCCGGATCTGAGATCCACAAGACAAGTCTCCCATATGATAATAATTTAATTCTCATTGGGAAAAACTCATTCTCGAGAACCAAAAATTCATCTACAAAATAAAGATCATGTTGATCATTCAAGAAGAAAAGAACCCGGCGCCAGCGCTTCATGTGTCCCCCATATGGGCACCACAGAAGAAAAGAGTCCCTGGCAATCATTGAGTGGCGCTCAGCGCCCAGCGCCTCATGTGTCCTTCATATGGGCGCCATGGAAGAAAAGAGTGCCTAGCACTCATTGAGCGGCGCTCAGCACCCAGCGCCCCTCACGTGGGCACTACAGAAGAAAAGAGTGCTTAGAACTCAATGAGCGACGCCCAGCGCCTCACGTGTCCCTCACGTAGGCGCCACAGAATGGAAGAGTGCTTACATTCACTAAGCAGTGCCTAGCACCTAGCGTCTCGCATGCTTCACACGTGGGCGCCATAAAGGGTGCCTATCACTCTATGTAAAGACAAAAGAGGTAAAGTGTTTAACACTTATTGGGAAATCTCCATGACTGAAAGCCCCACATGATTATATGCGAGCGTCAGAACTTATATAAGTGCTCAGTACTCTTTGTACAAAAAGGGGAATGATTAAACAGAGCCCAAGCAAGTGCTTAGCACTTTTTCAATTAAAAAGAAAGAAAGTCCATTCAGCAGATCAAGCCCAAATTGGCTAGGTCCTCTTAGGATAGAACCTCCTTTGATTCAAATCAACTAAGCCCATATGCTCATGATTGCCCAAAATGATCTTAGTCTCAAACATGACTAATGATTTCTCATTGATGATATCCAAAACGATATTCATCTCATGTCTCCTAAAGTAATCTTAGTCTCAAATATGACTAATGATTCTTAGGTACAATAACCACGTTTTCCTCAAATAAAGGATTTGGTTCAAATATACATATTTCACACCTCTGATATATGTCGTAATTCTTCAACGTCATCAGCGAGGTAACGGGTCCCGACAACCAACAACTGTTTGGTGCACTTCCAAATTGACGTGCACGCCTCAAGCTGGATTATGCCCCAAATCGGGCATGTTCCATAGCTCCATTGTTCATTCTGTCACGTAACAAATACACGTGCACACAGGAAGGGTAAGGGACCGAAATGTCCCTTAATTAACATTCGCCTCCAAAACGGCAACAACGGACCGAAACATCATTAAACTAACTGTCACCTCCAAAATGGTGATCAACGGACCAAAATGTCCTTAAACTAACCGTTGCCTCCAAAATGGCGACAACGGACCGAAATTTCCTTAAACTAACCGTTGCCTCCAAAATGGCGACAAGGACCGAGACATCCTTAGACTAAAATCTTACCTCCAAAATGGTGATCAACGGACCAAGACATCCTTAAACTAAAATTTCACCTCCAAAATGGCGACAATGGACCTAGACGTCCTTAAACTAAAATCTCATCTCCAAAATGGTGATCAACAGACCGAGACGTCCTTAAACTAAAATTTCACCTAAAAAATGGTAATCAACAGACCGAGACGTTCTTAAACTAAAACCTCCCCTCAACAGACTGAGACGTCTTCAAACTAAAAATCGCCTCCAAAATGGCGATAACGGACCGAAACATCTTTAAACTAAAACAACAGAGCCCAAATGATCTTTTGTTGGATCTGAAGCAAAAATAATCCTAAGACCTTGTTAAGTAGATCTTAGTCTCAAATTGGACTAACTTATCCTTAACAAAAAATCAACCGAGTCCCAACTACACATATACATTTAAGTTGATCTTAATCTCAAACCAGATTAACGATCCTTAAATAAAACAATCCCAAATCTAAGATATACCGATTTGGACTAATCCACGCTCTACGGGCGACGACATAAATTAGTCCCCGTATACGATCCACAGGCAAACCAAAAATAAAACAAACACACATGACACGAAGTGAACTTCTGGAGCAGGAGAAAGTGGTTATCGCGATGCGGTAACGTAATTAACTACAGGGGCTCGCACCTGCAGGGAAGAGCGTCCCCACAATCAAAAACCCTTCGCAAACAAGGGGGATTTGACAAAGTCTGCTACAACGGCCGCATCCATCTAAACCTCCGATATACGGTGCCACAAATCAACTTGGCATTTTTGGAGAGGTGGATGGATAAATCCAAATAGTATATGCCCCCAAATTCAGGCTAAACGCCCTCCGCGTCTCAGCCTAGTTTTCGGCGGTGTACAGATTCTGGCACACCCGGTGGGACTCTTTTCCTCTTTCCATTCCACACTTCGTGTGTCGTGTTTCGCGAACAAAATTCACGGTTTGCTATGGTTGCCCTTGGATTCGAGATACTAAGATTTTGTGTCTTGCTCCTGTGCAGAAGAAGAAGGAAAAAGGTCAATGGCTTCTAGCTGCACAAACTGCAACATCAACTCCCTCTCCGCCCCAACTGGAGGAGTGACATATGGGCCTAATGCGTCCTCCATATTTTCAATGCTGGTGGGGCAGGTAACTCAAGCCAACACTGGATTGTTCTTCGAGACCATGCTCCCACCAGCGGTTTCAGCGCCCCAGTGCCACCACAGGAAGCTCCAAAGAAGTCGGTCTTCGATCGACTTACAACCAACACGGCCCCTCTCAACGGGTTGTCCAAGTCTGCCAGCTCTATCTTCGACAGGCTGAGTCGAAGCTTAAGTGAACCCACAAAGAGGCTCGCAATACCTGAAGGGGCAATCCCAAAACGAATAGTCCTCCCAACTCCTCCGGCAGGTGAAGTCGTCAAAAGTGATTCCCTTACCAAAAATCGGCTTTCGAAAGATTGGTCGTTCCCTCTCAACGGACGTCAGTCTTCGACAGG
Source organism: Agapanthus africanus (assembly GCA_030015575.1). Lineage (NCBI taxonomy): Eukaryota > Viridiplantae > Streptophyta > Magnoliopsida > Asparagales > Amaryllidaceae > Agapanthus > Agapanthus africanus. The sequence goes on from JASDDO010000014.1 coordinate 146,002,296, forward strand.
ATGGCACCAACAGTAGCCCCTCATCAAAGCCGGGGGCATGACGAAGCCACTTCTACAACTGAGGTGGTCCCGACTGCAAGACACGCTCGACGTCGCCACTGGCGCCGAGTAAGAAAAGCTGGGGGCAACTCCCCCTCTGGACTTACCGCACCAACTCCAATAGTAGAAGTCGATGCTGCTGTTCTAACCGGGAATAGTTTTGAACCGCTGAAAAGGGTGCGCAAAAACTCCCCCATATGGGTACTGAAGAAATCACCTTCTCCTGTTGAGGTCCCTATACAGGAAAAGCAGGAGCGGCCCCATCATCGGCTCTCCTCGCAAATTCATAGATTCTGGCAAAAAGTTTAGGACTCTGTGATCGATGAAAACTACTCCCGCCGACCGAAGAAATCGAAAGCTCGGCAAAAGAAAGATCATCCCTCCGTCATACAGCGAGGGACCTCTTCTACAGAGATGCCTGTCATAACGGATCCTTCAACTTCAACCTCTCACAAAAAGAGGAGGCCAGAGAAAATCTCATTGCCTGCTGCAAATTCCAAAAGTGATGGACGCAAATGCCCCAAGTTTGGGGCATGATAGTGCACACGGTCTACATGGCTTTCAGGAAAGAAGATAGCCGTGCTTCCGTAGGTCATCAACCGCAAACTCGGTCATTGACAAAAGCTCAGGAGCAACAATAAAAGCTCCAGAAGATGCTGACGAAAATGGCAGCACTCACCGGACAGAAAGAAAGCCCGGAATTGGCATCTGAATAGCACCATGAGCAGGAGACCGATACAGAGTTCCTGCTAAGGGTGCTAGAAAGAAAAGATAAGGAGGCCGCGAAACAAGCTGCTAATATAAAGCAGATGGCCCTCCTGTTCCAAGACATGGTTGGAATAATGATCCAGCCAAAACCTCCAGCTGAAGACCCGCCGATAATCATCGAGGATGACAGAGGGGAAACATTGATTGATCGTGAAAAAGTGTTTGTAGAATAACCGCAATCAATAACGGTGTCGCTTGTAGCTAGCCGAGATGAATACGGGTCGTCCTCAGGGATTCGTGGAAATTTTAATCCTGCTTTAGACGTGTTGATTAGAAAAGAGGAAGGAGAATAGATAATAGTGAAGAATAGATTCTAGATCTATAGTAAATACGGATGTAGAATATATATTTTTCAGATCTAGTTTAAATAAGTATGTAGAATATATAAGAAGAAGGCTTGTAGGGTTCGTTAGGATTTAGTAGTCATGGATGACTAATAAAGATGACTCATTTTATCTATTGATAGATTTAAAACTAGATTGATAGTGATGAATGAGAATTAGGATTCTTCGAAGAAACTAGGGCTTCCACACTATTGACCCTTGTCCTTTCATTGATCTCTATTCATTTCTAGTCCTTAGCAAAACAATTGTTAATCTGATCTCAAATCGCGGTCGAGACTAGCAATAAATTGGTAGCGCGCCCGATTAGGATGTTAACGATTCTTTTGCTAAACTTTATAAACTTCATAAGACTTAAAAGAAGTTAAAATATTTTCTCATCTATTGTTCTACCCTAATCCTACGAATCCTAGCAAGTTAGGAATTACCCACGCATGTTGTGAGAAGAAGAAGAAAGGATAGAGAATGAGATCATAATTAAAATACAGAAAGTAAAAATATAGAAAATAAATAATTAAACAAAAAGATCTACCTTTATTAATCAACTTCACAAGTACAAATCCTATGAATTTAGATTACAAGAGGAAGAAATTGCTCTCGATCTTTGTTTTGTAGGAAGTAGATACTCCATCGATTTTCACGTCGCCCTATCACGTCGAATCGTGAACCTGTCGTGGATCTTTTGTTCTTTGACGGTGATTTGCATCGTGTAAAGGTGATGAGTTTTAACTTTAGCCTTCGGTCCTTTATATAGCCCTCAAATCAGAAATCCTATATCTCATAGGTTTAGACTTGCCATAAGATCCACTTTCCAAGTTTTCAGATCTATGATTTTATTGACAGATTTTTTATCCTGAAACCTTGAATATCTTGGTCTCTTGACTTGAGCTAAATCTGCACAAAATCTCCATGAATAATATTAGTAATATTTATTAAATTAGAGAGAGTGTCTTAATTACTTTATGTGGTAATAAATTTCTAAGAAACTTGATTAAGAATATTTGGTAAGCTATGCATCTTTTAATTACTAAAATATTATGCATATATTTTGAAATATTATTCTAACCATTTGTATGATATTATATCTTTTAAGAATTTTCATTAGAATATTTGATCTGATATGCATATTTTAATTACCAAAATATTATATATATATATATATATATATATATATATATTGAAATATTATTCTAACCATTTGTATGATATTATATGTTTTAAGAATTGTGATTAGAATATTTGATATGATATGCATATTTTAATTACCAAAATATTATATAAATATTATATGCATATATTTTCCTTCATAATGTTAAATATAATGTATAAACATATGGTAAATAGTATTTTGCAGATAAACCCAAATATGTTTTATATTTATAATAAACACTTTTAAATATTTAAGAAAAGTAAGGAAAATGTTATATCAAATGTGCAATATTTTTGACCGAATAAACATCAAACCCTCTTCCTGCTTTATCAACAGCCAGGGAGGAAATGATCTCCAAGGCTGCCCTTGATGACTACTTAGCTCAACAAATACGAGCTCATCAAGCGAGTGAAACGGCTGGCCAAGTCGTCAGAACTGGACGACCGTATCCGGGTTGTTATGATCAAATCGAGTACCTGCTAGGATATACAATCCCTAAGTCCCATGTATACAAAGGGAAAGGCAATCCTCATCAGCACGTTGCTCAGTTCAGAGCTTTGTGCAGCAATACTGGAGGCGACGACAAATTACCGCTTCGCCAGTTCGTTGGCAGCCTGTCGGAAACAACATTCGAATGGTACTCGAAGCTCCCAAATGAGCACACCCCGATCACGGCATTCATCAATGCCAGGGTGAAGCCAAGAGAGACCTGGGTTCAATACACGATCCGGTACCGGAACCTATGGTCAAAATGCGAACAACGCATCGAATAAGCTCTTGCCGTGGGCATGTTTATAGGGACCCTCGATTCTCAAGCGACCTTGTCTCAGTTCATGACGTTCTTCAAATGGACCACCTTCCAGTCTTTGATCGACAAGTTTGCCCAAATGGACCAGATGGTCCACGGGCCTTCCTTTTCGAAAATGGACCCTCGGAATGCAAAGGGTAAAGGGAAAGCAGCCTTCGTTGCCAACACTCAACAACAACCGAGTGACCCGAAACCGGTTGCTCGCCAAAACAACACGCACCCGCATCAATCCCTTGAAGAGAAGTTAGGACGTACTTACTCGTTTCCCTGTGATAAAATGAGGAGATTGTTCGAACTGGCAGTGCGCAACAAACTCATCACTCTGCCGGACCCAAAATGTCCACCGCAGCTCGGTGACGTCAACAATTCCAACTACTGCTCCTATCACCGAATGGTGAGCCACCCCATTGAGGATTGCTATATCTTCAAGAACTGGGTCAAGGACCAGTACCGACAAGGGAAATTCGCGCTGTCCGAGAACTAGAGGGTGAACCCGCCACAGAGGCACGCTCCTAAAAAGGTGGACACGCCTAGGGCATCATGCTCGTTTATGGAAGAAGCTCCGTGGGAAGTTGTCCTTTCAGTCATAACCAAAAGAATGCTAAACGAACTTCAAGCATGTCCGGCGATCAGGTGGAAAAGCCCGCTGGAGCTCGAGATTATTGAAGGGATGCTGAAACCGCGTTTCGCACCGAAAACTGTTGACGATGGGCAAAACCCCCAGGTCAAGCCTTCAAAGTCTTCGAAGAAAAAGATGAAGACCAAGAAGTCCGTGCAGCCTACCAAGTATGACGACAAGCGCACGGACCTACATTGACGCGGTGGAAGAATACAACCAGAAGGCGTAGACACCAGTCACTCTCGAAGAGTTTCTCAACCATATCCTTGAAAATGAAGATAGTGACGATGATGAGGAACATGACTCATCAGAAGGAACCTAAGACTATGTAGCAAGTAGCCACATGGTTTCTCATTTGTCGTCAAATGGCGAAGAAGCTCCTTCAGTGTTAGAAAACAACGCAGAGGAACTGGGGGAAGGACCGGCGCCAAAATCCCTGGAACTGTCAGAAGACCCAATTGACAGGCTGCTAAACAAAGCCTTTCAAAATAGCAAAGCTGACCGAGAACGTGAAACGACCATATACGAAAAGGCCAAGCGTCAGCGTCAGGATGAAGAAGACGCAGCAAGGAGGAGTCACAAAGCACTCACACCAGACCGACGCACACCTGTGGAAAACAAAAGCAGGACCAAGACAGAAAAGCGGTTCACCAAAGCCCTGTCAATAGGAATGAAGCTACCACCTCTCAAGGGAAATGTTCCCGGGGCCACATGCCGCAATGGAGAGGTTTCACATCTGAACTATTGCCTATATCATCGGAGGGTCACTCACCCCACCGAAGAGTGCAATGCCTTCAAGAAGTGGTGGCAAGGATACGTTGCCCACCGACAACAGTTCAAGAGGATGAAGCGCAAAGCTCATCGACAGCAAAGAAGAGCGACAGATGAGCGTGAAGGAACGACTAGCAACTGTCATATGGTTGATATCAGTTCGACAAAAGGAAAATTCCAAGTTCTTACATTTGGGAGCGATTTTGAGGAAGAAATAACTTTTGACCCTCTCTTCAAAGAATCCACCTCCGGAAAAGAAGAATAGGAGAAGAACTGCGAGAACATTCAGCTGCGTAACCGCACGCTACCTGAAAAGAATCTCGGGCCCACAAACAAAGGTTCGATTAAAAGAGACAAGGGGAAGGAAAAAGTCCCTGAGAAAATTGCCCTCGATGATAGAGTCGTCAAAGAGCTCGCAGCTAAGGACCCGCCTAAGAAAAATAAGGTGGATTACAATATCCTCGCACATATGAGGAAGATACCTGATTGATCGTGAAAAGTGTTTGTAGAATAACCGCAATCAATAACGGTGTCGCTTGTAACTAGCCGAGATGAGTACGGGTCATCCGCAGGGATGCGTGAAACTTTTAATCTTACTTTATACGATTTGAATAAAATAAAAGAAGACAGGAGAATAGTTTATTTAAGATCTAAATTAATTACGGATTTAGATTTTATATAAAGAAGGCTTGTAGGGTTTGATAGAATTTAGTAGTCATGAATGACTAATAAAGATGACTTCTTTTATCTATTGATAGATTTAAAACTAGATTGATAGAGATGAATGAGGATTAGGGTTCTTCAAAGAAACTAGGGTTTCCCCACTATTGACCCTTGTCCCTTCATTGATATTTATTCATGTCTAGCCCTTAACAAAACAGTTGTTAATCTGATCTCAAATCGTGGTCGAGACTAGCAATAGATTGGTAGCGCGCCAAATCAGTAATATTCTCTTTTTGATACATAATGGCCCGATAAGGATGTTAACGATTCTTTTGTTAAGGTTTATAAACTTCATAAGACTTAAAATAAGTTAAAAAATTTCTCATCCATTATTCTACCATAATCCTACAAACCCTAACAAGTGGAGAATTACTCGCACATATTTTTAGAAGAAGAAGAAAGGATAGTTAAAGAAATTATAATGCAGAAAAATACAGAAAATAAATAATTAAACAAAATGATCTATGTTTATTAATCAACTTCATAAATACAAATCCTACGAATACAAGAGGAAGAAGTTGCTCTCGATCTCTACCTCGTAAGAAGTAGATGCTCCGTCGATATTCACGTCACCCTATCACGTCGAATCATGGACCTGTCGTGGATCTGTTGTTCTTTGACGGTGATTTGCTTTGTGGTAAAAGTGATGCCCTGTAACTTTTGCTCTCGGTCCTTTATATAGCACTCAAATCAGAAAACCAAGTTACCTAATATGGTGATTTCCTAATATGGTGATTGCCTAATATGGTGCTTTCCATGCCTGGATTCTGAGTATCTTCCAGTATTGATTTTATGATTTTGGCAGATTTTTGATCCTGACATCTTAAATATCTTGATCTCTTGACCTGAGCTAAATCTACACAAAATCTTCATGAATAATATTAGTAATATTTATTAAATTAGAGAGAGTATCTTAATTACTTTATTTGGTAATAAATATTTAAGCAACTTGATTAAGAACATTTGATATGCTATACATCTTTTAATTACCAAAATATTATACATATATTTTGAAACATTATTCTAACCATTTGTATGATATTATTTCATTTAAGAATTATGATTAGAATATTTGATATGATATGCATATTTCAATTATCAAAATATTATATAAATATAACATACATATATTTTCCTTCATTATGTTAATTATAATATATAAATATATGGTAAATAGTATTCTGCAGATAAATCCAAATATGTTTATATTTATAATAAACATCTTTAAATATTTAGGAAAAGTAAGGAAAATGTTATATCAAAAGTGCGGTTTTTTCGACTGAATAAATACCCCCAAATTTAATTTTGATTGTCCCGAACAAACTTGTTATTCAAAAGAGGGAGAAAAAAGAGAAGAAAAACTAACTCGCACACTTCCGTAGGCAATACAATTGCACCGAGCACGTGCAACAAGCCTTTAAACCTCTAGATGTCCTTAGTATGAGGAGTGTTGTCTTCTGAGGGTTTTCAGCGGATTACACTCACAAAATCCTATAGTAAAAGGAAGATGGTGAAAGTCATATATAAAGATAAGAACTATAAGTGAAAGAACATGAAAATAAGAGTTTCCAACTACACCAGCTTTTCGGTTGCCATGAGCCCTATCTTAATGGTCATGAAAAGATGTTAGAAATTACATTACCCCTCAATAAAACTTCGCCTTTATTGTTCCTCCCTACCTTTCATCCAAATATCGATCATATACCCCTACATGTATATGAAAGACATCCCTATACTCGGAGAATTCAATTCAAGCTATCATACTCTTTTCCCTTCGCCTTAGTATTTTTTAGTCGGTGAATATTATAGATGGAATTGCTCACACATTTTTCATGCAACCGTTAATATTTCTTAAGGTACCAACAGACCGATTACTAAATTTGCTTACTTATTAGGCGTAATTAGCAATTTTCTCTTCTTGCAATACCTAAGGCTTAGCAGTGGCTCCCAAACCAGTTGGTCTAAGACACTAGGTGATAAAGCACCCTCGCTATATTTTTTTATGCTGCCTTAAGTAATTACAAAACCAGTGTTCATTTTCTTCACCATTTTATACTTTATCATTTATTTATATTTATTTTTCTCCATACTAAGGTTTTTAGACAAGAGAAATTCAAGGTATCCTCTACTATCCCAAGTTTCAAGATGTGTGTAAGTGTGTATAGTAGGGTATCAACATTCAAATGTTTGGCCTGAAAACATGGACTATTTTTCAGACTTATTTTTATCCTCTGATTGGTGACTTCCTTCATCTTACTAACCCTTGGGACAACGGCTCATGACTACTTATTACTAGTTTCGTTTAAGAAAACATCTAATTTTCTTAATTTTCTCAAACTATTCCTATCTTTCATATGTAATTTTTCACTTTCAAACTTTCATTATCAAAAAATTTTGTGCTTATATTTATGATAATGCAAAATAATGCGTGAATGAGCACAAACCTCCCCCAAAGCTATTTACAGCAGTGTTCTCACTGATGTCATCTGTTAAGCTTAAAAAAACTGTATTAAGAAGAAGGGGCGGTGGTTCAACTTCTTTGTGTTGGGGTTGATTCATCACAACTCCCATATTTTCTAAGAATGCGAGTTTTTCAGCTAAAATTTCTTCAAACTTTTTATCGATATCCTGAATAATAATCTCATCAGAAAGAATGGGATGATACTCAGACTCCATAAAAGTTTCATAATTAGCGTTAGATGTTGATCCGGACAACTCGATAGAAGGGTCCGTATGTGTATAATAAATAGCAGGGTCAAAAAATAACGTAATAGAGGAGTCAAGATCAGTATCGTGAAGCTGTTCAAGTTCACCGCTGTCGGAATTTATTGCTTCGACAGAAAATACTTGAGCATAAGGTTCGGAGGGTTCACTTCCTAACTTGTAAATGTTAAGCTCAATTGACATTTTCCCGAAGGATAGGGTCATAGAGCCATTTCGACAATTGATTATTGCGTTGGAAGTCGCAAGAAAAGGTCGACCTAAAATCACCAGGATTTAGTTTCATGGGTTAACTCCAGGCTGTATAACTATAACGATAAAGTCCACAGGGAATATAAATTCCCCGACTTTGATTAACACATCCTCGAGCTCACCCCTCGATTGGGTGATAGATCGATCGACCATCTAAAGAGTGCAGTGTGCCGGTTTTAACTCTCCGGTCCCTAATTGCTCATAGACAGAATATGGAAGCAAGTTAACTCTAGCACCTAAATCGAGTAGAGCGCGATTGATATTTTTACCCCCAATAGAAATAGAAATTGTAGGAATTCCGGGGTCCTTTCGTTTCTTGGCAAGTTGTTGTGTAAAAGCGGTGCTCACAATACTTGTAAGGAAAACCTTTGTTGGTACTTGAGTTTTTCTCTTCTTAGTGCACAAATCCTTTAAAATTTTCGCATAGGACGGAACTTGTTGGATAGCATCTAAAAGAGGAATGTTTATGTTAACTTGCTTAAAAATTTCCATAATTTTCTCCATTTGTGGACTTGGTCTGTTACTCCTTAACCTGTTTGGATAAGGTGCTTTATCAATAAGGGTTTGGTCCAACATTGGAGAAGGTTGCGGCGATGGAATGGATCCCAGAATTGGAGTGGGGATCGTTTTAGATAGATTTGAGGAAGTGGGCCGAGGGTTCAAGCCGTGTGGAAAACGGAGAATAGGCTCGGAAGATGGTGGGAGACTAGACGAATTAGCAGAAGAAGTAGAAGCCGGGGTTTCAATTGATTCCTCATCATCAATCAGTTGATCCACATGGTTGTTTAGCACTCTTCCCGATCGCAACATGGTAAAGGCACTCACATTATAATTTTTCGAGTGGCCGGAATTCGGTAGGGGTTGAGATGGAAGTTTCCCTTTCTCTCTCGCACTCATTGCGGCATTTAAGTGTGCAATTTGTGCTTCTATTAATTTTATACTCTCACCATGGGAGGAGGAGTCCTTCATTAATGTTCCGATAGAAGAATTTATATTAGCCGACGTTTGCATGGACTGTTTCATAAACATATCCAAGATTCGTTCGAGTGCAGAGGAGTCTTCAGTAACGTCCGTTTGGAAATAATTATTATAAAGTATAGAATTGTTGGTCGAATTCTGAAAGAATTGTGGTTGAAAGGGGTGCTGACTCTGTGGTGGTTGCTGTTACTGTGGAGGAGGTATTTGATAGTTGCTAAGGAACCGGTTTTGATTTTGAGTTTGGTTTTGGTTCCAAGCAAAATTAAGATAATTCCTCCATCCCTGATTGTATGTGGAAGAATAAGGATCGTTTTTAGGTCGCTGCTGAAAAATAGCATTCATTTGTTCTTGACCTTGAAATGGTGGATTCAAAAGACATTCTTCCTTTAAGTGCGATGGGTCGGAACAACAACCACAAACGGTTTTGGAGAGCGTAAATTGGTTTAGGGAGGCTGAAGAGACTTTGTTTTCTATAGCATCGAGTTTCCTTTGTATCACGGCCATTTCAGCTTTCACTGCGATGGAAACCTCCAACTGATGGATACTTCCCCTAGACGATATTGGTCTAACGCTTTCCTACTGCAAAGTTTGTTCGGCGAGATCTTTCAGAAATTTCCAAGCTTCACTATCATCTTTAGACAGGAAATGACATTGACACATGGTTTCGAGCATTTGTTTTGTTGTAGGATCAATACCTTCGTATATAATGCGACACAGATCCCATCTATTGATTCCGTGATGAGGGCATTGTAGAAGAAGATCCTTAAACCGTTCAAAACATTTCCAAAATAGTTCATTGGGAAGTTGGTAAAACTGGTTGATCTTGCTTCGAACGCGGGCGGTCTTATGATTGGGATAAAATTTCTTAAGGAATGTTACAACGAATTCCTCCAAATTAGAAATAGAATGTGCGGCAGTGTTATAAAGCCATTTTTCTGCCAGATCGCACAAGTTAAAGGGAGAAGACGTAATCTCATAGCATCCACAGAAAGTTGTGACATGCCAATCATTGCATATACGTTTTTGAATTTGTTTATAAAAACGTATGCGTCTTCGGATTCAAGCCCGTGAAATTTGGGCAACAGTTTGATGAATTGAGGTTTAATTTCAAAATTATCCCCATTGACTGGTGGAATAGATAGACAGGTAGGAAGGGGTCCACGCACGGGGTAGCATCTCTCTTAGACAGAGATGCGCGGTGGAATCTGCGCACCTACGGGTGATGGCAGGGTGGTATTATAATCTGATGGAGAACCGTCCATCTCGGTCGATGTGGTGGGTGGAGGGGAAAAAGAAGATGAAGAAGCACCGACTTCGGAGTCAATAGAAAAAATGCAGACAAGACGGGTACTAGAATCCCGTGTCCAGCCGAGCATACACTAAGCGGGTTTAGTGCACGTGGCAGCGTGTGTACGATTTTTTTTTAAAATGGTTTGTTTTGAAATAGACAAACGTGAGACAAATCACAAAAAAAATGCACAATCAAACCTAGAACTAAGGTCACCTTGGTCAAGTCTCTAGACCGCTCCTAAACTTCCAAAGGACAAATCGCAGGATCAATCTTCTACCACCTCTTTATCACTTTTGTGGCCAGGTATGTGCCAGGTAAGTGGGAGGTATCCGCTATATGAATCACCGAAATAGCGAGCCTAATTAAGTAACCACTTATCTTAGACACACTTGCCTAGACGCCACAAAAGTAATGCGGATAAGCGATAGATTACCCACGACCTTCCTCTGTCCTATTTGAGCGTGATAGTCTTAAGAGTCTTGGTCTAGATATTTTTTTAATTAATGTAGGTTGATGCGGATTCTTGTTTTGTGATTTTTGGGGCCTAGGAAGGGTGATGAAATCCCCACCTAATCTAAATTTTGGTCTTGCCCCTTAAAGTATGTATTAAAATCACAAACAAACCAATTACAAAACTTGCAAAAAGATTTTTTGAGCGGCGAAATTTTGCAAAGAATCCGGCAGAAAATTATTTTATTGGTTTTTGGAGGAGAGAGAAGGAGTTGAGAAATATACCAGAGAATTTTGGGGGCATAAATACCCAACTCTGCCACGGTTCCGCCGCCAAATAGACCTTTCTGCCGCGGTTCCGCCGCCAAATTGAGAGATTTTTTGAAGATTTTTGCTACAGTGGCCTCCCGTACTCCTCTGAAATTGTCTTGATGTCTCTGAATCTCTGTTTACTCAAATCTGTGAGTCCCGATCCCCTCGCAAAAATCGCACACTAATCATTAAATACACAATTTTCTGTTTAGTTTTATTTTTATATTATGTTTTCTGGATTTATAAAAATTCAACACGAATAGTAAGAAAAAAATTACGCACGTATCCCCGGCAACGGCGCCATTTGATTAATCGTGAAAAAGTGTTTGTAAAATAACCGTAATCAATAACAGTGTCGCTTATAGCTAGCCGATATGAGTACGGGTCGTCCGCTGGGATGCGTGGAACTTTTAATTTTAGTTTAGACGAGTTGAATAAAATAAAAGAAGAAAGGAGAATAGTTTATTTAAGATCTAAATTAATTAAGGATTTAGATTTTATATAAAGAAGGCTTGTAGGGTTCGTTAGAATTTAGTAGTCATGGATGACTAATAAAGATGACTTCTTTTATCTATTGATAGATTTAAAACTAGATTGATAGAGATGAATGAGGATTAGGGTTCTTAAAAGAAACTAGGGTTTTCCCACTATTGACCCTTGTCTCTTCATTGATCTCTATTCATGTCTAGCCCTTAACAAAATAATTGTTAATCTGATCTCAAATCGTGGTCGAGACTAGCAATAGATAGGTAGCGTGCCCGATAAGGATGTTAACGATTCTTTTGTTAAGGCTTATAAACTTCATAAGACTTAAAAGAAGTTAAAATATTTTCTTATCCATTATTCTACCATAATCCTACGAACCCTAACAAGCGGAGAATTACTCACGCATATTTTTAGAAGAAGAAGAAAGGATAGTTAAAGAAATAAAAATGCAGATACAGAAAATAAATAATTAAACAAATTGATTTACCTTTATTAATCAACTTCACAAGTATAAATCCTACGAATCTAGATTATAAGAGGAAGAAGTTGCTCTCGATCTCTGCCTCGTAGAAATTAGATGCTCCGTCGATATTTACGTCGACCTATCACGTCGAATCGTGGACCTATCGTGGATCTCTTGTTCTTTGACGGTGATTTGCTTTGTGGTAAAGGTGATACCCTCTAAGTTTAGCTCTCGGTCCTTTATATAGCTCTCAAATCAGAAAACCAAGTTACCTAATATAGTGATTTCCTAATATGGTGATTGCCTAATATGGTGATTTCCATGCCTGAATTCTGAGTCTCTGCCAGTATTGATTTTATGATTTTAGCAGATTTTTTATCCTGACATCTTGAATATCTTGATCTCTTGACCTGAGCTAAATCTACACAAAATCGCCATGAATAATGTTAGTAATATTTATTAAATTGGAGAGAGTATCTTAATTACTTTATATGGTAACAAATCTTTAAGCAACTTGATTAAGAACATTTGATATGCTATGCATCTTTTAATTACCAAAATATTATACATATATTTTGAAACATTATTCTAATCATTTGTATGATATTATTTCATTTAAGAATTGTGATTAGAATATTTGATATGATATACATATTTTCAATTACCAAAATATTATATAAATATAAAATGCATATATTTTCCTTCATTATGTTAATTATAATATATAAACATATGGTAAATATTATTTTGTAGATAAATCCAAATATTTTCTATATTTATGATAAACACCTTTAAATATTTAAGAAATGTAAGGAAAATGTAATATCAAAAGTGCAGTTTTTTCGACTGGACAATACCCTAACAACTGAGCATACTGGAGCAAGAGATTCTCTGATCAGGGCATTACAAGAGCCCGATCAGTTCCAAGCTTTCCTTGCAGAAGAAAAGATGAAGGATAAGCTGGCAGAGGTTCATACTGCTGACATTACATTCGGCGATGAAGATCTCCTCCTCGAAACGTGCGAGCACAATTGTTCTCTATATGTCACCGGGTACTGCCACGACATCAAGATAGGGAAGATCCTAGTCGACAACGGGTCCTCCATCAACTTTCTCAACGTGAAGGTGCTGAAGGAGATTTGCATGAACGTTCAGCACCTGGCTCAGGACAAAATTACCATCTCCTAGTTTGACTCACAGTCATCACGGATGCTTGAGTCCGTAATATTGGCATTACGCTTTGGACTTCTCGTCAATGACATAGAATTTCATGTCATTGACACCAAGACTTGCTACAACGCTCTACTCGATCAGCTTTGGTTACACGAGTACAACGTCTTCCCTTCTACACAACACCAGTGTAGGAAGTATTTCAAAGATGGCCTCGAATACACCGTCATGGGGGAGCTAAATCCATTCTCCGTAAATGAAGACCAAAAATATGAAGACGCAAAGTACTTCCTACCGGACTTCAAAGATACGAAAAGATGTCATAAGCCGGAGAATAAGCAAAAAGCCGTCGCCACCATCCCGATCTTTGGGAGCGATATCGAGGAAGATGAAGAAAGAGTCTACTCGGGGCAACCCTAAGGCAATAGGCCTGAACCATCTACTCCAATTTTTGTCTTTGTCAATGAATCTGAGGACGAGGTCAACGCCGTGTTCTCTGTTCGCTCGTCAGCACAAACCGTTACTGGAGTTGATCAGGGTTTACAAATCACCATGGTTCTGCAACGGCATCACAGGGAACTTGATGCGCTCAATACATATGGCGTACAAGAGCTGCGGATTTTCTACGTCCCTCCCAGGCGAAGAAGTGAAAAGTTGATACTCTTCTACCAATCTACAGAAACCAGGGTGGAAAAAAGAAGTCTGGCATATCGCCGATTTTATGCTTGACAGACTTCAACCAATCCGTCTGCCCAGATATTATATAGAGAGATTGAAAAGGCTATTAAGATGCCAAGGCCTACCCTTCAAACAAACCAGTCGACAAGCCCAGTTCTACAACAAGATTTGGGACATCCTGGGAACTCAGTGAAAGATTCCCAACGGGAGAATGGAGACAACTGGGCTCGGATACGTTCGGTCAAATAAACGGGAGCGATTCCACCACTGCCGCGTCATAAATGGCTTTGATAAAGAAGGGAATGTTTTTTCAAATGGTCATAATATTGAACCAGAGCAAGATCCTTCCATACGAATGTCAAGTCCGTCATTCGAAGAGAAGGTTGCCAAGATAATAAGTGAAGCCAGTCAAAAGGTTCGGGATGACCACAACCGCGAAATGACCATTTACGAAAAGGCCCAAACTCAGCGTCTCATTCAGCAGTCTACGGAAAGGAAAATTACGATGCCCTTCACCCTCAGCCCGCTGTACGTTTTCACGACAAGAAAAAAGCTCGACACAGAGGAAAAAACATGGTGGAGAACGAGAATGACGTTCAAAAACAACGAAGCGGATCCAAGAAGCTACGTGATCGAGTAAAAGTCGGCTGGAATCCGTTTTTTATGAAGAAGATGTGTCGGAAATACTCTTTCTCCCAAGACATGCCAAGAAAAATATTCAACCTTTTCATTAAGAATCAAATGATGATGCTTTCGGAGCATTGGTATCCCGAACAGATAAATGAGGTCCATCACCCGGATTATTGCTCCTACCACTGAGCAATAAGTCATCCCCTTGAAGACTGATTCACCTTCAAAGATTGGGTCAAAGAACAGTATCAATAAGCCAGGTTTGCTCTATCCGACAGTTGGAGAGTAACCCCATCACGAAAGCATGAGCCAAAAGCAACCTATATTGCGAGAGTAGGGCCAAATCAATATCGAGCTTGGAAACGAACTCGTATCTGCCACGTGATAACATTCTCAAAAGAAGTGACCCCTCCAAATGCTTGGCAGATGAGGATGAGGACGAGGTGATCTCAGAGTTTCCACCGGCGCCAAAAGAGCTGGAAGATGGGAAACACACCACGGCAGACAATCTAAGGAAAATTGACTTAGGAACGGTAAACGATCCGAGGCCAACATTCATCAGTGAGCTGCTATCTAAAATGTAGGTGGCTACTTTAAAAAATGTACTCATGCAATATAAAGACTGTTTTGTATGGAACTATTCCGAGATGTCGGGACTAGATCCAGAAATAGCGGTACAAAAACTAGCTATATCGCCGGACGTCTAGCCAGTCAAACAGGCGCCAATAAGAATGCAGCTCGAACTCGATATGAGTATCACTGCCGAAGTCAAGAAACTAATTTACTCCGGCTTCATCTAAGAAGTCCAGTATCCCGACTGGATTGCCAGCATTGTTCCAGTGATGAAGAAAAATGGGACAGTGCGCATCTACGTGGACTTTTGGGACCTTAAGAAAGCTTGTCCGAAGGATGACTTCCCAGTACCTGTTACCGAGCTGATGATTGATAACACGTCCACTCATGAGATCTTCTCCTTCATTGATGGATCTTCAATCCACAATCAAATAAAATGCATCCTGAAGACCAAAAGCACACCGCCTTTCGGACTCCGCTAGACATATTCTTCTATAAGGTGATGCCCTTCGGTTTGAAGAACGCAGGCGCTACCAACCAGAGGGCCATGACGAAGATCTTCGATGACCTCATACATGAGATTGTCGAATGCTATATTGACGATGTTGTAGTGAAAAGAAAATCGTACGAGGAGCACTGGGAACATCTGAACATAGTGTTCCAGCGTCTTCGGAAATACAATCTAAAGATGAATCCTCTGAAATGCGTGTTTGGAGTCTCCTCAGGCAAATTCCTAGGATTCATCATACGACATCGAGTCATCGAAATATACCCATCAAAGATCAAGGCGGTTATGGAAATGCCCACGCCAAGAACTTTCAAACAACTGCGATCTCTCCAAAGAAAGCTCACGTATATCCGGCGGTTCATAGCTAACCTCTCCAGCAAATGCCGCCCCATAGACATTTAATGAAGAAGGGGATCCCGTTCATTTGGGATCATAAATGCCAAAATGCACTGGACGAAATCAAGCAATACCTGTAGAACCCGCCGGTACTGACCGCTTCGGTTAAGGGAAAGCTCCTCATCCTATACACAACAGCCCTGGAAGGTTCTCTAGGCACGTTATAGGCACAGGAGAATGACCAGGGGAAGGAGAGAGCTCTCTACTATTTAAGTCGAGTTCTCCTGGGGGCAAAAATCAACTACTTCCCCATCGAAAAGTATTGCCGAGCACTGATCTTCGTGATAACGAAGTTCAAATACTGCGCCTTGGCACATGAGGTCCATCTCATGTCAAAAGTGGATCCTCCCAAATATTTGATGTCAAGAGCCATACTAACAGGAAGGCTTTCCAAATGGGCCCTCCTCTTGATAGAATTCTCGATAACGTATCGACCCTTCAAAGCAGTGAAAGGCCAGGTCATCGCCGACTTTCTCGCTGAGCATCCGATACCAGCCAATTCTCACTTAAATTGTGAATTGCCAGACGAACACGCGTTCGACACAATCGAAGGGGAAAAGGAAGAAAATAATGTCCAATGGGAACTTTACTTCGATGGAGCATCTTCCATGAAGAAGCGGAAGCATAACACCCCTATAATCAAAGCCGGGGTAGGCCTCGTCTTCGTAACTCCGCAAGGAGGGATAATGCGTTTCGCCCTTTTCTTAAGGGAGCCAAGAACAAACAACGAGGCTGAATATGAAGTTTTGATAGCGGGTCTTGAGATTGCTGTCGATATGGGAATCTAAAACTTCCTCATATATTGAGACTCCCAGTTGGTCGTTAGCCAAGTAAAAGGCGACTATCAGACATGCAAGCCAGAGTTGATAAAGTACGGCGAAAGAGTGCAGCAACTGTTAACACAGATCCCCTCTTACATCTTGGAGAGCATACCACGTGCAGAAAATAGTAAGGCGGATACATTGGCCAAGCTGGCTAAGGAATTGGCCGATGAAGACCTCGATGACGTAAGGATCACCGTACAAAGCCATAGAGTTCTTGCGCCAGCAGAAATATCTTCGCGGGATTTAACAGAGTCGTCTGAAGGAGAGGAAGCGACTAAAAAAGCAGTCTTCCAAATAGAGAACGAAGAAAAGGCTAAGGATTAGAGAGAAGTCTTCATAGACTACTTCAAATCCCATCAAACGCCTAAAGATGCATCATCAAGACATCAGCTTATGAAATGAGCTCTGTCTTTCGCCTTCGTCAATGATACTCTATACAAAAGATCATTTGACTGTCTGTGGCTGAGATGCCTGGGACCAAAAGAATCGAATACCGTTGTATAAGAAACTCACAATGGACTCTGCGGTTCTCATCAAGCCGGGCCAAAGATGAAGCTAAAGATCAAGAGAATGGGTTACTATTGGCCCACAATGATTTAGGACTGTCTCGAATATATGATGCAGTGTCACTCGTGCCAAATTCATAAGGACTTCGTCCACCAGCATCAAAATTCGTTACAGCCAACAGTGGCTAGTTAGTCGTTCGAAATGTAGGGAACCGATATAATTGGCCCTATTGAACCAGTGTCGTCCAAAAAACATCGGTTCATACTAGCAACGACCGATTACTTCTCTAAGTGGGCAGAAGTAGTGCCGCTAAGGGAAGTGAAGATGGAGAATATTCTCCATTTCTTCAAAACACATGTCATCTACCAGTTCAGTACTTCGCAAAGGATAATCTCGGATAATGGGCAAGCCTACAGGAGTCATAAAATCAGCCGCTTCGCAGAACAGCATAAAATAGACTGGAGATACTCTTCGGTCTATAATCCTCGCGCCAATGGTCTAAATGAAGCTTTCAATAAGACCTTGATGAAGATTATAAAGAAAACGGTGTCCAGAAGTAAAAAAGATTAGCATGAAAGGATGCATGAAACTTTCTGGGCGTACCGGACGACATTCAAAACAGCCACAAACACGGCCCCATACGTGTTGGTATTCAGCATGGAAGCAGTTCTTCCTTTGCAAATAGAACTCCCTTCTCTCCGAGTAGCGGTTCAATATGAGCTAACAGATGACGAAAACGCTCATCTCCGGCTTGAGGAGCTCGACGCCCTCGATGAAACTTGCCTTATAGCACAGCAAAATCTGAAAGCTTATAAGGCGAGGATGACGCGGTCATATGAAAAACTGACCAGACCGAGAACATTCCACCAAGGCGGACTCATGCTAATCGTCAAAAGACCTATGATCCCCAATCGTGCATAATGGGGAAAATTCGAGCTTGAACTATAAGAGCCCGTACATCATAGACAAGTTCTACTAGGGTGGGGCCTACCTACTCATAGATATGCATAGCGAAAGACCCTTCCGGCCAATAAATGGCTGATTCCTCAAAAAATACTATGCCTAACGGGTTACGATTCAGATCAATGATAGATGACGACGCCTGTGTCCGCTCGCTATCTTCTTGAGTCAAAACCCTGAAAGTAGTATCCAGAAAATCCGTTGCCTCGAAAATGGTAACAACGGACCACTACATCCTTAAACTGGCCTCAGACCGAGATGTGCTTAAACTAACAATGGACAAGAATGTTTTTAAACTAGCATGTCGCCTCAAACACGGCAATAATGGACCAAAATGTCCCTAAACTAGTGCTCCACCTCAAACATGGCGCATCGCCCCAAATACGGCGATATCCTCTTTTGAGATCTATATTGCAATCAAATCTCCAACAGCGAAGACTGCAACTTAAGTCCCACCGGCTACACAGCTACCGCAACAATGAAGCCACTTCCCAAGTCCCACTGGCAAACAGATGGGTAAAAAATGATATGTCTACAAGCGAAAGGGCATGTGTGAAAACCCGAAAGGGCGCCGTGAGTAAAAACGGCAGGGCTACCGGCGAGTTTGTGAAAACCTGGAAGGGCGCAATCTCGTTAAAAAAAGGTTTGTCTACAAGCAAGATGGGCATAGATGAAAACCCGAAAGGGCGCCGTGACTAAAAACAGCAGGGCTATCGGCGAGCTTGTGAAAACCCGAAAGGGCGTAATCTCGTAAAATTTTCACTTACGAGATCCTCTCGACTCGTAAGGTGAACTCCCCCTATGAAACCCTCATGGCTCATAGGATTCAAAGCCTTAAGCAACTGGGACCTGGACCTGTTCTTAAGCCGTCGTATTCCCCAAGTTGCTCTAAAGGCGATTCAATAGTGGCCTTTGTATACAATCCACGGGCATAAATAGACGAATAAATATTCCCCCACCAAGTTCCACAAATGACGAGAAATATCCCTGTATGGTGAACGACACTTATAAATCCTCTCGACTTATAAAGAGAAAACACTCTTGCAAGATCCTTACGACTTACAAGAGAAAATACACTTAGGAATTCCCACGATTCCTAAGAAAAAAGTACACCTACGAGGTCCTCACGACTTGTAGGGAAAAATACCTTTATGAGACCCTTACGGCTCATAAAGTCAAACAAGCCTTAGTCGACAGGAACCTAACCCTATATACTAAGCCACCTTTGTTCAATTCAGTAAAGGCAAATGATGGCTCGCTCCTGATAATATCTCGGTTGTAGCGATGCTGATGCCAAATCGGTGTTAAACACCAAGTCCTTTAATGGCAAATGATGATTCGCTCCTGCCAATATCCCAGTTGTAGCGATGCTGATGCCTAAATCGGTGTCAAACACCAAGTCCTTTCAAGGCAAATGATGATTCGCTTCTGACAATATCCCATTTATAGCGATGCTGATGCCCAAATCGGTATCAAATTCCAAGTCCTCTCAAGGCAAATGATGATTCGCTCCTGACAATATTCTAGTCATAGCGATGCTGATGCTAAGGTTGGGATCAGGTTCCAAACTCGCAATAAAAATTAGCGAGCAAAGAATGCATATAAAAAAGCCGAAATGATTGGGCAACTCGCAAAAAAAACAGCGAGTAAAAATAATAAATATACATAGCCGAAATGATTGGGTACCGCGATAAAAAGATAAAATGATTGGGCAATCGCGATTTTCGCGATATAAAAAGCTGAAACGATAGAGCATTGCGGAAAAAAACTTTTGCCCTGCAGGTGAGTCCACATAAACCCCTGTATACAATCCATGGGCATGAACGAAAAGGGAACCATATTTTCCCACCGGGCTCCATCAAGAGCCAAGTCTTGACGGTTCACAAAACAACCTAAAAACTACATCAACATTTGTCTCGCTACAGCAGACGCAATGTCAACAATGACGTTTCCTCTCACTCCAGCAGGAAGCAGATGCGACGTCAACAAAAGACCCCAGGGTCGAAACAAAATGGAGCCATGGCAAAATTTCTAGCTCCAAGTCTTGATGGTTCACAAAACAACCTAAAAGACTATCCTGACATTCTTCTCATTATAGCAGACGCAATGTCAACAAAGGCTCCAAAATAGCCAAATCAAAAAGAAGCGAAGGAAAAATTCCTTACTTCAAGGTCTTGACGGTAACTAAAATAAAACCCGAAAGGCTATCGGAGATCATCCCACACTAGTGTGGAGTGGTTATGACTCATCGGGGCTCCCAAATTGAGCCTAACCTCAAGTAAAAAGTGGCATGGCAAAATCCCTGATGCTTACTCTTCTAATGGTCATATAACCTAAGGAGATTACTTGAAGACGTCTTGTCCAGCCCCCGAAGGGATCAGAGACACGACAGTCACGGGGCTACTCGAACAGCAGCGTAAAGACTGCATATCGGGGAATGCATCAGCCAACGCGACAGTACCACGGACTAAAACCCTAGTACCATGAAACATAACGGACCTCTGTCGCAAAGAGCAGGGGTTATCTATAATGTTAGGACAAGTTTGCCTATAAGCCCAAGGGAGGTAAACTAAACAAACTCTGAAATGAGTCCATAAACTAGAGACTCCGGGATGAGTGAATAAACTACAAACTCTAAAATGAGTACATAAACTAGAGACTCCGAAACGAGTGAATAAACTACGAACTCCGAAACGAGTAGATCAAGACATCAAGAAACATAAGGGTGCAACTCATGGGTCTCGGGGTTTAGAATTAAGATTTGAGTTAATGACAGATGACGACGCTTGTGTCCGCTCGCTATCTTCTCAGATCATGATTCTAAAAGTTATGAACGATACACCAGCCCGAAACCGGTTGTATGCTACGTATTAGGCTACACTACTTCACTCACGTATATACCCCGTGAGAAAAGTAGTGGGGGGTATTTGTTTACACCGGTCTAAGTTTCATTTACAGATATGTGTGAAAGTAGGCTCATTCATATACGCACATGCACACATATGGGTTGCAACAATACAATCAGAGGAAAAACATGTGTTAGAAAGGAAGCACTCGGTAGTCAACAATAAAAGGAAAGCATTTAAATAAACATTTTATTTTACAGGAAATAGATCACCAAACACGGGATCAAAACTACAAGGGTTTACAAAACTATGAATAAAGTTTTCTAAAGTCCTCTCTGTCTTCTCCGCCATGACGAAGCGGCAATCTTCGCAAGGAATTGATCCCCATCAGTTAGCGCCGTGCCCATCGGCGAAAGCAGACATGATGGACCGTTGAGCCCGTATCTGGCTTAGCAGCTAAACAGATCGATCCCTCAGAGGCGTGGTAATCAAAAGTGCTTCTTGAAAGTACTCGATCTTTTCCTTCGCTGCGTCAAGCATCGCCGAAGTCATCTCCGCTGTATGAGGGGGAATGTCATCAAGCACAAACAGGAGGATCATCCGGAGCCAAATGGAGCTGATGGGGAGAAGAGATCCTCTACGAATCAAGAGCTCGTGCAGCACCGTATCACATTGGTCATCCGTAAGAGCAGTATTCACCAAGTGTGCAACAAAATGAGGAACAATTTTCTCAATGGGCACCTCCCATGGCTGTCGATGAGCATGTGGACGATTACAAGCCATAACTCTCCTCTGTTAAATTGATTCTCTGAAAGTGAGAGCGAAGAGGAGTATCATTTCAGATTATAAGGGGAGGCATTTAAGTCTCAGCACAGAAATTGTTATGCATGGTGGAACTATTTCCAAGCTCTGACGAAAGAAGGCATTGGAAAAGAAAGTTTGACTTGGGAAAAGCAGAGAAGGAAAGAGAAAAGAAACCTTCATCAATGAGGCAGCGCCTCACGTGCTTCTCATGCGGGCGCCAGCACCAAGACCAATCTGATAAGAATTAATCCTATGGTTGTGCCTCACGTGCTCCTCACGCGGGTGCCAATGTGCAAAGCATATGAGTACCCATTATAAGAATTTTAACCTTGAGTAGCACCCACGTGCACAACACATGAGCGCTAGCGCCCAGGTAGACTTAATTTCTACTCTTTGTTAAACAAAGCTGTTGGATCAAAGATCCAACGGAGATGATAAATCATCAAAAATACATAATAAAATTCTGTCGGGAGAAACATTCCCCAAATTAGATTATAGAATAAAATTTTAGTTTTGAATATATTCCTTCAATCTTTCTAAAACAAGAAAGATTGCCCTCTGTAAAACAGAGAACCGGTGGATTAAAAATCCAACGGCGATTAAAAAATCACCAATTTACAGAATAAATTCTGTGTAAGGGAAAATATTTCCCCAATCTTGTTAGAAACAAGAAAATGTGTTCTGTAAAGTAGAAACCCTTGGATCAAAGATCCAATAGTGGGTAAAAATCCCCAAATCAATTAGGATCTCTTAATGAGAGATTTCTTCAGAGTTAATTAACAAATTGCCTCCACTATATAAACCGAAGACTTCAAGTCTGACATAGAGGAAGCCCCCCATAAGCTTTAAAAAAGAAGAAAGCTCAAAAGAAGAGAGAATTAAATTCTCGAGGAGGGAGAGCTCTCTTCTTGGAAATTTTAGGTAAATAATATATATATATATATATATATATTATATATATATACACACACCTACTGGAGGGTTTAGCCTTCTCAAAGAACCGAGTTCTTTCTCCGGAGCTAAGATCCACAAGACAAGTCTCCCATATGATGAGAATTTAATTCTCATTGGGAAAAACTCGTTCTCGAGAACCAAAAATTCATCTACAAAATAAAGATCCTATTGATCATTCAAGAAGAAAAGAACCCAGCGCCAGCGCCTCACGTGTCCCGCACTGGGCGCCGTAGAAGAAAAGAGTGCTTAGCACTCATTGAGCGGCGCTCAGCGTCCAGCGCCGCACGTGTCCCTTACGTGGGCGCCACAGAAGAAAAGAGTGCCTAGCACTCATTGAGCGGCGCTCAGCGCCCAGCGCCGTGTCCCTCACGTAGGCGCTACATAAGAAAAGAGTGCTTAGCACTCAATGAGCGGCGCTCAGCGCCCCAGCGTCTCACGTGTACCTCACGTAGGCGCCACAGAATGGAAGAGTGCTTAGCACTCACTAGGCAGCGCTTAGCGCCTCACGTGCTTCGCACGTGGGCGTCATAAAGATTGCTTATCACTCCATGTAAAGACAAAGGGGGTAAAGTGTTTAACACTTATTGGGCAATCCTCATGACTGAATGCCCCACATGATTATATTTGAGCGTCAGAACTTATATAAGTGCTCAGTACTCTTTATACAAAAAGGGGACTGATTGAACAGAGCCTAAGCAAGTGCTTAGCACTTTTTCAATAAAAAAAGAAAGAAAGACCATTAAGCAGATCAAGCCCAAATTGGCTAGGTCCTCTAAGGATAGAACCTCCTTTGATTCAAATCAACTGAGCCCATATGCTCATGATTTTCCAAACTGATCTTAGTCTCAAACATGACTGAATGATTTCTCATTAATGATATCCAAAACGATATCCATCCCATGTTTCCTAAAGTAATCTTAGTCTCAAATATGACTAATGATTCTTAGGTCCAATAAACCTGTTTCCCTCAAATAAGGGATTTGGTTCAAGGGTGCATCTCTTCACACCTCTGATATATGTCGTTGTAATTCTTCAACGTCTTCAGAGAGGTAGCGGGTCCCGACAACCAACAACTCTTTGGTGCACTTCCAAATTGACGTGCACGCCTCAAGCCAGATCATGCCCCAAATTAGGCACGTTCCATATCTCCATTGTTCGTTCTGTCACATAACAAATACACGTGCTTACAGGACGGGTGAGGGACCGAAACGTCCCTAAACTAACATTCGCCTCCAAAATGGCGACAACGGGCCAAAATGTCCTTAAACTAGCTGTCACCTCCAAAATGGCGACAACGGACCGAAATGTCCTTAAACTAACCGGTGCCTCCAAAATGGTGACAACGACCGAGACATCCTTAAACTAAAATTTAATCTCAAAAATGATGATCAACGGACCGAGACATCTTTAAACTAAAATTTAACCTCAAAAATGGTGATCAACGGACCGAGACGTTCTTAAACTAAAACCTCATCTCAACAGACCGAGATGTCCTCAAACTAAAACTTCGTCTCCAAAATGGCGATAACGGACCGAAATGTCCTTAAATTAAAACAACAGAGCCCAAATGCTCTTTTATTGGATCTGAAGAAAAATGACCCTAAGACCTTGTTAAGTAGATCTTAGTCTCAAATTGGACTAATGTATCCTTAACAAAAAACTAACCAAGCCTCAACTACTCATATACATTTAAGTTGATTTTAATCTCAAATCAGATTAACGATCTTAAATAAAACAAACCCAAATCTAAAATATACGGAACTGGACTAATCCACGCCCTACGGGCGACGACATAAATTAGTCTCCGTATACGATCCACGGGCAAACCAAAAATAAAACAA
>JASDDO010000014.1:151441448-151538948 GCA_030015575.1 Agapanthus africanus
TATTTGAAGACGTCTTATTCAGCCTCAGAAGGGATCAGAGACATGATAGTCGCGGGGCTACTCGAACAGCAGCCTAAGGACTAACATATCGAGGAATACAGCGCCAACGCGATAGTACGATGGACTTAAACCAAGACCACAACCACCTAACGGACTCCTTCCATAAAAGAATGAGGGTTTTCTACATCTCTAACGTTTAGGCAAGTTTGCCTGTAAACCTAAGGGAGGTGAACTAAAAACTACTTCGCGCCAGATCAAGACATCAAGAAACAGAAATGTGCAACTCATGGGCCTCGGGGTTTTAGAACTACATTTCTTAAGAATTGAAATTTGAGTCAATGATAGATGACGACGCTTGAGTCTACTCGCTATCTTCTTAGATCGAAATTCTAAAAGTTATGTACTATACGCCAGCCCGAAACCGGTCATATACTATGTATTACTCTACACTACTTCACTCACGTATATACCTCTATGAGTGATGTAGTGGGGGCGCTTTTGTTTACACTGGTTTAAGTTTCGTTTACAGATATGTGTGTAGTTGAATGAGTAATAACATTGAAAGCAGGCTCATTTATATATGCGTGTGGAGGGTTAACGCATGATACGTGCACAGCATACGAGCACATCATTGGTTTTCGCACTTAGCAGAAATTCCTAAGGGTGAAGGGCATGTGCGTACATGCAAGTTGCACATATGTTTAAACAATACAATCAGAGGAAGAACATGTGTTGAAAATAAAGCACTCGGCAGTCAAACAATGAAAGGAATGCATTTAAATAAACATTTTATTCTACAGGAAAGATGTAACGACCGTGTTTTCTAACACTTAATAAATATATTTGAATTTCTTGTTGGATATAGTGCCCTCAGAGTCAATTATTGGATCACAGGCATGTGATTGCAATGATTGAGGGAGGACCTATACCGGTAGGACAGTCTTACTCAAGATGATAGTATGCTATCTGGTTTATCTTTATCATCGTGTACTGCTTTAGGTGACCTTATAGGTCGCTATTACACATTGATAGAGCCCTTAGGATTCTTGCTTGACTACCAGCAGTATGATGGTGATCATATACGTGGGAGCTGGGATCTATAAGCGCATCCTTAAAAGGTCCCTAGTCATGGGAGTTTCGAGACAGGGCATCGATACTCCATTAGTAGACTAGTGTATACAGTCGAGACCCCCGACGAGGGGCGGTGGCCGGTCTCACAAGCCATTGGTGTCAGTTGGATCACCTAAGATGTATACAGGTTGCTCATTGGGTTATGAGTACACCGGACAGGACTCGCCGGGAACATGCTAGTTGGTATTATACCTGACGTTAGATAGCAGTTCCCCCGGTGACATGTGTACAGGTTAGTTCATCGACCTGAGATCGTCATTTGTCTCGTGTGAGTTCCCACTGTGCTTTGATTACTACCCCTACCACGGCTTAAAGGAGTTGTGCAAACAGGTTTTAGTTGGGTACAATCCCGAGCCACATGGAGGCAGTGAGCGGATCGGCAGGGGTTTCGTATCTCCTGGTATTGGGGGTGAGATCACGCTGTGTCTAGGAGAGCCATTACACGAAGTCTTTGGCCAAGGCAGGAGATTTACTGGTAGGTATTCCAGTAGTATCTCAGGGTGTTCTGGGCTACACTCCGACACGACTTGTACCGCTTTTGGGGGTCTGACTTTTACCAACCCCCTAGACCCGCCATGCGATACTCATAGACGAACGGACCGGACTGTACGGATATTGTCACTGACAGGCTCAGTAGGGTGTCAGGATGAGTTCGCTCATCGACCTCCCTTTTGGTCAATACCTGGTAGCCCGTTACGTACAGCTAGTACCTCTGACGTGCTAGTGGTTAAATCCACAGCCAAAGAATTAACGAGTTTTTAGAGTCCCCCACAGATAGTTTCTCAAGTTTCGGGCGAAACGTTGTAGATGCCGTATGATATATGGCAGGGTCCGATCATATACGTGCAGTAGTGCACGGATCATGATCGGGCGGATCATACTAGTGGGCTTTGGTTTAAGCCGGATCCTAGTATTAGATTTGTTGGATTACTTTAGTCTCATCGCATTCGCATTCAGTCGGAATGCGGGTGCAGGTATGTATATACAGGTGAGGGGTATCCTTGTGATCCGTCACGAGTTTACTTTAGATGTTACCGTATCTTTTTATTGTTGCAAACATTTGGATTAATGTTTGCACATGGAAATAATGAGCTAGAATTCATCATGAGATGCATTAAATGTGACATGGACATATATAGTGACTCATGGTCTCTTTTTTTGTGAAAAATATCACATTAGTGTTTGATTTGTGTGTTGAATTGATAAGAGGAGAGAGAGGGGCAGCCATGATATGGTTGTTAGCTCTCATATTATTGTTCTAACTCACTCTCATTTTTATCATTCCATCACAAAAGAAAAGAAAGAGAAAAACTTCTTCTTCTTCCTCTTTCTTCTCTAGCTCATAATCTCCATCAATGGCAACACCTTTAACCTCCATCCATCTCATGGATGCAAGAGACAAAGTGATCACAAACATTCTCTACATCACCTTGGACACGTCGTCTAGCACACTTCGTGCCCGAGTTGCTTCGGATGAAGCGGGAGCCCGTAAAAAGAATCGATGATGTGGTGCCCATTCCGACGAGGAGATCGTGACCGGAGATGCCGCGGGGAGCTTGGGATGGTGGCCAAAGACCGAAGGACACGGATCGATCGGGATAGCTTTCCAACCCTCTCTCTAGATAGCTAGTTGTAGGTTAATGGTTCAATTCGGGAAAAAGTATACGATAGCGCCAGTTTCAAGTTAAGAAAAAGTTTTTGTTTCCACATTTTGGCTTCGGACAGACGGCCGGGGCGCTACCGTATACTTACATGGTATCAGAGCCACGCCATTAACCTTTACTAGCTTGCTCTAACGTGTTTAGAACTTCGATCGGATGAAATTTCCAAAAACTGCATTTCCAATCATGAAGTTTCTGTCGAATTTTTTCTATCGTCGAAAAATTATTTTGAGCATTGCAGAAATTCAGGCAGGGTTTTCTAAGAACACTGCAAAAAATTGGTTGCATGATATCATTGTAGTGCGGCAGAACCGCAGCCGTACCCACGTTTTGGCCGCGGATCCGCCGCAGTACTGTAGCCACGGTGCATGAAATTTTCTGAGGTGGTCTCTGACTTGGAAATGTGGTTTCTGGTATTTTTTGTTTGGGCCCAGATTTGTCTGAGTACTGGGTATTGTACTTGGGGCCCACTTCGGAAAATTTTGTCGATCGAAAATTTTAAACATGTTAGTTCACAGAATTTACATTATATATGCGACCGTGAATGTCATTTGATCGGTAAATCCTGTCTAATCGCTATAGTTCTTTTAGATGGATTTGCGAACGTGACATTCACGTTGATATTCTATGTTGTGCTGTAATGTTGCGGATTTGTCGTGGTGGATAGCCTGGATGCAATGGTAGTACAGTTTGGTTGTATTTGTACATTTGATATTGCGGGACGAGCGTCCGACATGTGGACTGCCGTCACTGCCTGTTTGTATATTATTCTTTTGGGGCGCGACCGGGCTGAGGTCGATGTACCCGTTGTATATATTTTTACTTTCAATACTAGGATTACCCCGCGATACAGTGCACGAATAGCCGGGTTCTAGAGGGCAATGGGCCCGCATCTCATGGCTTTGAGACGGAGGGGGGCTTCACTCTAGAATTGGTGGGCTATTCGCCGCACTCGTAGGGGGTACAGGTTGACCCAAGGAGGGGTGCTCAAGTTACCGGATTCCATAAAGTGTTGGGTGGTCCATTCACGTTGTTGAAGGGGGCTGTCTCGCTTCAGGTTTTGGCGGGTAACTTGCCGCACCCGTAGGGGTCTAGGATTTCATTGCACAGGCTATCCACACGACCAGGGGAACGTCGGGTTTCAGTAGCGGCTCTATGAAACCGGGGGATCCCAGATTATCTGTATTGTTCTGTGATGCTTATTACTCTTTGTGATGTTGCATTTTATCACGCCATGAGCGAATATTATATATTGATATATATACTACTAGATACTGTATATGTTTTACACCCGCGCTAGTCCAGGCCCCGCTCTGTCGTTAGTTAAGTAACCTAACGGGTGATGACGGGACCCAGTGGCGAATGCGGATGGCATATACGTACATCGTATTTTTGTTCTTTTGTGGTGTGATTAATTGATGGGACTGCATTGATTCGGATCAATCCAAGCTAAACAAACCTATTCTGATGTTGTTGGAACATTTTTCAAAAAGCTGTTATTGCAAGGACGTTCTCTTTTGTTTTGCACAGTGGTATTCGGTTATGAATATCCAGCACCTCAGTCAACGAGGCAAGGGCCGAGATCCCTTCACCGGGAGGGACCCCTTGGACAGAAGTTTGCGTCAGGATAATAACTTCACTATAGCCGATTACTTTTTGCTTTGCATCGTGGTATTCAGTTGGAATATCCTGCACCTCATTCTACGGGGAAAGAGCCGAGATCCCTTCACCGGGAGTGACCTCTTTAGCAAAGGTTTTCGCCACTACATTTTTATAAAAAGCTATCCGGTTCCTTCAACGATATCAAGTTCATTACGTTAAAGGTTTTTCGCCAAAAACCATTTGTAGCCCTCCGTCATTTCAGACGGGTAGCACTTAGTATTCATGCTATATTTGTTGGCCAAAGTCAAGGCATAGTGTATGGTAGCTATTTGTTACCTTTCTGTCGTATAGATAGATGCGTTGGTTTGGGACAGTCGTACTGCTTTGTTGGCCAAAGTCAAGGGTAGGTACGGATGGGTTCAAATTAACCTGGATAATGACGGGTAGAACTTGACATGTGACTTATGATTTGTTGGCCAAAGTCAAGGTCATAAGAGCATGGGGTAAAAATCACATCGGGGGTTTCTAAAGAAACTGAAACTTGCCAGATATGAGCATACCTTCTGGAGTGTGATAATGTGAGTGGTTTCCATCACATTATCATGCGATGATAGTTGGATCCCGATTCCAACTAATGAGTTGGTTTACTCCTCGAGTGATCCGTCGATGTGGTGCCACCTGGACGAGAAGAATGAAGATTCTAGAGATCGGAGCAGCCGAAACAAGCGTGGGATGATGGTTGAAGACCGAAGGACTCGGATCGTTCGGTATAACATTTCTACCCACCTTGTAATTTTTTAGTTTAGCTTTAATGGCAGATCCGGGTTACGGTACACGATAGCGCCAGTTTGTAAAAAGTTTTTGTTCCGTATTTGGCGTCTGTTAGACGGCCGGGGCGCTACCGTGGACTTACAGTGGTATCAGAGCCTCACCATTAAGCTATACTAACTTGTGCTAACGCGTTTAAAATATCGATCGTGTTAGTTATATGTATGCCCTAGAGGCCATTACTATACATAGGATGTATATTGTAGTGGATGCTGGGACATATATAGGGAGGACTTTCTTGCTCGACATGATAGTATGCTATCTGGTTACCCTTTACCTTAACGTGTATACTGATTGTCTCTCTGTTACATGTTGGTAAAGCCCTTAGGATGTATACTTGACTACCTGGACTATGATGCGGATCATACTAGTGGGGACATGGTAGTCTATAAGTACATCCTTCAAAGTCCCTAGTCGTGGGTGTATCGAGACGGGGCATCGATATACCAGAGTAGACTAGCGTATACCTTCTCGACCCATACAGATGGGCGATGGATGATCCCATATCCTTTGGTGTTTGACATCGGAGATGATATACGGGTGCTCAGTGGAGACTGGGTACACTGGACGGACTCGCCGAGAACTCCCAGATGGTATTATACCTCACGTCAGATGGCAGTTCTCTGGTGACACTGGTACAGAGTAGTCTGTTGACCCGAGATCGTCATAGAGTCTTGTGTGGTTCCCACTGTGCTTTGATTTCCATCTTACCACGTCCAAGAGGGCGTGCAAAACGGTGGTTTTTGGGTACAGTCCTGAGTCACATGGAGGCAATGAGCGATAGGAGGGGATTCGTCTCTCCCGGTATAGGGGGTTGATGTTGCGCTGTGTTCGATTGGCTATAACAGGAAATCCCTGGCCAGGGTTGCTGAGATTTACTGGTAAGTGTTACCTGTAGTTTCTCGAATTGTTATAGACCTCATATCGACACGACTTATCGAGCTATTGGGGTCTGACGTTTACCACCCCTAGGCGAGATATGCGACATATCAGACGATCAGACCGGACTGTACGGTAGTGTTACTGGTTGGATTCACTGGAGTGTGAGCGGGCTTGCTCGTCGATCTTCTGATCGCTCAATACCCGGGTGGCCGTTACGTTTAGCAGACCGCTTGCGGCTTGCGGGTGTTTGATATGATCATCATCTGCTGCCGGCGTATTGACGAGTCTTTAGAGTCCTACACAGAGGTTTCCTGGCTCAAGCGAAACGAAATAGGAGCGCATATGAGATATGTGCGGGACCGAGAATAATGCGTGTATGTGATACCGTATTCCATTCTCGCGATGAATGTATTGAATGGTTATATGCGATATAACCTAGTTATCGAGTCGAGGGTTGATTCGATAAGCCGATACATTGGATACTAGCCGGTTATATGCGATATAACCGGATCGTTAAATCAAGTGTTGATTTAATGATTTAATGCATAATTATATATTTGATATATTACTTTGCATTAACTAGTATTGGTTCACTTAAGATGGATTTTCTCACTCGGATGTGCGCATTGTATATGCGATATGATTTTGTGCACTTGGGTGTATCATGTTTGATGATACAAGTTTACTTGAGTTTGTGTAAAGATTGAACCATGGTTATTTAAATGATTAGGGTTTAGATTTTCATATCTATTTATTTATTTATTTATTATGGAAATGATAATGAGAAGAATGGTTGCTAGTTTTGTTTTATTCTTTGAACCTTCATGAAGCGTTGACTTTAGTAACCATTTTGTCTCATGCTTAACCCTAACCATCCCACTTAACCATAATTCATTCTCTACACTAGACCATGGTTAGTTTATGATAAGTATTTGATTTATTTTCTATTTAATATATACTTATCATAACACATTTCCATCTTCTTTTTCATCTTGACACATGAAGAAACCTTACTTCATCAATGGTGATTGATGAAAACAAGTGAGAAATCCAATTCTAAAGTCTACCCACTTCCTATTTCTTCATCCTCTACCTCTTGCCAAGTAGTATAGGGTGTTTTCTTCACAAGTTTCATGACTTGGTGAAGTGGGAGCTTGATCTAGCGATGCCTCGACGTAGATCATCTTCGGCATGGACATCGACGACCTAGCCCGCCTATTCTCCGATGAAGCCGACGCTAGAGCCCGGGAATTTATTTGGACAGCAAGGGGACTTCGTTGCGGAGCTATGGAGGTGGAGCACCGGATCTACAAAGGTTGTATTTCCGAATAAACCTTAGTTAAGTTGTTAACTAGTTTTGTTTCGCCTAATTTTCTAGCCAACGATCCGTAGTCGGGTTTCTCGGCACCGTTAAAATTTGAAATTGGCATGGTCGATGCCTTGTGAGACCTCTTAGGAGTGCCTAGGAACCCTACAGTGGTATCAGAGCCTAGCTAGAGCCTTAGGCGAAGTCTAGACGCAATTTGAAGTCCGAACGAACCCGAAACCCAATTCCAAACATGCTCTCTGTCCTTTTTTGAAAATTGTGGATTTTTCCAAATAAAAAATATGCAGAAAACTCAGCAGGGAATTCTAAGAATTACGGCGCAAAATTTATTGCATGAACAGTGTAATCGGCGGCGGAACCGCGGCATAAGCCTAGCTTATGCGGCGGTTCCGCGGCAGAATTGTGACGTCAGCTCTAACTGTTTGCACAGTAATTCATTGTTTCAGGTGCTGAGTTCTCTGGGTATTTTTAAAATTTATTCAAGAGTTGAATTTTCTGGAGTTGTTTTAGGGATTCGGTGTTTTGATCGGAGTATCAGATTTTGTCTAAGTGGCTTTCCGGATAATTTTTGAATATGTTAAAAAGTTCGACCGGATATAAATACCCAATTTTTCCCCTGTAGGGAAATTTCCAAGTGTTGGATTTTTCCGTAGTTTAACGACGTTCTAAGTAGTGCAAGTAACGCGATGGACCCTCTAGAAGACAACAAACCTTAACTCGATTATGTGACCGTCTTGAACTGCCCTTTGAACCTTAGGGTTTGGGGCAGTACGGCGTGCCACATGTGAGGAGTTGGCTTGACCCTTCTACGGCTGGACCGTTGGTACTGAGGCACGAACTGAATGTTGTTAGACTTATTTCATGTGTTGACCTGTATCGGGAAAACTTGGGTGTTTGAATGTTCGATCGAAAAGTTTAACATTTTCTATTTTATCTGGAATGGGATACAATAATTGGAATTCACAAGAAGTTATGAGATAGCTGAATGAATGTTATAAACATAGCACTTTAGTCTCACTTGATCGGTTGCTACGGAATTTTGATGCGATCAAAAATCCGTCGCAATCACGTAGCGTACGCGGATACTCGCCGGGTAAACTTAATAGACAGCCTCACTCCATAGCCCCGACCAAGTGACTGTAGGAGAACCCCGTCGCCGAAAGCATCCGTTCGGGTGCTCGCGGTAGCGGTGTTCCGCCTTGGTGCACTTCGTCGACGGTATCGGGGGTGCGGCCGTCTACTGAAGTTTGCGACGAGCATTTGATCAGGATGTCGGGAATCTTGTTGAATTACCCGACTTGGTATTGAAAAGTGTTTTCGATTTTGAGACTAAAATGTGGGGTTTATAATTGTTAGGCATGCGATGTCTAAGGAATTCATTTGGCTAGGCATGCGATGTCTAAAGAGTTTGCGGATTCCAACTGTTGTAGTTTTACACTTTCTTTTCTGTGACCGTAAGTGTAATATGTGATATCGCCGGTTTCGTTGCTATATGTCAACGATAATTGGGATGGACATATTTACTTACATTGATGACATGTGATGTTATGTGTTGCTGGATATGTTATATTGGATCGTCGTGTTTGAATAGCCGGGGGTTTTTTATGTGAGATGAGTGTTTTTCATTTTCATTCATGTAAAAACTTGTATGTAATATTCTTTTATTGGGACACTTCCAGGTTGCGGAAGTTGTCACCTTTTGTATATTATTTACTTTTCTGCACTAGGATAGACCCAAGGAGGAAGGCACAAGTAACCGGGTTCTGGAGTCCAGTGGGAGACCAACTCGAGGAGTCGAGTCCGGGTCTCCTAACTCTAGAATTGGCAGGGTTGCTTGCCGCTCTCGTAGGGGTCTAGGGGTGTGGGTTTGGCTATTCATCGCGACCGTGGAATCCGTGTTTTATACTGGCTCGTATTGAAAACACGGACATCCTAGTATATCCAATATTTCATATGATTCTTCTGCTGCGATATCTGTGATGTGATCATGTGATGTTCTGTGACAGATACAGTATATAGTATATATGATATATTATATAGGCGTTACTTATGTTTTACACCTGTGCTAGCCCTGCCCCACTCTGTCGTTAGTTACCTAACCTAACGGTGCACGAGGGGACATCGAGGCGAATGCGGATGGCATAAGTGTATGTTGTATTTATCTATGATGTTTAGGTACTTAAATGATGGGACTTCATTAATGTGATTAATGAAAGAAAAGAAACCTAAGATGTTGTAGAATCGAATTTCAAAATAAAAAGGTACCTACAGTTCTTGCTTTGCACAGAGGTATATGTGATATATCCTGCACCTTATTCGATAAGGAAAGGACCGAGATCCCTTCACCGGGAGTGACTCCTTTAGCAATAACTGGCAGATGCTACACACTCGGTTTGTCTTTTTGATTGCTTTTAAGAGTTTTTGCTTTGCATAGTGATATATATGATATATCCCGCACCTCATTCGACGAGGAAAGGACCGACGATCCCTTTACCGGGAGTGACTCCTTTAGCAAAACTAGAAAAGCCTCAAAAGCACTCCATTTTAAAATCATTTGATTCTACAACGATATCAAGTTCATTACGCAATAGGTTTTCAGAAAAACCTGTCGTAGCCCTCCGTCATTTCAGATAAGTTGTATATAGTATTCGTGCTGCATTTGTTGGCTTTCGTCAAGGTGCTGTGTGCGGTAGCTATATGCTGCTTATCTGCTAGCATACGATGCGATTGGATTAGGGTAGTCGTGCGGCTTTGTTGGCTTTCGTCAAGGGTCGTGCGGGTGGGTTTAATTCGATCAAGAAATGTACGGGTTGAACTTGACTTGCGGGCTATGGTTTGTTGGCTTTCGTCAAGGTCATAGCACGTTAGGGGCAAAATATTATCGGGAATTTCAAGTGTTGAAATTTGCAATGAGATTGCATACCTTCTATGAGATAGTTGGATCCTGATACCCGCTGCGAGTAAGAGTTACTCCTGGGAGAGTTTTACGCATTACAATTAGCCGATCAAGTAGGTGTCTAGAAAGGTGTCAACGGGGTTACGCCTCTGGGAAAACGAGGTTTACATTAATTAGGTTCGTGCGAAAGCATGGGGGACCTCCCTCAAAGTACCGACACTGGCCTGGCTGAAAGATTGGCGAACTTGTAGTGTGTAATTAATCCCGGCTAGTCTTTCCTTTTAGGGTTTGAAGGAAGATTTGATAAAAAGCAGTGGGAGCCATCCTGATTAGATAAAATAATAACCAATCTATTCTTGCAAGAGCGCACGCTGAGTGTTTTCTTCTCTCTCTCCAGGTAGCGACCATATCACGCCTTAATCAAGATAATAATACGGATTATTGACCGAACCCGCTTGTTATACTGAGCTGGGGAACGTTGGTCCCGCTCCAACTTATAATTGTTATAAGACAGAGCAGGAAATTGGGGAATACCAGATTTCCCGTGCCGCCCAAACGAAGAGAGTGCATGCTGATGCATCATCTTCGGGTGTGTTCTTAATACAGAACTGTTTCTCTATTCTTTACGTCCTGGGTATGTGATACCGGATCAGGATCCCGCATATGTAATATGTTACATGGGCTACAGATAGGTAAAGAACTGAGAACGGGTGATAAGTTTCATGAGGCAGAAAACTGGGCAAGTGTTGTAGCCAAGTCTGTTGGTCACTGTCACCCTGTATTACAAATACATTGATTCTGAACGAATGTTATTAGATACCGAACCTGATATACAAAATCATATCAGTCTCTTTATCAGTAAAGAAATGATAAAATTTTGTATTGTTGGATAATGTTTTGAACATTTCCTATATCAAAAGTTGATCGTATCAGGCACGTTATCTAAAAGCATTGATGTTCTAAATCAAACTACAGTTCTTAGTATATGGAACACACACAAGAGGAAGAGTTCAGAAATGAACGAATCCTTCTTGAGGCATTGTAGACTAGGTCATATCAATGCGACCCGACAAGCTAAGTTGCACATAGATGCATATTTAAATCTGTTTGAATTTACATCTTGTGAAACTTGCCAGTCATGTCACAAAGATAAGATGACCATAGCTCCGTTTACTGAAAACAGAGAAAGAGTTAGTAAACTCTTGGGATGATACATGTTGATGTATGTAGGTCCCCTGTCTACACATGCCAAGACCGGTTCTTTATACTTCATTACATTCTCTGATAATCTCTCAAGATTCAGATATATGTTCCTGTTGAAACACAAGTCAGAACCTTTTGAGATATTCACAGAATATAAGTTAGAAGTAGAGAACCAATACGGGTATAAGTATTATGTCCTTTGATGAGATCGAGGAGGAGAATACTTGAGCACGGAAATCCTGGATTATTCTAAAGGAGAATGAGATTCTCTCTCAGCATTACTCCTCCTTATACACCATAGCACGATGGTATATCGGGGCGGAGCAATAGCACCCTATGTGATATGGTGTGCTCTATGATGAGTACTACTGAGTTACCTTTTTCCTTTTGGGAGTTATGCACTTGAGAAGCTGCATACCTATTGAATAGGGATCAAATCAAATCAGTTGCCTACCGCTTCATATGTGATATGGAAAGGGAAGAGCCCATATCTTAAGATGGTTAAGATTTGGGGTTGTCTGGCCTATGTCTAAAAGCAAAATCCGGACAAGCTCGAGGCAAGGTCTGTAATGTAGAACTGGAAAGGTTCCAGCTATACAAACTGCAGCTGATGATTTGATAGAACCAAAGGATTCAGTAGATTCCAACGAACCTCAGCCTCTCCGCCGATCTAGTGAGGTTCCTCACCCGCCTGAGAGATACTTCGGTTACTCTATGACAGTGGGAGCGAAGATTGCATCATGAGATGATGACCCAACTAGCTTCGAGCAGGCCATCGAGAGTAAGACTCTGTAAGAATGGCTGGATGTTTATCGATCTGAGATGGAATCCTTATACACCAACAAAGTATGGACTTTAGTTGCTATATCTGAAGGGTTAAATCCCCATCAGGAGCAAGTATATCTTAAGAAGATTACTTGGTGTACATGGAAAAGTTGAGACTTTCAAAGCTAGACTTGTTAAGGGTTTTCGTCATCGACCAGGCGTGGACAATGATGAAACCTTTTCCAGTGGCTATGCTTAAGTCCATTCAGATCCTACTTGCCACGGCTACATACCATGACTGCGATATCTGGTGGTTGGGTGTCTTGACTGCTTTTCTAAATGATGATTTAGAAGAGAGCATCTATAAGTACACAGCCAGAGGGCTTCGTAGACAGTGGGAGCAGCGAAAACGTGTGCAAGATGCTTTATAGGATAAAGCAGGCATCGCGGAGTTGGAACATCTGTTTTGATGAATTAGTCAAAGAGTTTGACATCATCAAAATGGTAGATGAACCTTGTATAAACAAAAAGGTAGTAGGGAGTATGGTAGTGATCCTCGTAGAGTACGTGGATGACATACTCTTGATAAGAAAAGAGTTTCTTATGCTACGCTCGGTCAATCTCCGCTTATCACAAGGATTCTCCATATAGGATCAAAGTGATACCTCCTAAATCCTAGGTTTTGGATCTATGAGATAGATCT
Organism: Agapanthus africanus; assembly: GCA_030015575.1. Taxonomy (NCBI): domain Eukaryota; kingdom Viridiplantae; phylum Streptophyta; class Magnoliopsida; order Asparagales; family Amaryllidaceae; genus Agapanthus; species Agapanthus africanus. The sequence continues at coordinate 151,454,447 of JASDDO010000014.1, forward strand.
AAATGGATGTTAGGATTCTCACTAGTTGTAGTGAGAAGGTATCAATCGACCCTGGGGAGAATCACTGGAATGGTTCCAGGGTGATAAAGACGACTGAATGTCAGTCGCAGGCATTGTCTTTACCCTCAGTAAAGGGACGGTATGTTGGAAGAGTTCCAAGCTAGATACCGTGACATACTAGACGATAAAGGCTAGATATATCGCTACTTAAGATGCTACCAAGGAGGATGTTTAGGTGTATATTGGTTCATGAGATGAACTACGTTCCAACCATTGTGAGACAATGGAGTTGTGGCTTATGCCAAGGAACGTCCGTCCCATCAGTGATCCAGACATATTCTAAGGCAGTGTCACCTGATCATGGAGATGGTTGATCTCCAGGGAGATCGAGGTTATGAGAGTAGACTCAGAGGACAACACAGCGGATCCACTCACAAAGGCCTGTTCCCAGAGAGATACTTTTATGGGATGGTTGAGTATGAGATACTGCAACCACTGGTATCAGATGGCCCTAGTGCAAGTGGGAGATTGTTAGTTATATGTATGCCCTAGAGGCCATTACTATACATAGGATGTATATTGTAGTGGATGCTGGGACATATATAGGGAGGACTTTCTTGCTCGACATGATAGTATGCTATCTGGTTACCCTTTACCTTAACGTGTATACTGATTGTCTCTCTGTTACATGTTGGTAAAGCCCTTATGATGTATACTTGACTACCTGAACTATGATGCGGATCATACTAGTGGGGACATGGTAGTCTATAAGTACATCCTTCAAAGTCCCTAGTCGTGGGTGTATCGAGACGGGGCATCGATATACCAGAGTAGACTAGCGTATACCTTCTCGACCCATACAGATGGGCGATGGATGATCCCATATCCATTGGTGTTTGACATCGGAGATGATATACGGGTGCTCAGTGGAGACTGGGTACACTGGACGGACTCGCCGAGAACTCCCAGATGGTATTATACCTCACGTCAGATGGCAGTTCTCTGGTGACACTGGTACAGAGTAGTCTGTTGACCCGAGATCGTCATAGAGTCTTGTGTGGTTCCCACTGTGCTTTGATTTCCATCTTACCACGTCCAAGAGGGCGTGCAAAACGGTGGTTTTTGGGTACAGTCCCGAGTCACATGGAGGCAATGAGCGATAGGAGGGGATTCGTCTCTCCCGGTATAGGGGGTTGATGTTGCGCTGTGTTCGATTGGCTATAACAGGAAATCCCTGGCCAGGGTTGCTGAGATTTACTGGTAAGTGTTACCTGTAGTTTCTCGAATTGTTATAGACCTCATATCGACACGACTTATCGAGCTATTGGGGTCTGACGTTTACCACCCCTAGGCGAGATATGCGACATATCAGACGATCAGACCGGACTGTACGGTAGTGTTACTGGTTGGATTCACTGGAGTGTGAGCAGGCTTGCTCGTCGATCTTCTGATCGCTCAATACCCGGGTGGCCGTTACGTTTAGCAGACCGCTTGCGGCTTGCGGGTGTTTGATATGATCATCATCTGCTGCCGGCGTATTGACGAGTCTTTAGAGTCCTACACAGAGGTTTCCTGGCTCAAGCGAAACGAAATAGGAGCGCATATGAGATATGTGCGGGACCGAGAATAATGCGTGTATGTGATACCGTATTCCATTCTCGCGATGAATGTATCGAATGGTTATATGCGATATAACCTAGTTATCGAGTCGAGGGTTGATTCGATAAGCCGATACATTGGATACTAGCCGGTTATATGCGATATAACCGGATCGTTAAATCAAGTGTTGATTTAATGATTTAATGCATAATTATATATTTGATATATTACTTTGCATTAACTAGTATTGGTTCACTTAAGATGGATTTTCTCACTCGGATGTGCGCATTGTATATGCGATATGATTTTGTGCACTTGGGTGTATCATGTTTGATGATACAAGTTTACTTGAGTTTGTGTAAAGATTAAACCATGGTTATTTAAATGATTAGGGTTTAGATTTTCATATCTATTTATTTATTTATTTCTTATGGAAATGATAATGAGAAGAATGGTTGCTAGTTTTGTTTTATTCTTTGAACCTTCATGAAGCATTGACTTTAGTAACCATTTTGTCTCATGCTTAACCCTAACCATCCCACTTAACCATAATTCATTCTCTACACTAGACCATGGTTAGTTTATGATAAGTATTTGATTTATTTTCTATTTAATAAATACTTATCATAACACATTTCCATCTTCTTCTTCATCTTGACACATGAAGAAACCTTACTTCATCAATGGTGATTGATGAAAACAAGTGAGAAATCCAATTCTAAAGTCTACCCACTTCCTATTTCTTCATCCTCTACCTCTTGCCAAGTAGTATAGGGTGTTTTCTTCACAAGTTTCATGACTTGGTGAAGTGGGAGCTTGATCTAGCGATGCCTCGACGTAGATCATCTTCGGCATGGACATCGACGACCTAGCCCGTCTATTCTCCGATGAAGCCGACGCTAGAGCCCGGGAATTCATTTGGACAGCAAGGGGACTTCGTTGCGGAGCTATGGAGGTGGAGCACCTGATCTACAAAGGTTGTATTTCCGAATAAACCTTAGTTAAGTTGTTAACTAGTTTTGTTTCGCCTAGTTTTCTAGCCAACGATCCGTAGTCGGGTTTCTCGGCACCGTTAAAATTTGAAATTGGCATGGCCGATGCCTTGTGAGACCTCTTAGGAGTGCCTAGAACCCTACAGATCGAACGGATTTTCGAAAACCGCAAATTCCAGGGTAAAAGTTTCTGTCGATTTTAAACAGTGTCCAAAAATTATTTTACATATTGCAGAAAACTAAGCAGGCTTTGACCGCGGAACTGCGGCCGTATTGGTGTTTCAGTTGGTCATTTTTCTCCTGGTGATTCTTTGATGGAAATTGTGGTTTCTGGTAAAGTTCTTTTGGGCCCAGTTTTTATTACTGTACAGCAGATGTACGTAGGGCCCACTTCGGGAAATTTAGTCGATCGAAATTTTAAACTTGTTAGTTTATAGTATTTACATTATATCTCCGACCGGGAATGTCATTTGATCGGTAAACCGCGTCTAATTGCTATAGTTCTTTTAGACGGGTTTACGAACGTGACATTCGCGTTGATGTTCTGTGTTGTGCTGTGATGTTGCGGATATGTCGTGGGGGATAGCAGGGTGCAATGATAGTGCAGTTTGGATTTATTTGTACATTTGATATTGCGGGGCGAGCGTCCAACATGTGGACTGTCGTCACTGCCTGTTGTATAATATTCTTTAGGGGCACGGCCGGGTTGAGGTCGATGTACCCGTTGTATATATTTTTATTTCTGTACTAGGTTTATCCCGCGAAGGAGTGCACGGATAGCCGAGTTCTGGAGGGAAACGGGTCCGTATCTCATGGCTTTGAGAGGCTAAGGGACCTCACTCTAGAATTGGCAGACTATTCGTAGCACTCGTAGGGGGTACAGGTTGGCCCAAGAAGGGGTGCTCAATTTACCAGATTCCGTGAAGTGCCGGATGTTCCATTCACTATGCTGTGGGGGACTACCTCGCTTCAGGTTTTGGCGGGTAACTTGCCGCACCCGGAGGGGTCTAGGTTTCATTGCACAGGCTATCCACACGACCAGGGAACGTCGGGTTTCAGTAGCGGCTCTGTGAAACCCGGGGATCCCAGATTATCTGTATTGTTCTGTGATGCTTATTACTTTTCTGTAATGTTGCATATTATCATGCCTGGAGCGATTACTGTATATTGGTATATATACTATTAGATGTTGTATATGTTTTACACCCGCACTAGTCCAGCCCCCGCTCTGTCGTTAGTTAAGTAACCTAACGGGTGATGATGGGACCCAGTGGCGAATGCGGATGGCATATACGTACATTATATTTTCGTTCTTTTCTGGTGTGATTGATTGATGGGACTGCATTGATTCTTATCAATGCAAGGATAAAACAAACCTATATTTGATGTTGTTGGAACAAATTTTAAAAGGTGTTATTACAAAAAAGTTTCCTTTTGTTATGCATAGCGGTATTCAGTTGGAATATCCTGCACCTCATTCGACGAGGCAAGGGCCGAGATCCCTTCACCGGCAGTGACCCCTTGAGCAGAAGTTTACGTCAGGGTAATAACTATACTATAGTCGACTACAAGTTGCTTTGCATAGCGGTATTCAGTTAGAATATCCTGCACCTCATTCCACGAGGAAAGAGCCGAGATCCCTTCACCGGGAGTGACCTCTTTAGCAAAAGGTTTTCGCCACTATAACTTTATAAAAAGCTATCAGGTTCCTTCAATGAGATCAAGTTCATTACGTTAAAGGTTTTTCGCCAAAAACCAGTCGTAGCCCTCCGTCATTTCTTTTAGGTATTCAGTAGTATTCAAGCTATGTATTTTGACCAACGCCAATGCATAGTATTTGGTAGCTGCTGGGTATTCATTTGTTGCATAGATAGATGAGTTGGTTTGGGACAGTCGTTCTGCCATTTTGGCCAACGTTAAGGGTATGTGCGGGTGGGTTCAAATTGACCTGGATAGTGACGGGTAGAACTTGGCATGTGACTTATGACATTTTGACCAACGCCAAGGTCATAAGAGCATGGGGTAAAATTCATATCGGGAGTTTCAAACATACAGGAAACTTGCCAGGCATGCGCATACCTTCTGGAGTATGATAACCTGAGTGGCTTCCATCAAGTTATCATGCGATGATAGTTGGATCCCGATTCTCACTGATGAGTTGGTTTACTCTTCGGGTGATCCCGACTAATTCTTCTTTCAGGTTTGGAGGAGAATTTGAGATTACAGTGGGAGGTTTCCTGATTAAATAAAGTGATAACCATTCTGATCTAGGTTAGAGTGCATGCAGAGTGTTTCTTTTCTCTCTCTCTCTCTTTAGCAGTGACCTTTGACCGACCCTAGACTATGACTAAGTGACCAAGTTGACCTAACCTTATTAAAATACAGGCTTTTGGATTGTCTAAAGTTGCATAAGTCATTGCCGCTCCTTCTTTTACCCTTTGTATTTCTCAAAACACCCCGTATTATTACGGACATCCACTTCCATTGGATAGATCCATCGTATGGTTATATACGAACTCGAAGGGACTTCTTCGAGGATGGATCCAGGTTCAGGAGAAATAGAATTGGTTTATTCAGTTGTTTTTTATTATCACCTTCTCTCAGGTTGCGAGGGCTCCTTAGTTTAGGAGAGTACACCTATTACTCTTATTGGATAGTCTTATTCCAAACCATAGGCAGGTGCCGAAAGGTAGGGAATGAAGAAAACCAATTAGCCTAAGTAGGGTGTACAGAAGGTAATAACTAAAGACAAAATAAAGGGATTAGAAAGAGGGCAAAGTAAATTGTGACTGTTATCATTCACAACTAAAACACGTACTTCATCGCCACTCCTATTTCACCTTTGCCTTTTTCCCCAGTTCGGAAGAAATAGAATAAGTTATTATTCAGGTGTCTTTTATCATCACCTTCTATCAAGTTGCGAGTACTCCTTGGTTTAGGAGGATACATCTATTATACTTACTGGATAGTCTTCTTCCAAACCATAGGCTGGTGCCGAACGGTAGGGAAGGAAGAAAACCATTTAGCTTAACGATGGTGTACAGAAGGAAATGAATAAAGACAAATAAAGGGATTTGAAGAGATGGCAAAGAAATATACGGTTATAGTAATGAATTGGATTATGGAAGAGGCATTACTAGGAATACCAGGATACCCTTACAAAACATTTTTTTGTTTCAGTGCATTGTTAAAGGAAAACTGATTTCCCGATTAGATACTTACTCCAGGGTTTGTATTTACCAGGTATGATTCTCACATCTGTATGGTTTTACAGATGATGAGTGGGAGTAAGTTATTGAGAATTAGGTGATCATCCTCAATATATCGGAATTCGTTGTAATTGGTGATATTTGAGGAAATCGCCTGGGTACAGTTTTCAACCTACGACGCACAGGTTTTGAGTTATTTAACTCAGCGGACTTATACAGAGTATTGTATGTTGTCCAGTGTCCATCAGGACAAAGGAGTTGGTCCTTGTACTATGTTCTATTTACTTATGACTTCTCTAGTTTTTAGACATGTGTTTCGTAGAAATACAAGGTCTAAGTTTTGTGAAGTTGTGGGTATAAGAATAAAGTAGAGAACCAGATGTCGCAAGTATCGGGATTCTTCAAAGAAATCGAAGATGTAGATTCTTGTGATTGGTATTCAGATGATAGTAATGGTCTTGAGAAACTTGTTTCTCTTTCAGGTTACTCATAATTGGATGGATTCCTAAGTTGAGTAGTATTGATTAGCCTCTCTCCATTAAGTTGATATGCACTGGAGACAGCTGTAGGATTTGAATCTGGTTTCAATTAAATTAGTGCATCTATTTCTATATTGTATATAGAATGGTTCATATCTTAACAATGTTAAGATACGGGGAGTTGTCCGGCTTATGCTTAAAACCAGACTCTGGATAACTCAAGGCACGTTTCTGTAATGGCAGTTTGTGGGTTGACCCGGGCTATGTCGAGGGTTGATTTTCTACCATCTGGAAGATCAATAGTGATATTGTTCTTGACTCTCCACAGTTTTAGTAAAATGGATTTTTTCAGAAAACAGTAGTGGGAGTATGGTAGAACTGGAAGTGATTCCAGAACCGCAAACGATTATGGAAAATTTAATAGGACCTATATATTCAATCAGGTTTGACATTCCAATAGCCACTCCGCAGATATGGTGGGTAACCTCAGATACCCGAGAGATACTCCGGTAGCCTCAAGGACGGTGACAGGGAGGTTCTTGTTTACCCAGACTCGACACTACTGTTGTTCCAGACTATGAGACCAGGTAGGAGGACAAGTATAGCATCGTTCTAAACTAGTTTTAGAAGTACACGTATATATTATTCTGCTAGAGGGTTATTGTGGTCAGTGGGAGCAGCGGAAGCATAGTGGGCAAGTAGCTTATGTCTATTTATAGGCTTGAGCAGATATAGCAGAGATAAGATCATCTAATTTTGATATGACAGTCATGACTTTGACTTCATCAGAATAGGGGATGGATCTGTTAAGAAGGTAGTAGGGTGTGATGTCCTGGTATTTGGATGACATACACAGAGTAGAAAGTAAAATTCCTATACTACAATCGGTTATATTGTGGTTGTCACACAGTTGTTTCTCCACAAAGGACATGGATATAATATCTGACATTCTGGTTACTAGATCTATGGTTTTAGATCTAGATTTGGGTAGTTTCCCAATGTGGGTACATTGACAGTATTCTAAAGGGATTTAGAATAGATGACTCCTAGCATGGTGGTGTACCTGCAGGTGATGGAGTCACCCTCTCTAAAGGTGTCTTACAGACTAAAGGGGAGAGGGATGTGCATGATTGACAGATCACTTGCTTAGACAATTGAGTCAATCGTGAGATGTCAAATACCACACCAGATATTGTTTTTGCACTAGATGCGATAAGTTTATATTAATCCAATCCTGGAGAAACATAAGGAAGAAGTTTTAGAACATAAGTGCATGTTCTACGGATTTGATGACGGCAGCCTCCTTCGGGAGACGGTTATCATTCCAGGCTTCAAAGGTGACGTGGATGACAGAGTGATTGTCAGAGTTATGTTTTTCCCTCTGACGAGGGACAGTATTATGGACAGGTGGTCCAATAGGATACTGTGGGAGGCATGGTGCTGGATACTGATTAGGTTCAGTTATCGATACATGTCTAAGAAGTTTGGATTTGGAGTTCATTTATGAACTAGGTCCCATCAGATATTCAGACATATTCTAACACAGGTATTACTCGATTCGGGAGATGGCTTTCTCCGTGAACTTGAGATTAAGAGAGACATAGAAAGAAACATCAGGGCGGATCCACTCACTGAGGCTATTTCTCGAACACAAGAGTTTTACAAACTAGCTTTGTGAAACTGATTAGTAGAGGAGTTGGATGTTCGGTATCACACGAGCTGTGAGTATGCGACATCGCAATAATTAGCCTTAAGTGCAAGTGGGAGATTGTTCGAGATAGTGCCCTCAAAGTCAATTATTGGATCGCAGGTACATGATTGCAATGATTGAGACAGGACCTATACCGATATGACAGTCTTGCTCGAGATGATAGTATGCTATCTGGTTTTTCTTTATCATCGTATACATGCTTTAGTTCACTATTGCATGATGATAGAGCCCATAGGATTCTTGCTTGACTACCAGCAGTATGATGGCGATCATATACGTGGGAGCTGGGGTCTGTAAGCACATCCTTAAAGTGTCCCTAGTCGTGGGAGTTTCGAGACAGGGCATCGATACTCCAGAGTAGACTAGTGTATACAGTCGAGATCCCGACGAGGGGCGATGGCCAGTCTCACAAGTCATTGGTGTCAGTAGAATCACCTAAGATGTATACAGGTGCTCATTAGGTTATGAGTACACCGGACAGGACTAGCCGGGAACATGCTAGTTGGTATTATACATATCGTCAGATAGTAGTTCCCTGGTGACATGTGTACAAGATAGTTCATCGACCTGAGATCGTCATTTGTCTCGTGTGAGTTTCCACTGTACTTAGTTTACTACCCTACCACGCTCAAAGGAGTTGTGCAAACAGGTTTTAGTTAGGTACAGTCCCGAGCCACATTGGAGGCAAGTGAGCGGATCGTCGGAGATTCGTCTCTCCCGGTATTGGGGGTTGATGTCGCGCAGTGCACGGGTGGCCATCACTAGGAATTCTCGGCCGAGATAGTGGAGAATTACTGATTTGGATCAGTAGTTTCTCAGGTGGTGATGGGCTTCATGCCGACACGATTTATCGCGTTATTAGGGGTCTGACTTAATCCACCCCCTAGACTCGATATGTGATACTCTTTAGACGAACGGACCGGACTGTATGTATATTGTCACTGTCAGGCTCAGTAGCTTTTATGGATGAGTTCGCTCATCAGCTTCCCTTTCAATCAATACATAGGCAAACCGTTACGTACAGCTTGTACCTCTGACGTGCTAGAGGTTATACCCAGTGCCAGTGTGTTGATGAGTCATTAGAGTCCCCCACAGATACTTTCCCAAGTTCGGGCGAAACGTTGTAGAGGCCGTATGGGTTTATGGCAAGGTTCGGAAAATGCACGTGCGTTTTCGCACGTGTCGTTTTTCGGGCAGATAATACTGGTAGGTTTTGGTTTAGGCCGGAACCCAGTATTATACTGTGTAGATATAATATCTTTATCTCAGTTGCATTTGTATTCGGTCGTAATACAAATGTGGGTATGTTTATACTGATACGGGGTTATCCTGAAATTCGTTTCAGGATCGCTTTTGGAAGTTGCCAGTTTCCAGTTTTCTATCAGCCGTATTTAACATTCGGTTAAAGACGGATTTATCTTTTCTTGAGATGAGTGTGGTTGCTTCTAGAAGGTTCTAGAAGTGGTGAGGTGTTAAGTGACTCATTAGTGCAATTAATGATTCATTTAATGCAAGGGTGAGTTGGTTTATGTTCATTGGATTGCATTAATGTGTTCATACTAGGTGTTGTATGACTCATGCTTTGTATTCATGTTATGATAAGTATCATATCTTTGTGGTCACCTCCACCTCTCCTACACTCATCCCCACCTCCTTATAAAGTGGCCGGCCCCCTCTCTTATGAGAGTTATGGCTGTTGTCTTGAAAAGATTATTGTATTGGATTCATGGAAATTAAGATAGCCTCATTTCTCATTTCACCCGATCCAAAATGGCAACTTCATTAACTGTTCGTCCATAGTCTTAGACGTAACGAGACAAAGTGTTCTACTCATTCTCTACTTCATCTTGGTCGTCTCTTTTAGCAAACTTGACGACCGAGTTGCCTCGGTTCAGAGGCGGGAGCCCGTTTAAAGATCCGTCGACGTGGTGCCACCTGGACGAGAAGAATGGAGATTCTGGAGATCGGAGCAGCCGCAACAAGCGTGGGATGATGGTTGAAGACCGAAGGACTCGGATCGTTCGGTATAACATTTCTACCCACTTTGTAATTTGTTAGTTTAGCTTTAATGGCATATCCGGGTTACGGTACACGATAGCGCCAATTTGTAAAAAGTTTTTGTTCCGCATTTGGCGTCTGTTAGACGGCCGGGGCTCTACCGTGGACTTACAAATGAGACTCAGCTTGAGTCAGACAATTAGAAAAGTAAATTGAAGTCCAGATTGTTTTGATGGTATCGGTAACCGCTGCACATGGGCGGCATGATTTGTGTCTTTTTCAAAGACGATTACCGTGTTGATAACACCGTTGTTAAGTTGTCAACCTTAAATAGGCAAGCACCCACTTTTCCGGCTCTCTGAGGCTCAAGAGATTGGTCCCGCTTAAACCTATGTTTATTAGGGTCCTTAGGGTAATTTATAGAACTTGAGGGGGTTTTATGTAAAAATACTTTTGTATAATTTTCAAAATACACCCCAAACATTTACTTATCGTCTTTAGAGTTTTTCATACTTGTAAATTTTATATTTGTGATATTTCTAGTGAAAATAACCTATTTTCATAATATAGGGTATTTATTTATAATATTGAACTTGTATGGAATTCATGGTATTTTAATGTAAAGTGCTTCTTGTGATTTTAGAAAGAGTTGGAATATTTATAATATCATAAAATAGATATTTTGATGATATATATATATATATATGTGTGTGTGTGTGTGTGTGTATGTATGTATGTATGTTTGTATATTTATATATATATATATTTATATTTATATAAAAATAATTTTTAATATATATATATTATATTTCTAGAAATCTCATTTCTTTAGATGTTCGTATTTTAAATCTCTCGAGACCGAATGCTCCTTGCGGAGGTCTGCATCTCGCACTACTAAGCCTGAGGATGTGCGATAATCTGTACCATCCCGAACGGGTTCCCCAAATGGGTTGTAGCGGCGCTTTGCAAACATTTGTAAAATACTTAATCTTTTAGAAAACGGTTTTTGATAATAAGTGGTATTTATTTGAAAGGTTTCGTTTTCCCGTATTTTATGTTCCCGAAAGTTTTGTTCTATATTGCATATAAGTGTTGTGAGGAGGTAGGTCATTACTTCGTGATCTAATTAAACCTATAGCAAGATTGTGATGGTTTAAATGTCGAAATGAAACTACATGGTATTTTAATGAAAAAGAGCGGTAAAACTTACAAAATGAAATAGATTGTCATGAGACTTGTTCAACATGTTTATTAATGTTTAATAGTCAACATGTAATGGTTTGGTATGATTTGTATTTAAGAAAAGGTTGAGTTTTTAGAAAGAACCGAATCGGAAATCAGATTTATTCTGATTCCATCGGGTTTTAAAAATACGGATTTTGCGAATAGTAAAGTGAAGAATGAATTGGGACTTACTGGCTTAGAAGTTAGGGATGAGGAATAAGAAGTGAACGTAGCTTCCGGTGCGTCGTTTCGTCGCCGGGAGCTCGTAGGGTCGTCGTCGGAAAATCACCGAAGCTTTCGCCTTTCGCTACTTCCAAGAATTTTCTTGAGAGTTTTGTTCAGAATTTTGGAGTGAGGGGTGTGTGTAGGGGTTTTATTTATAGGGTAAGGTTAGGGTTAGGGTAGGTGAAAGGTTTAATTGAAAAAATATAATAAAATATGATAAAATGTATTAAAAGTGGAGTAATTGGTGTTTTAAAGGTGTTCTATTACTAGTCTGAGGATTTAAAGTGCATAAGGGTGCAGGGGAGCTGAAAAGACACAAGTTTGGTGTTAATGACTCGGCGGTCCGGCCGAGTCCGGCCGGCGGCGGCGGCCTGAGTCGGCCGATCCGCCGGTCGATTCAGGTGGTCGGAGTCTCTCTTGTCGCTTCATGTAGCCTCTGGTACTGTTAGGTTTTTGGGTATAGTGGGGTTTTTGTGAGTTATGCACGTGTAAACCTTTGGTATTCTAAAAATTCAAAATAAAACAATATTAAAAATAATGTGGGGTATGGGATTTGAACTCTGGTAGCTTGTTTCAGTAGTGCAAGGTATTACCAATGAGCTACAAGCTCCTTCTTGTAATTTAAAAAGCAAAACAGTCTTATAACTTGTGCTCAGGAAAAAATACCTCTTTCTGAAATTTTGGAAAAAAAATTCTGCAGAAAGTTGTACAGGAAATTTAGGGTTGTTATAACGTGGTGTGCTTGGCGCTAAGCGCCAGACTTGGAGCGCTGATACACTTCTTATGAAATAGCACACACGTGAGGAGCACGTGGCGTGCTTGGCGCTGAGCGCCAGTCAATGAGTGCAGAGCGCTCTTTATTAAATAGCGCACACGTGAGGAACATGTGGCGCGCTGAGCGCTGAGCGCCAAACAATGAGTGCAGAGCGCTCTTTATGAAATAGCGCACACGTAAGGAGCATGTGGTGCGCTTAGTGCTGAGCGCCAGTCAATGAGTGCAGAGCACTCTTTATAAAATAACGCACACGTGAGGAGCACGTGGTGCGCTTGGCGCTGAGCGCCAACCTTGAAGCGCAGGGCGCTTCTTTAAATTGGAGCGCTAAGAGCGCTGCGGCGCTGTGCGCCAGTCTTGGAGCGCTGAGGCGCTTCTTTTTAATTGGAGCGCTAAAGCTCTTTTTAGGCAACTTTGATCTGTTTTGCGCTCTGAGAATTAAATTCTCGTTTATAAGAGATTTTGTCTCGTGGGTTAAAGAACAAAGTTCTTATTTTAATAGGAGATTTTACAATCTCTTCTGTTTTTATGAAAGACCTTATCTTTGTGGATCTGTGATCCAAGGAAAATTAAGTTCTTTTCTCCTCCCCTTTTATGATGAGATGCTATGATCTCTTTTTATGAAAGACATCTGTCTTATAGATCTATTATCTTGAAGAAGAATTAGGTTCTTCTTCTTTTTACGACATGATTTTATCTCTTTGTTTTATTTACCTTGAAGAAATTCTTCTTCCGAGAGCTTGCTCTTCTTTTTAAATTTCTCAAAGTTTGTGGGAGGGGGGTTCCTCTCTCCAAGACTTGAAGTCTTCGGTACTTTATATAGGGGAGGCTGATTTGTTGAATCAGTTAAGGAAATCTTTCCTCTGATTGATTTGGGAATGTTTCCTACCTTTGGATTTTTGATCCAAGGGCTTTTGTTTTACAGAAGGCAATTTTCTTGTTTTTAACAAGATTGGGAAAATATTTTTCCATACAGAACTTATTCTGTATCTTGGTGATTTTTAATCACCATTGGATCTTTGATCCAAGGATGGGGGAACATTTAGTTCTAGCGCTAGCGCTCTCGTGCTTTGCACGTGAGCGCTGTATCAGAGTTTTTGACTCTTTGTGCTAGTGCACTTAGCGCTAGCGCTCTCGTGCTTTGCACGTGAGCGCTGCGTCAGGGTCTTTGACTCTTAGCACTGGCGCACTTGGTACTAGCGCTCTCGTGCTTTGCATGTGAGCACTGCCTCAGAGTCTTTGACTCTTAGCGCTGGCGCACTTTTCGTGCTTTGCATGTGAGCGCTGCCTCAGAGTCTTTGACTCCTGGCGCACTTGTGCCAGCGCTCCCGTGCTTTGCACGTGAGCGCTGCCTCAGAGTCTGACTCTTAGCGCTGGCGCACTTGTCGCCAGCACTCTCGTGCTTTGCATGTGATTGCGGCCTCAGAGTTTTTGACTCTTTGCACTGGCGCTCTTGGCGCGAGCGCTTTTATGAAGCGCCGCTTCATTTCAAATTTCAAAATTTGAACAATGCTTTACTCTGATTGGGGGAAACAAATGCCCCCCACCGTTGCGCTCACGTGGCTCACACGTGAGTGCAGCGGTGGAAGCATCTCCGCCGTTAGATCAACATAGAAGTTGAAACGGATCTTAGTGCCTATAAATAGGGTATTTGGCTCTTGAGATGACTGTTTGTTCATCTTCTTGTTTTCTCTTGAGAATTAATTCTCTTTCAGAGCATAGCTCTTTGTCTTAAGAACTCTCTTAGAGACAGAACCCTGTCGAACATTTTAGGTAAAGATTAAATCTTTGAAGGGATTACTTCATAATCTAGGGTTTCACCCATTAATAGAGCCTTGCTCTTTTCAGATGATGGATCTAAAGAAATTTTTAGGGTTTTCTTAACAGAGCTTTGCTCTTTTGAAATCATAAATCTAAAGAGATCTTTCTTAGGGTTTCTTAACCCATTAAAGAAGAACTCTTAGAATTCATCTTGTAGATCTTAAAGATCTCAGAGTTTTTAACTCAGTAAAGCTTTTCTTTTAGGGTTTTTGGATGGATTATTCCATCTTCTTCACAGAGCATTGCTCTTTAGAATTTTTGGGGGGAATTTTATTCCCTTCATCATTAATTATGACAGATGTCATATCTGTTGTAGAGCGCTGCTCTCAAGGGAGATTTGCTCTCTGGCCCGAGGGGCCTCATTAAATGAGAATCGTTTTAGAATTCCCTCCTTAATTGCATAAATTTGAATCTGTTGGATGTCTTAATCAGCACTTATTTTCTTCATGCAGATATCAAGAGTTGTTTAAATCCTCGTGTCTTGATCAGTCTGTCCATTAAACTCTCACTGATTTTCATTTTTAGGCGCTATGGCCGCTCATTTGTACTGTCTTGATGAAATCATTTCTTATGAGCACATTCACGCACAAGGCCGTTGTCAAAACCAGGAGTTCACAAACGCCCAATGCGCTGAAATTATGAATCGTTTCAATTCACACAACAGTCGACTAATTCCTCATCGCTCTGCTCTCATGAAAATTATAGTGAGAGCAATTTGGGGAGCACTTCCTAGATTTTATGAAGCCATGCCGCTTAATGCACTGGATGACGCTGAAGATAAGGTGCACTCAGTGTATCTGACGGGCCTGATCTCGAAGAAGCGGCGAGATAATCTCATTGATATTTTGTATCAAACTTTCCAACAGACGACGATAATCGCTGATTATCAGAGGGTGGAGGACATCGGCGAAGATCCCGACGCTTGCGATCATGAGAGGATGCACACGAGAATGGTCAGAGAGGCCAAAAACATTTTAGACGGCCTCACTTTTGAATTTCTTAATCCATGTCCCGGATTCAATGTTTTGCCATTGTAAACATTTTAATAATGCTTCTGTTTACTGTTTTCATTAATGTAAGAACTTTCTGAGGTATGAATAACAAATTTTTCCTTTCCATGCGTTTATTTTATCCTTTTCGCACATACATGAGTGGGTACGCTTCAGACGCTCAATTGGATGTAAATCAAATGTTCTCCTTATTGTCTTGCATAATATGTGATTGACGACCATGGGTTATGCCTTTTTGTTCTGACTTAGCACAAAGCAGTTTACGTACTCTTGAGCAGCACCTCGATTTCGATGGCATATAATTTTGGCAAGTGTGGCTTGTAGATAATAAGTAATAGATCGTCTTGAACTCTTTGTAGGGTTGTGATGGTTTAGGAAACAGATTCAGATCTGCCGCCTAAGACTTTCCAACTTTATGAGACGTGAGGGTCTCATAAAGACTTTTCTCCCTATGAGTCGAGAGGATCCCGTAGGTGTATTTTCTCCCTAGGAGTCGTGAGGACTCCTAAGTGTGTGTTTTCTCTTGAGAGTCGTAAGGATCGCACAAGAGAATTTTTCCTACTTACAAGTCGAGAGGACTCGTAAGTGGTTGTTTCCTCTCTTATCGAGATTCGACTTTGGAGAGTGTGGCCCATGAATAGTATGCAATAGTCCATCTTGGACCAACTTGCATAGCCCCAGTGCTTAGGAAACAGGTCCTTATCCCCGTTGCCTAAGGCTTTGCCCTACGAGTCGAGACGAATCGAGAAGTTCCCGCAAGGACACTAATTTTTTCACGAATCGAGACGAATCGAGAAGTTCTCGCAAGGGTTTCCTAACGTCACAGTTAACTCCTGCTAATAGAAGTCCGTTAGGGTCTATGGAACTAGGTTTTTTTTACCCGTCGCACCGTTGCGTTGGCCGATATATTCCCCGATATGCAATCTTGTTGTTCGGGTAGCCCCACGACTGTCATGTCTCCGATCCCTTCGGGGGCTGGACAAGACGTCTTCAAGTAATCTTCCAGGTAATATTACCGTCGAAAGAGCAAGCGTTAGGGTATTCCATGTCGCTTTTTACTTGAGGTTAGGCTCAGTTTGGTAGACCCGATGAGTCATGACCACTCCGCGCTAGTGTGGGATGATCTCCGATAGTCTTCTCAGATCTCATTTGAGTTGCCGTCAAGACCCTGAAGCGGGGGATTTTCCTTACCTTCGTTGGTTGACATTGTGCCTGCAATATTGCGTCGAATGTCGAGGTTGTCGCTGGGTTGTCTGTGAAACATCGAGATTTGGAACTAGGGGACTTTGCCATGGCTCCGTTGTAGTCTCTAGGCTGTCTGTGAATCGTCGAGATTTGGAACTAGGGGACTTTACCATGGCTCCATTTGTTGGCGTCGTATATTCCTGCAAAGATACTGATTTCTCTGCGGGTCGACATGAATCGAGATGCTTTCGTCAAGGACACTGATTTCCCTGAATAGAGATTTTTGCCAAGGACACTGATTTCCTCGGGGTTGAGACGAATCGAGAGATTCCTGTAAAGATACCGATTTCTTTGCGGGTCGACGCGAATCGAGATGTTCTTGCCAAGGACGCTGATTTTCCTGAATCGAGAGGTTTTGCTAAGGACACTAATTTTTCTGGGGTTGGTTGACTTGTTTCCGAGACAGAGTCGTTGGATGACGTATTTCCATGACGGGGTCATTTGATGACGTGTTTCCGCGACGGGATCATTTGTTGACGGGTATCCGAGACGGGGTCATTTGATGACGTGTTTCCACGACGGGGTCATTGGATGACACTAGGTTGTCTGTGAACCATAGAGTCTTGGAACTGTGGACTTTGCCGTGGCTCTGATTGGGGATGTCACGTCCGAATCCTGCTGGAATGAGGAGGAACGTCGTTGTTGCTCTCTAGGTTGTAGACGTGGCCGTCGAGATTTGGAACTAGGAACTTTGTCGTGGCTCCGATTGGTTGCGACCCTGAGGTCGGTTGTTGACGTTACGTTTGCATCCTGCTAGAGTTGAGAAGTAACGCTATTGTTGGTCTTCTGGGATGCAGATGTTGCTGTCGAGATCTGACTTTTCCCTTTGACAGAGTTTGTTGGGACACATGGTTCCCTTTCGTTTATGCCCATGGATTGTATACAGGGGTCAGTATGGACTTACCTGCAGGGCAAAAGTTTCATTCTTTCATTTTTTATTTCATTCCGCGATGCTCTATCATTTCAGCTTTTTATATCGCGAAAGTCGCGATTGCCCAATCATTTCGGCTTTTTTCGCGTTGCCCAATCATTTCGGCTATTTTTGTTTTTACTGATTCGCTACTTTTTAATGTGATTTTCCCAATCATTTCGGCTGTTTTTGTATGCATATATTTTACTTGCTAATTTTGTTGCAAGTTGCCCCATCATTTCGGCTATTTCATATGCATTTTTGGCTTGCTGATTTTTATCACGGGTATAGAACTTGGAATCTGGTGCCAGTCTTAGCATCAGTATCGTTGCGACTGGAATATTGCCAGGAGCGAATCAGCATTTGCCATGAAAGGACTTGGAACTTGATACCGATGTAGGCATCAGTATCGCTACAACTGGGACATTACCAGGAGCGAATCATCATCTTCCTTTGTCGGTTCGAACAAGGGTGGCTTAGCAAACAGGGTTAAGATCCTGTCGACTAAAGTTTTTGACTTCATGAGCCGTAAGGGTCTCATAAAGGTGTTTCTCCCTACGAGTCGTGAGGATCTCGTAAATTTCTTTTCTCCTTAGGAATCGTGAGGATTTCTAAGTGTGTGTCTCTTATAAGTCGTAAGGATCTTACAAAAGTGTTTTCTCCTTATAAGTCGAGAGGACTTACAAGTGTTTGTTCATCAAATGAAGGCATTCCTTGTCGTTGATGGGACTCAGAAAGGAAATGATTATTTGCGCCCGTGGATTGTATACAAGGGTCAGTATTAAACTGCTTGTAGGGCAATCTGGGAAAGGTGAGGGCTTAAGAACAGGTTTAGATCCCTGTAGCTTAAGGCTTTTGTATCCTATGTGCCGTGAGGGTCTCATAAGAGGGTTCTCCTTATGATTCGTGAGGATCTTGTAAGTGTAATTTTTCTTTAGGAATCGTGGGGATCCCTAAGTGTGTTGCTCCTTTGCGAGTCGTAAGGATCTCACGCAGGTAGTTTTCTCTTTATAAGGTCGAGAGGACCTTGCAAGCGTCTTTTAACGAGATTGCACTCTTTCGGGTTTTCACAAACTCGCTGGTAGCCCTGCTGTTTTTACTCACGGAGCCCTTTCGGGTTTTCATCCGTGCCCATTTTGCTTGTGGACGTACCCCCCTTTTTTTGTTGCAAGTCTGCGCCCTTTTGGGTTTTCACAAACTCGCCGATAGCCCTGCTGTTTTTACTCACGGAGCCCTTTCGGGTTTTCATATGTGCTCATTTTGCTTATGGACGTACCGTTTTTTTTACGAGTCAGCCCAAGAATGCTGCGGGTTTGTATTAGTGTAAAAATGTTTCGGTCAGTCATTAGTTTTAGGACATTTCGGTCTATTGCTAGTGTAAGGACATTACGGTCCGTTGTTAGTTTAAGGACATTACGGTCCGTTGTTAGCTTTGAGGCGAAGTTTCGCCGGATGCTTTATGAACAAGTAGGTTTTCCCTCGATAGACCTTGTCACATAATCCAAGGATTTTGGCACTGCTCCTGTCCCCAGCTACTCTATGTTATCTTTTAACGCCGAGTGAGCTTCTTTTTTACTTAGCGACGAATGAGAGATCATGTGGTAACTTGCCACATAATCTTCGGGTTCCTCTGACGAGTCTTCTCCCTCATCATTGTCATTATCTTCACTTTCAAGGATGTGATTGAGAAACTCTTGAAGCATGACTGGGGTTCGCGCCTTCTGGTTGTATTCCTCCAGCGCGTCAATATGCTTTTGTAGATCCGTGCGCTTGTCGTCAGACTGCGTGAGCTTTTTGGTCTTCTTCTTTTTCTTCAAAGACTTGACGGCTGGGCCTGGGCGTTTTACCCATCACTTCCAATTCTTGATGTTGGGCATGGTTTCAGCATCCCCTCAATGATCTCGGGTTCCATTGGATTTTTCCACCTGATCGCAGGGCATGTTTGGAGATCCTTCAGCATTCTTTTCGTTTTAGCTGAAAGAGCGACCTCCCATGGAGATTCTTCTATAAAAGAGCACGATACTCCCGGCGTGTCCACCTTTTTAGGAGCGTGTGGCTGGGGCGGGTTTACTTTCCAATTTTCGGATAGCGCAAATTTGCCCTGTTGGTATTGGTCCTCAATCCAGCCTTTGAAGACAAAGCAATCTTCTATTGGATGGCCCATTATTCGATGGTAGGGGAAATAATTGGGACTGTTGACGTCGCCGGGCTGCAGTGGGCGTTTTGGATGCGGCAAGGTGATGAGCCTGTTACACACTGCCAGCTCGAACGGTCTCCTTGTTTTATCCCGAGGGAATGAGTAAGGGCGGCTCAATTTCTCATCGAGGGATCGCCACTTGTTGCTTTGGCGAACAACCGGTCTTGGGCTACTCGGTTGTTGTTGAGCGTTGGCGACGAAGGCTGCTTTCCCTTTGCCCTTTTCATTTCGAAACTCCGTCTTTAAAGAGGAAGGCCTATGACCCATCTGGTCCATTTGGGCCAACTTGTCAATTAAGGTCTGGAAGGTGGTTGGCTTGAAGAACATCATGAATTGAGATATGGTCGACTGAGGGTCAAGGGTCCATATGAACATGCCCACGGCAGGAGCTTCTTCAATGCGTTGTTCGCATCTCAACCATAAGTTCCGCCACCGGATTGCATACTGCACCCATGTCTCTTCCGGTTTCACTCTGGCGTTGATCAATGCCGTGATCGGGGTGCGTTCGCTGGCGTTTGCATACCGCTGTGTAAACAGTAGCTCCATTTCTGTAAATGTCTTAACGGAGTCGTTCGAGAGCTCAGAGTACCATTCAAATGCTGTTTCTGACAAGCTGCCAACGAATTGGCGATGCAGTAGCTTATCGTCACCTCCAGTATTACCGCACAAGGCCCTGAATTGAGCAACGTGCTGGTGTGGATTCCCCATCCCCTTATATACATGGAATTTAGGGATCGTATATCCCAGCGAGTACTTTATTTGGTCATACTAACCCGGATAGGGTCGTCCAGTCTTAACAATTTTGCTGGCCGCTTCGCTCGACTGATGAGCTCGTATCTGTTGAGAGATATAGTCATCCAGGACAGCTTTGGAGATGGTCTCCTCTTTGGATGCTGATAGAGCCGGAAGAGAGTTCGATGTCTCCCCTCTATCGTCTTCAAGGATAATCGGGGGGTCTTCAGCAGGAGGATCCGGCTGTATCATCATCCCGACCATATCTTGGAATAAATGCGCCATTTGTTTTATGTTGGCCACTTGTTCTGCGGCCTCTTTGTCTTTCCTCTCGAGCATTCTTCAGAGGAATTCGGCATCAGTTTCCTGTTCTTGGCGCTGCTCCGACGATGTCTCCGGGATTGCTTTTGGCCCGGTGAGTGCAGCCATAGTTGTCAGCATCTCCTGGAGCTTTTCTTGTTGTTGCTCCTGAGCCTTTGTCACTGATCGTGTGAGCGGTCGATGACCCGTAGAAGCACAGCTTTTCTCTTTCCCGGATGCCATATAAACAGTGTGCACAACCATGCCCCTAGACTTGGGGCGTTTAGGTTCAATGCCCTTTAGATTCGTCGCAGACACGGGGATTTTCTCTGGCCTTCTCCTTTTGTGAGCGGTCAAAGTTGAGAGGGCCGTTGCAGCGGGCACCCATGTAGACGACACCTTCTATGGTACAACAAGGTGGTCCTTCTCTTGCCGAACTTTCATCTTCTTCGGTCGGTGGGAGTAGTCTTGGTTGATCTCCGAGTCTTGGATCTGTCGCCAGACCTTGTGAATTTTAGAGGACAGCCGCTGACGGAGCTGTTCTGGCTTTGTTTTTGTAGTATTCTCTACAGGTAGAGGAGTTCTTTTCAGGACGGCAGTCAGAGAGTTCTTGCGGACTCTCCTGAGTGCTTCAAAGTTGTTTCCAATTGGAACAGCAACGTCGACTTCCACCGTTGGAGCCAGCGGGGTAAGTCCAGATAGGGAATTGCCCCCAGCTTTCTTCACTCGGCGCCAGTAGGGACATCGAGCATACTTTGCGGACGGGACCACCTCTGCTGTTGGATGAGCTTCTTTATGCCCCCCGCTCTGATGAAGGGTTGCTGTTGGTGACAGCCTATCGAATACTGACGTCCGCTGAGAGGGAATGATCAATCTCGAAAAGACCGACTTTTTGGCAGGGGAAGCATCCTTGGTTACTTCGCCTGGAGCGGGAGTTGGAACGACCAGTTTTGCGAAGACCGCCCCCTTAGCAGGAGAAGCCGCTTTGGCGACTTCAGGAGCAGGAATGGCTATTCGTTTTTGGATAACCCCCTCAGGTATTGCGGGCTTCACGGGCCTATTGGAGTTTTGGCCCTGTCTGTTAAAGACTGAGGCATTTGATTTGGGCGACCCGTTGAGAGGGGCCGCGGTACTCGTAGGCCGATCAAAGACCGACTTCTTCGGAGCTTCTTGCGACAGCAGTGGGGCGTTGAAGCTCATAGGCGGAGCATGGTCCAAAAGAATAGCCCAGTGGTGGCTTGCGCCATCTGTTCCACTGGCATCGTGAAAACGGAGGCCGCTTGAGGCCCATAGGTCACTCCTCTAGCAAGGACGGAGTGGGAGTTGTTGCAGTTAGTGCAGTTGAAAGCCATTGATCTTCTGTTTTCAGCACGGAGCAAGACACCAAATCATAGTACTTCGAATCCAGGGACAACCATAGCAAACCGCGATTCGTTCGCGAAACACGACACACGAAGTGTGGAGTGGAAAGAGGAAAAGGTCCCACTAGGCATGCCAGAATCTGTTTGTCGCCGAAAATGGGAGGCGGAACTGCGTAGGTCTCTTGCCTGAATTTGGGGGCAGATGCTATTTGGTTTTATCCTTCCACCTCTCCAAAGATGCCAAGTTAATTTATGGCACCATGTATCGAAGGTTTAGACGGGTGCGGCCGATATAGCAGACTTCGTCAGATTCCCCCTCATTGTGAGGGGTTTTTGATTGGGGGACGCTCTTCCCTGCAGGCGCAAGCCCCTGCAGTTAATTACACCACTGCATCGCGGTAACCACTTTCTCCTTCTCCAGATGGTCATTTCGTGTCGTATGTGTTTGTTTTATTTTTGGTTGCCCGTGGATTGTATACGAAGACTAATTTATGTTGTCGCCCGTAGGGCGGGGATTAGTCCAAATCCGAATTTTCTTAGATTTGGTTTTGGGTTGGGTTTAAGGATCGTTAATCTCATTTGAGACTAAGATCAACTTAAGCGTTTGTTAAGGATACGTTAGTCTAATTTTAGACTAAGATCTACTTAACAGGATCATTTAGATCCGACAAAAGAGCATTTGGACTTTATTGTTTTAGTTTAGGGACATTGCGGTCCATTGGGTTTAAGGACATCATAGTCCGTGACAGTTTAAAGACGTCATACTCTATAAAGTTTAAAGACATCATACTCTATGAGTTTAAAGACCTCACGGTCCATAAAGTTTAAGGACATCATAGTCCATGAGTTTAAGGACCCCACAGTCCGTAAAGTTTAAGGACATCATAGTCCAGTTTAAAGACACCATAGTCTGTAAGGTTTAAAGACATCATAGTTTGTAAGGTTTAAAGATATCGTAGTCTGGTTTTGGTTTAACCGTTTGGGGATGCACCAAAAGTTATTGGTTATTGGGACCCTCCATCTCTCTAAAGACATTGAAGAATTACGACATATATCAGGGGTATGAAGAGATATACCCTTGAAGCAATGTTGGTTGAGAGATCTGTAGCCAAGGTTGGGACTAAGATCAGCTAAAAAGATTTATGAGCATATGGGCTCAATTAATCTGAATTAGGGGCCTGTCGCCAACTTGGGCTCAGCCCACTCAGTTAAAATGTTAAACATTTGATTAGGCTCAATCCTGGGTTCTGACAGCCTTTTTGTCTTTTATTGAGTTTTGACCACTCATTATGGCTCTGGGGCTTTATTTAAAGAACAATTTATGTTCCCTAAGCGCACATATGGGGAGCACGTAGTGCGCTTGGCGCTAAGCACCAGACTTAGAGCGCTAAGGCGCTTCCTGTGAAATAGCGCACACGTGAGGAGCACGTGGTGCACTTGGCGCTGAGCGCCAGACTTGGAGCGCTAATACGCTTCTTATGAAATAGCGCACACGTGAGGAGCACGTGGCGCGCTTGGCGCTGAACGCCAGTCAATGAGTGCGGAGCGCTCTTTATTAAATAGCGCACACGTGAGGAACACGTGGCGCGCTGAGCGCTGAGCGCCAGACAACGAGTGCAGAGCGCTCTTTATGAAATAGCGCACATGTGAGGAGCACGTAGTGTGCTTGGTGCTGAGCACCATTCAATGAGTGCAGTGCGCTCTTTATGAAATAGCGCACACGTGAGGAGCACATGGTGCGCTTGACGCTGAGCGCCAACCTTGATGGGCTGGGCGCTTCTTTAAATTGGAGCGCTAGGAGCGCTGCGGCGCTGTGCGCCAGTCTTGGAGTGCTGAGGTGCTTCTTTTTAATTGGAGCGTTAAGGCTCTTTTTAGGCAACTTTGATCAGCTCTGCGTTCTGATAATTAAATTCTTGTTTATAAGAGACTTTGTCTCGTGGGTTCAAGAACAAAGTTTTTAATAGGAGATTTTACAATCTCTTCTGTTTTTATGAAAGACCTTGTTTTTGTGGATCTGTGATCCAAGGAAAATTAAGTTCTTTTCTCCTCCCTTTTTATGATGAGATGCTATGATCTGTTTTTGTGAAAGACATCTGTCTTATAGATCTATGATCTTGAAGAAGAATTAGGTTCTTCTTCTTTTTACGAGATGATTTTATCTCTTTGTTTTATTTACCTTGAAGAAATTCTTCTTCCGAGAGCTTGCTCTTCTTTTTGAAATTTCTCAAAGTTTGTGGAGGGGGGGGTGTTCCTCTCTCCAAGACTTGAAGTCTTTGGTCCTTTATATATGAGAGGCTGATTTGTTGAATCAGTTAAGGAAATATTTCCTCTGATTGATTTGGGAATGTTTCCCACCGTTGGATCTTTGATCCAAAGGTTTCTGTTTTACAGAAGGCAATCTTCTTGCTTTTAACAAGATTGGAAAAATATTTTTCCATACAGAACTTATTATGTATCTTGATAATTTTTAATCACCATTGGATTTTTGATCCAAGGATGGGAGAACATTTAGTTCTAGCGCTAGCGCTCTCGTGCTTTGCACGTAAGCGCTGCATCAGAGTTTTTGACTCTTAGCGCTAGCGCACTTGGCACTAGTGCTCTCGTGCTTTGCACGTGAGCGCTGCATCAGGGTGTTTGACTCTTAGCGCTGGCGCACTTGGCATTAGCACTCTCGTGCTTTGCACGTGAGCGCTGCCTCAGAATCTTTGACTCTTAGCGTTGGCGCACTTTTCGTGCTTTGCACGTGAGCGCTGCCTCAGAGTCTTTGACTCTTAGCACTGGCGCACTTGTGAAGTGACGGAAAAATCCTAGCTTCAGATCTTGATGGCAACATTTACAGTCTAGAGATCATCTCGACGTACCTCCTCATTTCAGCAGGGTGTAGATGCAACTATCAAATGAAATTGGAGCAAGGACATATTCCTAACTCCATATCTCAATTGCAATACATACAGTATAGAGGTCATACGGATGTCAGCCCTACTTCAGCAAAGAATCAGCGCGATATCATCAAAGCGAAAATGAAGTGACTGCATATTCCTAGTTTCAGTTCTTGACGGCAGAATATACAAAACCTAAAGACCATTAGAGACCATCCCACCCAAGAAGGGTGCGATTATGACTCATCGGGGCTTCAAATCAAGCTTAACCTCAAGTAAAAAGCGCCACGGCAAATACCTAATGCTTATTCTTCTGACGGTAATACATATACACCAACCTAAAGAAAATTACTTGAAGACGTCTTATTCAGCCTCAGAAGGGATCAGAGACACGATAGTCGCGGGGCTACTCGAACAGCGGCCTAAGGACTGCATATCGAGGAATATATCAGCCAACGCGATGGTACGATGGACTTAACCCTAGTACCACAAACTAACAGACTCCTGCCATAAAAGAATGAGGGTTATCTACATCTAACGTTAAGGCAAGTTTGCCTGTAAACCTAAGGGAGGTGATAGATGTGCAACTCATGGGCCTCGGGGTTTAGAACTACATTTCTTAAGAATTGAGATTTGGGTCAATGATAGATGACGACGCTTGAGTCTACTCGCTATCTTCTTAGATCGAAATTCTAAAAGTTATGTACTATACGCCAGCCCGAAACCGGTCGTATGCTATGTATTACTCTACACTACTTCACTCACGTATATACCTCTGTGAGTGATGTAGTGGGGGCGCTTTTGTTTACACCGGTTTAAGTTTCGTTTACAGATATGTATGTACTTGAACGAGTAATAACATTGAAAGCAGGCTCATATATATATGCGTGTGGAGGGTTAACGCATGACACGTGCACAGCATACGAGCACATCATTGGTTTTCGCACTTAGCAGAAATTCCTAAAGGTGAAGGGCATGTGCGTACATGCAAGTTGCACATATGTTTAAACAATACAATCAGAGGAAGAACATGTGTTGAAAATAAGGCACTCGGCAGTCAACAATGAAAGGAATGCATTTAAATAAACATTTTATTCTACAGGAAAGATGTAACGACCGTGTTTTCTAACACCTAATAAAATATATTTGAATTTCTACTGTCAAATAATTATTTACGTGTTTCATTAATAGAAGAATAATTTTTTGAAAGTAATGTTAATAATTTTCAAAGCTTTGAAAATGATTAAAGGAATTTTCTAAAAAATATTTATCGTTTTTATAGGCTTAAAATGTTATATAATGCCTTAAAATAATCTGCATATTTTTATTATCAATTAAAATAATTAATTCGTAATTAAAAATATTTTAAAGGATAAACTAGATTTTAAATAATTATAATAACTAGCTACCAACATAGAAATGGATATATTATTTATTTTTAGCCCAAAATTATTTTTATACTAAAGATAACACTGAAATAAATTTTCTGAATTTTTTCCATAATTTTCCCGTATTTTTAACTATTTTTAACAATTTTTTTTAAAATCAAATTCAATTTTAAATAATAAACTGTTAGTATTTTTATTCATAAAAAAAATTAAATTAATCCCCTTGATCTGGACCGTTGGATATAAGATCCAACGGCCCAAAATGCGCGGCGGCGCCCACGTGGTGGAGACCATGCGAAACCACGTTATCCTCTCCACGCGGGCACGTGGCAGGCGGCGGCGGCGCTTGGCGGCGCGATCTCGCCCGTTGGAACATGATCCAACGGCTGAGGTGAAGAGTCGGAGGCTGCAATCATCAGCTGATGATTCTGTAATCATTGGCCGGCGTGGATTTTGGGGAAATTTAACGGAAATTTTGGATTTTATGGTTGGTAATAAAACGCTATAAATAGGAACTTCAAATATTGATTTCTCACACCTCAGAACTCCAAAATTTTGGAAAAAAAATACCCACGCCTTTGTATCGATGACGCCGACACTACGGCTCCACCCAACCACCAAGAAAAAATCTGAGCGCGGAACTATTGAGGATTTTGTACATGCCTACGTTTTCAACCCTTCAGCATCCGACTCAAACCAAAGGTAGGATTCGCCTCTCTCCACTCATCTGTCGCCTTCTTCCTTTTTTCAATAACCTTAGTTCCAACTTCTAATCATCAACCCCATATTAAAATGATATTACAATATTCTTGCATGCCTATTCTTTTGTACCCCTTAATGATGATAATCTTAACCCATGATTAAAATGGTTTCCTTAATCACTCCTATACAAAATATTGCACCCTCGTACTACATGAAATGTGATATGCTTAATGTTATAATCCACGGGGTATCACTTCACCCCTCATATACCCACACTTACCCATACTACCAATTTGATCTCGAAATAGGTTACTTCCACAAAATACCCTCGTTTCATTAAAATGTTATATTTGTTTAAAATATCTATAAGAGATAAGATGTGGAATAAATGTTTTAGATATGACATACATATATTTTACTTACACTTTTTCTTCAACTACTATAATTTTGTTAAATCCCTACACCTTTTGAAAGGGGATAATACTAAATCTAAATAACGGCATATGGTTTTTCCAACTTAGCCGCTTTCACTCGAAAGGGTATTTATATTAATTCTTCTTAAAATGTTAACTAAGGTTTAATGAGTTACCCTAATAATAGAGTAATGTTTTACACGAGTACCTCGTGGTTTATAGGCAATCGTCCTTGAAAAGGACACAAATCCTGCCGTCCATGTGCAGCGGTTGCCAACACAAACGTATTTTCTAAAACGTTACCTCAAACTTAAAATGCTATAATTTCATAAAGATATTAATTACAATAAAATACCATAATCAGTCCTAAAAAGAGATAATTTCATTTAAATACCTCGACCTTTATTAAAAGGCTGTTTTCAACAAAGACCATAACCCGTATAACGATATTTTTCAAAAAGAATACCGAAAACTTTGTTAAAAGATAATTTTTCAAACAAATACCATAACTTTTTATTAAAAGAATATTTTCTCAGTAAAATATTATGGGTTTCCAAAATGATAAATATTCCAAACATCATGGTTTTCTTATAAACACTAAATATAATTAAACACTATTATCCTTTATTAACTAAATGTTTTATAAGATGATACGAAATACATTACAAACTTTAGAAAATAACAAGATAAAACGAGCGGTTGTGGAAGACCATATTAAATGAGATCAACTTATTGATTACACGTCTATGACATATACAAAACATGATATGGTTAGAGTTAGAATGCGCAGACCAAGGTATGGAATACTTATTGAGAAGATCCCGATATTCCGAGTGACCCGTCTAATGTACGGACAACTATACATAAATGAAGATCCCTGCAGGCAGGGTGACCAGTCCAATGTGTGGACGACTACTAACCCGATATTCGGGCGAATACTAACCCTATTTGAGGGCGAATGATCCAAAATGTGGATGACATACAAATGTGGAAATTCCATGCCTAGATGTATACGTACTAACTCTAATCCGTTAAGACCTTTATACTGGACCTCGGGGATGGGTAGTTTGATTAGGCAAGGTGACTCGGAACTCGGATTCCCCTACTACTCGATCATGATCCCGGGAAGTGAAACGGTACATTTCACTTCCCTGGCTGTTGTTCTGTGGCCACAATGGAATAATCGCGAGTATCCGGACCCTTATTTAACAAACTAAAACGTTTACAATACCTATTGATACTCAACACTAAACTCACATCATGTGCTATACTCACCTGTTACCTTATCTACCCTTTTTATGAGACAGGAGTTATTCAGTATCATGGATGTAGATATTTTACCAGTTTAGACTTGTTGTTTATTATGGAACTGAAGGGTAATAATACCTGCGCACTTGAGTGATATTCACGCTAGACAAAGCTCCATCATAATCATGGGACACCTTTGGGGGATGTTCACGCTACCATATTGATTGCCATCCCAGGCACGAGCACCAGCTCATACTGCTTCCAGCTAGTCATGGGATACCTCAAGGATACGAGTATGTTCACCAGTCAATTCTATCAATACACACCTGGTTTAACCTGATCTAACTCTTAGACTGAATATTCGTTTGACTTGACTTGAACCTTTACCAAATATATACCTCACACAACCTACTCATATTCACATATAGCTCTGTCAACATATCTAATTTGTATATAAGCTCATACCTTTATACCCATATACATCCTATTTATTATATTTATATACAACTGTTTGTTTCTATACCTACTTCCTTATGAGGCAATCCTACCCGAGTATAACTCGCTGACGGACCTTCCTTTTCTTCCTCTATCTTTGGAATGTCCGTCAGATGAGAATGAGTATTATGATGAAGATCAAGGAGTGGAGCCAACTAATGAAGAACATGCAGACTTGACAATGGAAGATTAGCTAGATTTAATTTTTATTGTTGCCCACATGTTTAGGGCTTTTGTTTCTCCTTTGATCTAATTAAAATACTTAGTTTATTTTACTCTTTCCTTTGGGATGTAATAAAGTTTGGTTAATGGAAATAAATGCCTTTCGCTTTTATTACTTTGATTTTGGTACACACCCTGCATGTTAGATATTTATACGCTTAACGTAACTGTATTGAATAGACCACCTTCAATACAGTTAGGTTGCGGACTTTGTCACATCATCCTTCACTTTCTTTTGGGAAGCGGGGCGTGACAAAAGAGATCACCAAATACGGGATAAAAATATAAGGGTTTACAAAACTATAAACAATGTTTTCTAAAGCCCTCTCAGTCTTCTCCACCATGTCGAAGCGGCGATCTTCGCGAGGAGTCGCTCCCCATCGATCAGTGCCGTGCTCATCAGCGAAAGCAGACATGATAGCCCGCTGAGCCCGTTTTTGGCTTAGCAACTGAACAGAGCGATCCATCAGAGGCTTGGTAATCAAACGTGCCTCAGGAAAGCACTCGATCTTGTCCTCCGCTGCGTCGAGTATCGCCGGAGTCATCTCCGTTGGATCTTGGGGAATTTCATCGAGTACGGATAGGAAGATCATCTGGAGCCAAATAGAGCTAATAGAGAGAGGAGATCCTCTACGAGTCAGGAGCTCGTGCATCACCGTGTCGCATTGTTCATCCGTAAGAGCGGGATTCACTAAGCGTGCAGCAAACGAGAAACAATTTTCTCGATAGGCACCTCCCATGGCTGCCAATGAGCATGTGGACGATTGCAAGCCATGGCTCTTCTCTGTCAAAATAGTTTTCTGAGAAAGTGAGAGAGAAGATGAACACTGCTTCAGATTATAAAGAGTGGTATTTAAGTCTCGGCATAGAAAATGTTATGCATGGTGGAACTATTTCTAAGCTCTGACAAAAAGGGGGTTGAAAAAGAAAAGATTGACTCAGGAAAAGCAGAGAAAAAAAGTGAAAAGAAACTTTTATAAATAAGGCAGCGCCTCACGTGCTTCCCACATGAGCGTCGGTGCCTGTCTTGATAGGATTAAATTCTATAGCAGTGTCTCATGTGAAACACACGTGAGCGCTGGCGTGCAAAGCACATAAACGTTTGATTGACCCTGTCACGATGCTTCACGTGAAACTCACGTAAGCGCCGACGTGCAAAACACGTGGTGCCTGTTATATAAAAATTAAATTCTTAAGCGGCGCCTACATGCATAGCACGTGAGCGTCTGCATTCAAATTAAACAGAATAGAATTAAATTCTATTGTGGGGAAAATATCTCTCTGATCTTTTAAAAAAAGATCTCCTCTGTTAAACAGAGTTGTTGGATCAAAAATCCAATGGTGATTAAAATCATCAAATAATAGAATTAAATTCTATTAGGGAAAATATCTCCTTGATCTTTTTAAATAAAAAAGATATTCTCTGTTAAACAGAGAGATTGTTGGATCAAAAATCTAATGGGAAAATATTTTCCTAATCTTTCCAAATGAGAAAGATATACTCTAGTCCCTTAGATTAAAAATCTAATGGTGATTAAAAATCACCGAGTAATAGAAATAAAATTCTATCTATGGGAAAATATTTTCCTAATCTTGTTAAAAAAAGAATATATATATTCTGTGAAACAAAAATTATAGGATCAAAGATCCAACGGTGGATAAAATCCCCCAAATAATTTTTGAGGCCAATTAAACCAATTGGTATCTCTCAAATGAGAGATTTTCTCAAATTAATTAAAAAACCGCCTCTCCTATATAAAGGACCCAAGACTTCAAGTCTTAGGGAGAAAGGAGGCACAAGTGAGGAAGGAGCCAGAAGAGAAAAAAAGAACCCTATAAGTTTTCCACAACATCGAGAATTTAATTCTCTCAAAGAAGAAAATCCCCCCCCTCAAAACCCTAGGTAAAGAAAATATCGAGATCAAAACATCTCATTTACCTAACATATCTAAGCATTAAACCTTCTCAAGAACTTAGTTCTTTCTCTGGATCTGAGATCTGCGAGACAAGTCTCCCACAAGTTGAGAATTAATTTTCATCGGGAAGATCTTGTTCTTGAGAATCAAACATTCAGGGGTGAACATGGATAAAAGAACATAGAAAATATGGGGTCCATAATACTCCAGGAACTTAGTTCCTTCAAATCAAGAACTTAGTTCTTAAAGAACCCGATCACAGATCCTTAAAATAGTGATCTTGGTGATCGTTAATGGTTAAAATGCCATTAACAGAGATTTAAGTTCTCTAAAAATATCAACAGAGATTAAATCTCTGAAGAATTCAGCACCTCACGTGCTTCCCATGTGAGCAACCAAAAAAAAAGACTCGGCGCCTTACGTGCTTCCCTCATGAGCGCTCAAAACAAAGGATCTAGCACCTAACGTGCTTCCCATGTGAAGCATCCAAAACAAAAGGATCAGCACCTCTTGTGCTTCCTACGTGAAGTACCCAAAGTATAAACTCAGCGCCTTACGTGACATACACGTAAAGCGTCTAAAAATACAAACTCAGCGCCTCACGTGCTCCCCTTGTAAGCGCCATACCAAGTGCTTAGCACTCTATATTCAGTCAAAATGACTAAGTGTTTAGCACTGATTGGGCAGTGCCCATGTCTCGGCACCTCACATGCTCCCCACGTGAGGGCCATACCAAGTTCTTAACACTCTATATTCAGTCAAAATAACTAAGCGCTTAGCACTAATTGGACAATGCTCATGTCTAAGTGCCTCACGTGCTCCCCACGTGAGCGCCAGAGCCAAAGATAAGTGCTTAGCACTTCTGAATAAAACAAAAAGGAAAGCCCATGACCGAGTAAACCAAGCCCAAATTGACTAAGTCTCTGAAGTTCTTAGCAGCTGAGCCCAATTGCACTGTTGTTGGATCTCAACAAAAAATTTTATGATCCCTAAAATGTTGCTAAGTTGATTTTAGTCTCAAATAAAACTAACGTATCCTTAGTTAAAATAAACTGAGCCCAGATGCTCATATGTTTAAGTTGATCTTAATCTAAAACTAGATTAACGGTTCTTAAATGAAATAAAATATTTTTGAACTAAAAGAATATATAACCTAAGTTCAAAACCAAATCTAAAATATATGGATTTGGACTAATCCGCACCCTACGGGTAACGATGAAAACTAGTCTCCATATACAATCCACGGGCAACCAAAACAAACAAAATAACATATGACACGAAGTGAACTACTGGAGAAGGAGAAAGTGGTTATCGCATAACGTAGTTAATTGCAGGGTGTTAAGTAGATCTTAGTCTAAAATTAGACTAACGATACGAAGTGACCATTTGGTTTTAAGGAGAATCTGTTCGCCGCCGAAAACAGGAGACGGAACCGCGTAGGTCGTCTTGCCTGAATTTGGGGGCAGATACTATTTGGTTTTATCCGCCCACCTCTCCGAAAATGCCAAGTTGCTTTGTGGCACCATGTATCAAAGGTATAGATGGATGCGGCCGATGTAGCAGATTTCGTAAGATTCCCCCTCATTGTGAGAGGTTTGTGATTGTGAGGACGCTCTTCCATGCATGCGCAAGCCCCTGCAGTTATTTATGCTACCGTATCGTGGTGACCACTTTCTCCTTCTTCAAATGCCACTTCGTGTCGTATGTGTTTGTTTTATTTTTGGTTGCCCGTGGATTGTATACGGAGACTAATTTATGTTGTCGTCCGTAGGGCGGGGATTGGTCCAAATCCGTATTTTCTTAGATTTGGTTTTAGATTGGGTTTAAGGATCGTTAATCTCATTTGAGACTAAGATCAACTTAAACGTTTGTTACGGATACATTAATCTAATTTTAGACTAAGATCTACTTAACGGGATCATTTAGATCCAACAAAAGAGCATTTAGACTTTATTGTTTTAGTTTAGGGACATTGCAGTCCATTGGGTTTAAGAACATCATAGTTTGTGACAGTTTAAAGACGTCATACTCTGTAAAGTTTAAAGACATCATAGTCTATGAGTTTAAAGACCTCACGGTCCATAAAGTTTAAGGACATCATAGTCCATGAGTTTAAGGACCCCACAGTCCGTAAAATTTAAGGACATCATAGTCCAGTTTAAAGACATCATAGTCTGTAAGGTTTAAAGATATCATAGTCTGTAAGGTTTAAAGACATCATAGTCTGTAAGGTTTAAAGACATTGTAGTCTGGTTTTGGTTTAACCATTTGGGGATGTACCAAAAGTTATTGGTTATTGGGACCCTCCATACCTCTGAAGATGTTCAAGAATTACAACGACATATATCAGAGGTATGAAGAGATGTACCCTTGAACCAATGTTGGTTGAGAGATCTATAGCCAAAGTTGGGACTAAGATCAGCTAAAAAGATTTATGAGCATATGGGCTCAATTAATCTGAATTATGGGCCTGTGGCCAACTTGGGCTCAGCCCACTCAGTTAAAATGTTAAACATTTGATTTGGCTCAATCCTGGATTCTGACAGCCTTTTTGTCTTTTATTGAGTGTTGAGCACTCATTATGGCTCTGGGGCTTTATTTAAAGAACAATTTATGTTCTCTCAGCGCACACGTAGGGAGCACGTGGTGTGCTTGGCGCTAAGCGCCAGGCTTAGAGCGCTAAGGCGCTTCCTATGAAATAGCGCACACGTAGGGAGCACAAAACCTGTCACGCCCCGCTTCCTGGTATACGGTGAAGGGAACGCGACGAGGCCGCTACGTATTTATTCTGAAGTAAATACGCTAAGCGTATCTAAGCAATATAAAAATAAACGCACAGGAGACAAGATATAATAAAACAGCAACTTTATTTATTCACATTCTTTTTGTACAATGCATGGAAAAGTAAATACATCTGGAAGAAAGCAATACCTAAACAATGGTATAACAGAAAAGGAAAAGTACTGAAATAAAAAGTGTACAATGTAGCTAGAGCTTTGCAAGCTGGTCTATGTCCTTACTGGTAGGCTCAATCTCTGGAAAATCCGTATCACCTGACGACAATCAAGAAGAAAGAAAAAGAATGTCGTCAGCGAACAAATCGCTCGGTAAGTCCCAAAGATAAGGGAGAAATAGAATAGACAGATAGTAAGAAAGAGAGAGTGTGTGTAGCTTTTAAAGTTGTATTATTTTGTAATATTGTTGTATTTAGTGTTAAAGCTGTTGTTATCGTAAGTTCAAAAATGAATGTCAACCAATCTCAAGAGTGTTCTCAAACCCAACAGGCTGTAATCCAGGGGTTGGGAACCACGGGCCCGAATCAAATGTTAGTAACGGAACTTCGACCGTCGTTGAAGTATTCCAAACTCAACAGGCTGTAATCCAGGAACATGAAAACACGGGCCCTCATGATTGCTTGCTTATGTTAGTAGACATGCATTCATGATCTAGGGGGACTCTTGAGATTCTGTTGGATTCACGAATGAACTACCCCAATACCCTGTGTATTTATTATATTGATAGTAATGATTGTACTGATAGTAATGTATTGAATTGTATTGTCTTGTGTATTGAATTGTATTGTCTTGTAAATTGAATTGTATAGATGACTTGTCGAAACCATGATATCAGTAAATAGATGTAACTGGAGAATCATGAATATAATTGGAGAATTATATAAATGGAAGTATATCCATGGTTCGATTCAGT
Organism: Agapanthus africanus; assembly: GCA_030015575.1. Classification (NCBI taxonomy): domain Eukaryota; kingdom Viridiplantae; phylum Streptophyta; class Magnoliopsida; order Asparagales; family Amaryllidaceae; genus Agapanthus; species Agapanthus africanus. Next base: position 151,489,203 of record JASDDO010000014.1, read on the forward strand.
CAATATAGATTGAATAGATGTATTCATGGATTCATGTTGAATTGTAGTTTTGTAATATTGTACTTGAATCACATTCAAGTCAGATTATTATAATGAGACCCGGTTTGAGTCAGATAATTAGAAAAGTAAATTGAAGTCCAGATTGTTTTGATGTTATCGGTAACCGCTGCACATGGGCGGCATGATTTGTGTCTTTTTCAAAGACGATTACCGTGTTGATAACACCGTTATTAAATTGTCAACCTTAAATAGACAAGCACCCACTTCTCCGACTCCCTGAGGCTCAAGAGATTGGTCCCGCTTAAACCTATGTTTATTAGGGTCCTTAGGGTAATTTATAGAACATGAGGGTGTTTTATGTAAAAATACTTTTGTATAATTTTCAAAATACACCCCAAGCATTTACTTATCGTCTTTAGAGTTTTTCATACTTGTAGATTTTATATTTGTGATATTTCTAGTGAAAATAACCTATTTTCATAATATAGGGTATTTATTTGTAATATTGAACTTGTATGGAATTCATGGCATTTTAATGTAAAGTGCTTCTTGTGATTTTAGAAAGAGTTGGAATATTTATAACATCATAAAATAGATATTTTGATGTTATATATATATATATATTTATTTATTTATATAAAAATAATTTTTAATATATATTATATTTCTAAAAATCTCATTTTCTTTAGATGTTCGTATTTTAAATCTCTCGAGACCGAATGCTCCTTGCGGATGTCTGCATATCGCACTACTAGGCCTGAGGATGTGCGATAATCCGCACTATCCCGAACTGGTTCCCCAAATAGATTGTAGCGGCGCTTTGCAAACATTTGTAAAATACTTAATCTTTTAGAAAATGGTTTTTGATAATAAGTGGTATTTATTTGAAAGGTTTCGTTTTCCCGTATTCTATGTTCCCAAAAGTTTTGTGCTATATTGCATATAAGTGTTGTAAGGAGGTAGGTCATTACCTCGTGATCTAATTAAACCTATAGTAAGATTGTGATGGTTTAAATATCGAAATGAAACTACATGGTATTTTAATGAAAAAGAGTGGTAAAAGTTACAAAATGAAATAGATTGTCATAAGACTTGTTCAACATGTTTATTAATGTTTAATAGTCAACATATAAGGGTTTGGTATGATTTGTATTTAAGAAAAGGTTGAATTTTTAGAAAGAACCGAATCGGAAATCGGATTAATTCTTATACCATCGGATTTTAAAAATAAGGATTTTGAGAATAGTAAAGTGAAGAATGAATTGGGACTTACTGGCTTAGAAGTTAGGGATGAGGAATAAGAAGTGAACGTAGCTTCCGGTGCGTCGTTTCGTCGTCGGGAGCTCCTAGGGTTGTCGTCGGAAAATCGCCGAAGCTTTCGCCTTTCGCTACTCCAAAAGTACACTAAGCTTCTAAGAATTTTCTTGAGAGTTTTGTTCATAATTTTGGAGTGCGGGGTGTGTGTGTGTAGGGGTTGTAAGGTTAGGGTTAAGGTAGGTGAAAGGTTTAATTGAAAAAATGTAATAAAATGTGATAAAATGTAATAAAATGTATTAAAAGTGGAGTAATTGGTGTTTTAAAAGTGCTCTGTTACTAGTCTGAGGATTTAAAGTACACAGGGGTGCAGGGGAGCTGAAAAGACACAAGTTTGGTGTTGATGACTCGGCGGTCCGGCCGAGTCCGACCGGCGGCGGCCTGAGTCGGCCGATCCGCCGGCCGAGTCAGGTGGCCGGAGTCTCCCTTGTCGCTTCATGTAACCTCTGGTACTGTTAGGTTTTTGGGCATAGTGGGGGTTTTTGTGAGTTATGGACGTGTAAATCTTTGGTATTTTAAAAATTCAAAATAAAACAATATTAAAAATAACGTGGGGTATGGGATTTGAACTCCGGTAGCTTGTTTCAGCAGTGCAAGGTATTACTAATGAGCTATAAGCTCCTTCTTGTAATTTAAAAAGCAAAACAGGCTTATAACTTATGCTCAGGAAAAAATACCCCTTTCTGAAATTTTGAAAAAAAAAATTCTCCAGAAAGTTGTACAGGAAATTTAGGGTTGATATAACGTGGTGTGCTTGGCGCTAAGCACCAGACTTGGAGCGCTGATACGCTTCTTATGAAATAGTACACACATGAGGAGCACGTGGCGTGCTTGGCGCTGAGCGCCAGTCAATGAGTGCAGAGCGCACTTTATTAAATAGCGCACATGTGAGGAACACGTGGCGCGCTTAGTGCCAGACATTGAGTGCAGAGTGCCCTTTATGAAATAGCGCACACGTGAGGAGCACGTGGTGCACTTGGTGCTGAGCACCAGTCAATGAGTGCAGAGCGCTCTTTATGAAATAACGCACACGTGAGGAGCACGTGGTGCGCTTGGCGCTGAGCGCCAACCATGAAGCGCTAGGCGCTTCTTTAAATTGGAGCGCTAGGAGCGCTGTGGCGCTGTGCGCCAGTCTTGGAGCGCTGAAGCGCTTCTTTTTAATTGGAGCGCTAAAGCTCTTTTTAGGCAACTTTGATCAGTTCTGCACTTTGAGAATTAAATTCTCGTTTATAAGAGACTTTGTCTCGTGGGTTCAAGAACAAAGTTCTTATTTTAATAGGAGATTTTACAATCTCTTCTGTTTTTATGAAAGACCTTGTCTTTGTGGATCTGTGATCCAAGGAAAATTAAGTTCTTTTCTCCTCCCCTTTTATGATGAGATGCTATGATCTCTTTTTATGAAAGACATCTGTCTTATAGATCTATGATCTTGAAGAAGAATTAGGTTCTTCTTCTTTTTACGAGATGATTTTATCTCTTTGTTTTATTTACCTTGAAGAAATTCTTCTTCCGAGAGCTTGCTCTTCTTTTTAAAATTTCTCAAAGTTTGGGGGGAGGTCCTCTCTCCAAGACTTGAATTTTTCGGTCTTTTATATAGGGGAGGCTGATTTGTTGAATCAGTTAAGGAAATCTTTCCTCTGATTGATTTGGGAATGTTTCCCACCGTTGGATTTTTGATCCAAGGGCTTCTGTTTTACAGAAGGCAATCTTCTTGTTTTTAACAAGATTGGGAAAATATTTTTCCATACAGAACTTATTCTGTATCTTGGTGATTTTTAATCACCATTGGATCTTTGATCCAAGGATGGGGGAACATTTAGTTCTAGCGCTAGCGCTCTCGTGCTTTGCACGTGAGCGCTGCATCAGAGTTTTTGACTCTTGGTGCTAGCGCACTTTGCGCTAGCGCTAAGAGTCAAAGACTCTGAGGCAGCGCTCACGTGCAAAGCACGGTGCGCTGACGCTCTTGACGCAAGCGCTTTTATGGAGCACCGCTTCATTTCAAATTTCAAAATTTGAACAGAGCTTTGCTCTGATTGGGGGAAACATAGGGGCTTTCGTTTGCAGGGAAGAGCGTCTCCATAGTAAAAAAAAACCTCTCACAAATGAGGAGGAATCTGCTAAAGTCTGCTACAACGGTCGCATCTATCCAAACCTCTGATATACTGTGTCATAAATCAACTTGGTATCTTCGGAGAGGTGGATGGATATATTCCAAATAGTATCTGCCCCCAAATTCAGGCTTGACGTCATCAACGTCTCAGTCCGGTTTTCGGCGGTAAACACCCGAAGCAGGGACAACAAGCAATCCAATTATGGAGAATCGTCTGGGTACCAGCAGCGAATTAAAGTCCTCTTGAAGATAATAAAAAAACATGTAGCTCGTCACCCGTTCGCCCGGCGCGTCGGCGAGATACTCCGCGGACTCTCTCACCAAGCCCTTCACCAAGCAATTGCTGAGGGAGTGGGTCTTATCCCGGAACAAACCGCCCAAAGTGACTCTCTTTGGCGGGAAGTCTGAGGTCAAAGACCACTTGGACGCGTTCACCGCGGGCATGAGCTTTCAAGATAACTCTGATACCGCTTAGTGCCGAGCCTTCCTTACAACTCTTATCTGGGCCAGGCGAGATTGGTTCCGCAGCCTGACTTCGCGCACAATCTCAACTTTCGATGAGCTGGCCACTCAGTTTCTCGGCCACTTCGTCGGCAACCGACGATAAAAGAGAATGGTTGACTACCTGTACACCATCAAGAGCAAGGACAGAAAATCATTCATGGGCTATATCACCCTATTCTATGTGACACCCTAGTGCATTTATACGATATTTTATTTGGGTTTTTTCAAATCTTCCGACAACTTCTTGTTTATTATTGTTTTGGGTGCGGATAATACATTCGGTAACTATGGTTAGTATCCGACCCGACCCGCATGCTTGAAACCCATCATGATTCAACATTACGTCATATATTTGCAAGTACAGAGGACCCGTGCACATTTAGATTCGATACACACTTATATGATATATTCATCCGCATACCTTTTAAATAATACAAATAATAGCCAGATAATATATTTTGATATCTAGCATGGCATGTTATCATACCCCATATCATATGTTTGCTTCCATACATTGTGTTCATATCCATATTGATAAAACAGGCTCTTTTGGATTGCTACGTGTATTTACGTAGATCCGTACTTGGGGGTATGCATTTTTATTAACCGGACATCACATTATGATTTTAGCTTGTACGTATATTCTCCATATTTTAAAACTAGATTTTTAGAAGAGAACCGGGTATTTTTCGGAGTAATTTGAAATTAGCTATATAATCCAAGAAAATATATTGTAATATTTTTAAAAACTTAAAAACAGTTAATAATATATATATATATATATATAACTAAATTTATTATCCTAATTCCTATTCTCTTTCTCTCTCTTCTCGCTCTCTCTCTCTCCCCCCTATATAAATATATAATTTTATATTAAACCTAATATTTAAACAACACTTCTCTCCTCTCTCCTTCTTTCTTTCTTTTTTATATTTCCCTCACGACGAGAACTCGAGCCCTTACCCTAGCCCCTCACCTCATCGCCGACCTCCCATCGTCGTCACCACCACCGCGTCACACTCATCACAACCTCCTCCAGTACCACCTCCTCTCTTCTATCCATCCCCGAGAACCCACGACCCCCGACAATGCCAACCCAAGAATCCCGACGCCGCTCCCTCACCGCCGATCACCTCATCTCATCACCACCTCCGCTTCCTCCTCTCCCTCTCCATCTTCGAGCACCCAGCACACCCATCTCCGCAATCCAAGAATATTTTAGCAATCAAGCCGAGCAATGAGGAGCGAGCTATTTAGTTTAGACTCTTAGTTTATTTATTTCTGTAGTTTTATTTTTTTTTATGTGAGCCCATATTGGGACATATTTTCAGATGTTGTTTATTGGAGCTTTATTTGTTTCTGCTTATGTATTTTCTTGACTCTATTTACTGTGGCAAATAGACATGTACTAGATAGATTTTATATTTTACTGTTCTTGATATCCTATAGACAGCCGTAATGTGACTATGGAGGAATGATTCCTAACCACAGGTAGCATGATTTGCTCTGTCACAAGCCGTAGTCTGCGCATTTTGGGAAGCGGGGCGTGACAGGGTTTGTTTGGTATCAGAGCCATAGGATTTAGGGATAGTCGGGTTTGGTTCTTTTGTAGTTGGGTATTGAACCCAATACACTAACCAGAAAACCCGGAATTAGGAACATGTCCTGCCACATTACTATCTTGCCAGTCTTGAATCTCTAGCTATCTTGTTTATTAAATCCTGTTTACCATTGCTAATTCTCTTCAATGTATTGGCTTCAGAATCATGGCGGATAGAGATTTGCGATCGGACCAGAGGCGTGTTAATGACGCCGCACTGCTTGGAGTTATACGTGTTATGCTTGAAAACCAGAAGTGGCAAACTGAGCTGAATCAGCGGCAGGCTGAGGCTTTCTAGGAGGGTCTGCGGATAGTCCAGCAGTCCATAGTTCCCGTAGCACTTAGGCCAGCACAATGTGAGGGCACCGTGGCGGACTTTAGAAAGCTCGGACCGTCCACATTTATAGGATTGGAGGAGCCGTTGCTATCGGAGCAGTGGCTAGTTGATATGGAGAATCTGCTTGTTGCCGTGCAGATTCCAGATGAGAAAAAGGTGGTGTTCACCGCCGAAAGACAAAGACCGAGACGTTGGGACGTTTGGCCTGAATTTGGGGACATATGCTACTTAGATTTATCCGTCCACCTCTACGAAGCTACCAAGTTTATTTATGGTACCATATATCGGAGGTTTGGACAGACGCGACCGTTGTAGCAGATTTTATCAGATTTCCCCTCATTTTATGAGGGTTGTTTTATTGTGGGGACGCTCTTCCCTGCAGACGCAAGCCCCTGTAGTTAATTACGTTACCGTATTGCGATAACCACTTTCTCCTATTCCGGAAGTTCACTTCGTATCTTGTGTGTTTTTGTTTGTTTTAGTTGCCCGTGGATTGTATACGGAGATTAGTTTATGTCGTCACCCGTAGGGCGCGAATTAGTCCAAATCCGTATATTTTAGATTTGGGTTTGGGTCAAGGATTTGCTTGATGGGGTCCACGTTGGTAGCTTAGTTTGCCAACGGGAATGAACTTAGGATGCAAATCTCACATTTGTGAGTTCTATCGGTTCATAAGATATTTGGGTTTGATTTAAGAATCATTAGCCATATTTGAAACTAAGATCGACTTATGAGCAGTAAGCATTTGGGCTCAACTAATCATTAGATCATATATGAATAGCCCATGAATAGTATACGGTAGTCATTATGGAGACAGTCCACAGGATAAATCATATTAGTTTAAGGACACCGCGGTCCAACATTCGCTGCTTGGGACGAATGTTAGTTAAGGACATTTCGGTCCAATGTTCCCTGTTTGGGATGAAGATTAGTTTAAGGACATTTCGGTCCATCATTCATCTTGTGCGCACGTGTTTTTGTTATGTGGCGGAGTAAAAAATGGTGACATGGAATGCGCCCAATTTGGGGTGCGATCCGATTTGAAGTGTGCATGTCAGTTTAGAAGTGCATCAATATGGGGTGTATATCATTCCCAGTCTTGATGAAGTTTTACATCAAGTTGGGACGAGAAAAGAGTTGTTGGTTGTCGGGACCCTCCACCTCTCTGAAAACGTTGAGGAATTACAACGACATATATCAGAGGTGTGGGGAGATGTACCCTTGAACCAAATCTCGTATTTGAGAGAAAAGGGTTGTGGTGGACCTAAGAATCGTTGGTCATATTTGAGACTAAAATTACCTTAGGAGATATGGGATGAATATCATTTTTGATATCATCAATGAGAGATCATCAATCATTTTTGAGACTAAGATCAGTTTGGAAATCATGAGCATATGGGCTCGGTTGATTAAATCAAAGAGGCTTAACCTCAGGAAACTTAGCCAATTTGGGTTGAGATTGGATTTCTATACTACCCAGCAATGCTAAGTACGAAGATATACAGCGCTCACATGTGTTTCACGTGAGATGGTGGCATAGTGCTAAGCACTAATCTTTTTTGGCGCTCACGTGCTTTTCACACGAGGCTCTGGGTTTTTAACCTTGGGAGCTCATGTGCTTTTCACGTGAGGCGCTACAATAGTGCCAAGCACTAATTTTCTCTGGCACTCATGTGTGTTTCACGTAAGGCGCTATATTTTTGGAGATTTAATCTCTGTTGATAATTTTAGAGAACTTAAATCTCTGTTAATGGTATTTTGACCATTAACGATCACCAAGATCACTATTTTGAGGATCTGAGATCATGTTCTTTAAGAACTAAGTTCTTGATTTGAAGAAACTAAGCTTCTGGAGTATTATGAACTCCATATTTTCCATGTTCATGTTTTCAGAGAGGTCAACCCTCTTTTAATGGTGTTTTGACCATTAAGGATCACCAAGATCACTATTTTGAGGATCTTGGATCGGGTTCTTTAAAGAATTAAGTTTTTTATTTGAAGGAACTAAGTTCTTGATTTGAAAGAACTAAGTTCCCGAGGTATTATGAACTCTATCTTCTCCATATTCTTGTATGCATGTTCTCCCTGAATCTTTGATTCTCAAGAATAAGATCTTCCCGATGAAAATTAGATTCTCAACTTATGAGAGACTTGTCTTGTGGATCTCAGATCCTGAGAAAGAACTAAGTTTTTTGAGAAGGGTTAAACCGTTAGATATGGTAAGTTAGGTAAATGAGATATTTTGATCTCTTCTTTTTTCCTTACCTAAGGCTTTTAGGAGGGAGATCTTCTTTGAGAGAATTAAATTCTCTGTTATTTTGAGAGCCTTCTATATTTTTACAGAAACTTATGAGGGGTCTCCTTTTTTCCTCCTCCTCTTGTTCTTCTTGCTCCTATTTATAGGAGAAAAAAAACAATCAATTTGTTGAGGAAATCTCTCATTGAGAGATCATGATTGATTTCATAATTAATCAAATTGATTTTTTAGGCCAACCGATGAATTCTATTCACCGTTGGATTTTTAATCCAAAAGATCTTTGTTTAATAGAGAAGATTTCTTATTTGTTTAACAAGATTAGAAAATATTTTCCTATAATAGAATTTTATCATATCATGTGAATATCTTGTTAGTTTAATAAGATTAGCAAGATATTTTCCTAACATAGAATTTAATTCTATTATATAAATATCATGTTAGTTTAACAAGATTAAGAAAATATTTTCCTAAGATAGAATTTTATTCTATCAGATGATCGATGGGTGATTTTATAATCACCATTGGATTTTTGGTCCAAGGGTCCTCTGTTTAACAGAGAAGATATTTCTAGTTTGAGAAAGATCAGGGAAATATTACCCACATAGAATTTAATTCTATCAAATGGCTTAATTGGTGATATTTTATCACAATTGGATTTTAAATCCAAATCTCTCTGTTAGAGAAAGATCTTTCCATATTAGAAATATCAAGGAAAATATTTCCCAAATAGAATTTAATTCTATTACATAGAATTTAATTCTATCAGATAGTTTAATTGGTGATATTTTGTCACCATTGGATTTTAAATCCAAGATTCTCTGTTAGAGAAAAATCTTTACATATTAGAAAGATCAGGAAAAATATTTCCCACATAGAATTCAATTCTATCACATAGAATTCAATTCTATCAGATGAGAGCTTTTTAAATTGGGGCACTCACATGCTTCGCATGTAAGCGCTGCCAAAGAATGCGGCAAGAGAACTCACGTGTTTAACACGTGGCCCTCAGTGTGGGTCTTATCCTGTTTATTTTCAGCACTCATATATTTTGCATATGAGCGCTCACGTGTTTAACACGTGAGACCTGTTTGGCCTTTTTGTTATTTGTTTTCAGCGCTTATATGTTTTGCGTATAAGCGCTCACGTGTTTATCACGTGATGCCAATCCATGAGAATTCTTTTCCTCTTTTTTCTCTCCCTTTTTTTATAAGGGAACAAATAGCTCTTAGCCAAAAATTTTGGCGGGAACAAATGCCCTCCACTACTTTACCCACGTAAGTATGTACATGGGTGAAGTAGTGCAGAGTTTTGCATGGCTATTGAATTGATGGCTTAGGAAACAAGTTTAGGATTCTTGTAGCCTAAGGCTTTTTTTCTTTTTTTCTTTTTAATCTTCATGAGCCGTAAGGGTCTCCAGAAGATTTTTCTCCCTATGAGTCTTGAGGATCTCATATGTGTGTATTGTCCCTAGAAATCGTGAGGATTTCTAAGTGTTCATCGCCTCCGTGAGTTGTAAGGATCTCACTCGGGTATTTTTTCCTTACGAGTCGTGAGGTCTCGTAAGTAGCTTCTTCATTTCATTGGCGAATGTGGCCCGTGGATAGTATACAAGAGTCCATCTTAACCTCCTTGTAGGGCAGCGATGGCTTAGGAAATTGGTTTAGCTCTGTCGCCTAAGACTTTTCAACTTTATGAGCCGCAAAGGTCTCATAAACACTTTTCTCCCTACGAGTCGAAAGGATCTCGTAGGTGTAACAATCATAAAATTTCTATATTTTTGCGTATCATCTCTTTAATAAAATATTACAATTATTTATTTTTGGTATATTTTGTTTTCTAATAAATATATTATTTTATCATTTCATTTATTTTATCCATTTTATAATTTTTCAAAACCCAAACCCAAGCCAAGACAAATCTATTTGATTCTTTCTTTTCTTTTTCTAAGTCCACTTTCTTTTCAAGGTATGACATATATTTAATTCTTGTTAAATATTTGCAAGAACAAGTTTGTAGTTCATTGGTTAAGTCTTTGCATTGTTATTTCATAGGTCACATGTTCAAATCCTTATTCTTACAATTATTTTTTATCAATTTTTATCCTTCTCATAACCTACAAATTAGACGTTTCATTTCATCTTATTTTTAACTCCCAAATAATTAGAATGGTTATGACTTATAATTTATTAGAATTATGGTGGCTATAAACTTCTTTTATATGTCACATTTCTTTCTTTTCTTCATCTTACATTTTTATCATTTCCCAATCTCTCTTTTCATCTCTTCTTTATCCCATCTTAACCATTTCCTTTTGATCAATTCTGAAAATAAAATAAAATAAAATCTCTTTTCCCTTGAGCTTGGAGAAGCACCGATTCCATCAAGCTTCAAAGACTCGGTTGAGTATTTTATCTAAATGGTGAGCCGGTTGTTATACTGACTCACATAACCTGTAAGTCCATTTTCTCTCTCTCCATCTCTTTCACTCTGTTATTGTGTCTTCTCCATGATTTCATTTTCTTGACCGTGGTACCTAATCGAGGGCGCGCGCGCATGCACACACACATATAAATGAATATAGTTACATATATATATTTTTAAAATATTGTTTGTTTATACTTAATCTTCATGTTTATTCATTGTTTTCTTATAGAATAAAAATACCTTCATGTCATAGATTTACTTTTACATTAACTAAGAATATCATGGACTGGATATAAATAAACAATACGCGATAACACAACTTTATACATAAGCACTCTTGAAATTAGGGCTTTCCTTGTATAGGACGTTGTCGAAATTCATGATCCATATATTGACATTAGAGGATCTAATTTGAAGTATATATTTCATTTGCCATTTATTTTATAATTGTTTGATTTTTTTATATAAAAGAGAAAAATGAAGTTGCAAATAAATCCAGTAGTTTTGTCATCTTTAAATACGGTCCTAGATAATTTTTGTCCTTAAAATAATTTTTAAAAATTAATTTTCACATATGGAAATCCTATAAAAATTAGGATAAATAATAGATAGAATTTCAGGTTTACAGTAAAATTTTCATATCAAACCGAATAACGGTTTAGAAGTTGTGTAGTTCTTTTTATTCACTGTTTTTAAAACCAGAAAACTGCCAATAAAGGTTTTTTTCGAGAGACCATAACTCTGTAATCGTTGACAAATTAAGTATTTTCAGATGTTTTGAATATTTACATCGAAATATATAGATTTTCTAAGTTTTAAGTTTTTATTAAAAATCGACATAAAATATAGAAAATTGTGTTACAATATTAAGCGACGAATCTGGACTGAATCTGTCCTGATTCGCACACTGTTTTTAAATAGGACATACCTCGAACCTCCAATCTCCATTCGTGACAAACTTTAAATTTTTAGATGGATAATTGATAGAGCTATAATTTTCTGTATATTATCTTACTTATAAACGCATGAAACAACTCAATATAGGCTTTGCAATATAACATATAGTTGCTGTCCAGAAATCTGAATTTCTGTTTTAAACGCTGATGTTAAAACGATTATAACTAGAGCTTCAGAAATCCAAATCGCGCAAATCTTAGTGTTTTGGATAATTACTCTGAAAGACCTACAATTTTATAATAATTTTTGTAACCTGAAACCCGATACAAATTAACTTAAACTGTGTTCTAAAAATATGTGACGGTGCTGAACAGATTCTGATCTGGTTTGCGTGACGATACGAAAACATGTATATCTCCCAAACCGGTAGTCGTATTTAGGCGAGACTGGAACTCACTTGTGCATAACACTTAAAGTTATGTTTTCGTTTATATTCTTATTTCAAATTACTTGATTAACTAGTCGTATATATCACGTATTTATAACATTGTTTTGGATGTTACTTATATACTTATCTCATATCATGTTCTGTAATTGCTTATTTATTTTTATTTATATAACTTATAATTAAACCATTATATGCTAGAATTGACTTGATCTTGACATGACTCAATCATGAATACTTGAACCCAATATGTACATTTGGATCAACTTGCCTCGAACCATGAATACAATTGGCATGACTTGCACTTGATATGACTATACGAACTCAATCTTGAAAAATTGATATCATACATCACCTTTTGTATTCATGAATTCGATCAAGACTCATAACATTAATCATAAACTATAAACACGGGGTGTTGGGGTAGTTTGAGTATGAATCCAACGGAATCTCATGAGTCTTATTAATACAAATCATGTTGATGTGGTACCGGGCTGAACGGTACAAATCATGTTGCTGTAATACCGGGCTGAAACGGTACAAATCACGAATTCACGAATAAGGGTCCGTGTTTCCAAGCCCCTAGATGATAGGCTTTTGGGTTTGGAATACTTCAATAACAATTGAAGTCTCGCTATTTTGGGCCCGTGATTTCTTACCCCTGGACGATAACCTTGGGTTCGAGAATACTCTTGAGATTAGTTGACATTCACACTTGAACTCACGTTAGTTGCTTTTACCCTTTTAAAGACCTTTTAGGACACTTACATTCACTTCATGTTCACTATACCTACACTCCACGGTCATGCTATACTTGTTTACTATGATTATGTTATATTGCCATGCTTACATAGTTGTCACTAACATTACCATGTTATACTTGTTCATGTTTTATTTCTATTCATACTATATCACATATCACCTTTTATATTCATTTATATACTTTCACATCCCACCTTTCTTGGGGACTTATCGAGCGCAAGTTTGCTGACGGGCATTCTACCCATTTCTTTGTTTCCTTGGAATGTTCGTCAGATAATTTAGAGATTGAGGAGATCGAACCGAGTCAGGAGGATTACTCTTAGCTTGCGGAGCAGACCAACTACTAGTTCTTTCTTTTCAGTTTTTACTTCTTGTATGCTACCTGTTTAGGTACTTTCTTTTATTCATTTTTGTTTTCAGACATCATGTATATTCAGTTTGAAACTTTTGAATGTTAGGAATGTAAATATATAAAGTTGGGTTTTCATTATCATGTATTTTCCTCTTATGAGTCGAGAGGACTCGTAAGTGGTTTCTCCTCCTCGTCGGTGTGCGACTTCGGAGAATGTGGCCCGTGGATAGTATACAAGAGTCATTTTAGATCTACTTGTAGGGCCACAGTGCTTAGGAAACAGGTTGATATCCTGTTACCTAAGGCTTTTCACCTTCATGAACCGTGAGGGTTTCATAAAGATATTTTTCCTTACAAGTCGAGATAAGTCAAGAGGATCTCGCAGGTGTATCCTAACGTGAAATATAGATAACCCTTATTCTTTATGACATGGGTCTGTTAGGTTTGTGGTACTAGGGTTTTAGTCTGTGGTACCGTCGTATTGACCGATGTATTCCTCGACATGCAATCTTTAAGCTGTTGTTCGAGTAGCCTCACGACTATCGTGTCTCTGATCCCTTCTGAGTCTGGACAAGACGTATTCAAGTAATCTTCTTAGGTCATATTACCGTCAAAAGAGCAAGCGTTAGGAATTTTCCATGACACTTTTTACTTGAGATTGGAGCCCCAATTTTACTTTAAATTGGGGCACTCACATGCTTCGCATGTAAGCGCTGCCAAAGAATGCGGCAAGAGAACTCACGTGTTTAACACGTGGCCCTCAGTGTGGGTCTTATCCTGTTTATTTTCAGCACCCATATATTTTGCATATGAGCGCTCACGTGTTTAACACGTGAGACCTGTTTGGCCTTTTTGTTATTTGTTTTCAGCGCTTATATGTTTTGCATATAAGCGCTCACGTGTTTATCACGTGATGCCAATCCATGAGAATTCTTTTCCTCTTTTTTCTCTCCCTTTTTTTATAAGGGAACAAATAGCTCTTAACCAAAAATTTTGGCGGGAACAAATGCCCTCCATTACTTTACCCACGTAAGTATGTACATGGGTGAAGTAGTGCAGAGTTTTGCATGGCTATTGAATTGATGGCTTAGGAAACAAGTTTAGGATTCTTGTAGCCTAAGGCTTTTTTTTCTTTTTTTCTTTTTAATCTTCATGAGCCGTAAGGGTCTCCAGAAGATTTTTCTCCCTATGAGTCTTGAGGATCTCATATGTGTGTATTGTCCTTAGAAATCGTGAGGATTTCTAAGTGTTCATCGCCTCCGTGAGTTGTAAGGATCTCACTCGGGTATTTTTTCCTTACGAGTCGTGAGGTCTCGTAAGTAGCTTCTTCATTTCATTGGCGAATGTGGTCCGTGGATAGTATACAAGAGTCCATCTTAACCTTCTTGTAGGGCAGCGATGGCTTAGGAAATTGGTTTAGCTCTGTCGCCTAAGACTTTTCTACTTTATGAGCCGCAAAGGTCTCATAAACACTTTTCTCCCTACGAGTCGAAAGGATCTCGTAGGTGTAACAATCATAAAATTTCTATATTTTCGCGTATCATCTCTTTAATAAAATATTACAATTATTTATTTTTGGTATATTTTGTTTTCTAATAAATATATTATTTTATCATTTCATTTATTTTATCCATTTTATAATTTTTCAAAACCCAAACCCAAGCCAAGACAAATCTATTTGATTCTATCTTTTCTTTTTCTAAGTCCACTTTCTTTTCAAGGTATGACATATATTTAATTCTTGTTAAATATTTGCAAGAACAAGTTTGTAGTTCATTGGTTAAGTCTTTGCATTGTTATTTCATAGGTCACATGTTCAAATCCTTATTCTTACAATTATTTTTTATCAATTTTTATCCTTCTCATAACCTACAAATTAGACCTTTCATTTCATCTTATTTTTAACTCCCAAAATAATTAGAATGGTTATGACTTATAATTTATTAGAATTATGGTGGCTATAAACTTCTTTTATATGTCACATTTCTTTCTTTTCTTCATCTTACATTTTTATCATTTCCCAATCTCTCTTTTCATCTCTTCTTTATCCCATCTTAACCATTTCCTTTTGATCAATTCTGAAAATAAAATAAAATAAAATCTCTTTTCCCTTGAGCTTGGAGAAGCACCGATTCCATCAAGCTTTAAAGACTCGGTTGAGTATTTTATCTAAATGGTGAGCCGGTTGTTATACTGACTCACATAACCTGTAAGTCCATTTTCTCTCTCTCCATCTCTTTCACTCTGTTATTATGTCTTCTCCATGATTTCATTTTCTTGACCGTGGTACCTAATCGAGGGCGCGCGCGCATGCACACACACATATAAATGAATATAGTTACATATATATATTTTTAAAATATTGTTTGTTTATACTTAATCTTCATGTTTATTCATTGTTTTCTTATAGAATAAAAATACCTTCATGTCATAGATTTACTTTTACATTAACTAAGAATATCATGGACTGGATATAAATAAACAATACGCGATAACACAACTTTATACATAAGCACTCTTGAAATTAGGGCTTTCCTTGTATAGGACGTTGTCGAAATTCATGATCCATATATTGACATTAGAGGATCTAATTTGAAGTATATATTTCATTTGCCATTTATTTTATAATTGTTTGATTTTTTTATATAAAAGAGAAAAATGAAGTTGCAAATAAATCCAGTAGTTTTGTCATCTTTAAATACGGTCCTAGATAATTTTTGTCCTTAAAATAATTTTTAAAAATTAATTTTCACATATGGAAATCCTATAAAAATTAGGATAAATAATAGATAGAATTTCAGGTTTACAGTAAAATTTTCATATCAAACCGAATAACGGTTTAGAAGTTATGTAGTTCTTTTTATTCACTGTTTTTAAAACCAGAAAACTGCCAATAAGGGTTTTTTTCGAGAGACCATAACTCTGTAATCGTTGACAAATTAAGTATTTTCAGATGTTTTGAATATTTACATCGAAATATATAGATTTTCTAAGTTTTAAGTTTTTATTAAAAATCGACATAAAATATAGAAAATTGTGTTACAATATTAAGCGACGAATCTGGACTGAATCTGTCCTGATTCGCACACTGTTTTTAAATAGGACATACCTCGAACCTCCAATCTCCATTCGTGACAAACTTTAAATTTTTAGATGGATAATTGATAGAGCTATAATTTTCTGTATATTATCTTACTTATAAACGCATGAAACAACTCAATATAGGCTTTGCAATATAACATATAGTTGCTGTCCAAAAATCTGAATTTCTGTTTTAAACGCTGATGTTAAAACGATTATAACTAGAGCTTCAGAAATCCAAATCGCGCAAATCTTAGTGTTTTGGATAATTACACTGAAAGACCTACAATTTTATAATAATTTTTGTAACCTGAAACCCGATACAAATTAACTCAAACTGTGTTCTAAAAATATGTGACGGTGCTGAACAGATTCTGATCTGGTTTGCGTGACGATACGAAAACATGTATATCTCCCAAACCGGTAGTCGTATTTAGGCGAGACTGGAACTCACTTGTGCATAACACTTAAAGTTATGTTTTCGTTTATATTCTTATTTCAAATTACTTGATTAACTAGTCGTATATATCACGTATTTATAACATTGTTTTGGATGTTACTTATATACTTATCTCATATCATGTTCTGTAATTGCTTATTTATTTTTATTTATATAACTTATAATTAAACCATTATATGCTAGAATTGACTTGATCTTGACATGACTCAATCATGAATACTTGAACCCAATATGTACATTTGGATCAACTTGCCTCGAACCATGAATACAATTGGCATGACTTGCACTTGATATAACTATACGAACTCAATCTTGAAAAATTGATATCATACATCACCTTTTGTATTCATGGATTCGATCAAGACTCATAACATTAATCATAAACTATAAACACGGGGTGTTGGGGTAGTTTGAGTATGAATCCAACGGAATCTCATGAGTCTTATTAATACAAATCATGTTGATGTGGTACCGGGCTGAAACGGTACAAATCATGTTGCTGTAATACCGGGCTGAAACGGTACAAATCACGAATTCACGAATGAGGGTCCGTGTTTCCAAGCCCCTAGATGATAGGCTTTTGGGTTTGGAATACTTCAATAACAATTGAAGTCTCGCTATTTTAGGCCCGTGATTTCTTACCCCTGGACGATAACCTTGGGTTCGAGAATACTCTTGAGATTAGTTGACATTCACACTTGAACTCACGTTAGTTGCTTTTACCCTTTTAAAGACCTTTTAGGACACTTACATTCACTTCATGTTCACTATACCTACACTCCACAGTCATGCTATACTTGTTTACTATGATTATGTTATATTTCCATGCTTACATAGTTGTCACTAACATTACCATGTTATACTTGTTCATGTTTTATTTCCATTCATACTATATCACATATCACCTTTTATATTCATTTATATACTTTCACATCCCACCTTTCTTGGGGACTTATCGAGCGCAAGTTTGCTGACGGGCATTCTACCCATTTCTTTGTTTCCTTGGAATGTTCGTCAGATAATTTAGAGATTGAGGAGATCGAACCGAGTCAGGAGGATTACTCTTAGCTTGCGGAGCAGACCAACTACTAGTTCTTTCTTTTCAGTTTTTACTTCTTGTATGCTACCTGTTTAGGTACTTTCTTTTATTCATTTTTGTTTTCAGACATCATGTATTCAGTTTGAAACTTTTGAATGTTAGGAATGTAAATATATAAAGTTGGGTTTTCATTATCATGTATTTTCCTCTTATTAGTCGAGAGGACTCGTAAGTGATTTCTCCTCCTCGTCGGTGTGCGACTTCGGAGAATGTGGCCCGTGGATAGTATACAAGAGTCATTTTGGATCTACTTGTAGGGCCACAGTGCTTAGGAAACAGGTTGATATCCTGTTACCTAAGGCTTTTCACCTTCATGAACCGTGAGGGTTTCATAAAGATATTTTTCCTTACAAGTCGAGATAAGTAAAGAGGATCTCGCAGGTGTATCCTAACGTGAAATATAGATAACCCTTATTCTTTAAGACATGGGTCTGTTAGGTTTGTGGTACTAGGGTTTTAGTCTGTGGTACCGTCGTATTGACCGATGTATTCCTCGACATGCAATCTTTAAGCTGTTGTTCGAGTAGCCTCACGACTATCGTGTCTCTGATCCCTTCTGAGTCTGGACAAGACGTATTCAAGTAATCTTCTTAGGTCATATTACCGTCGAAAGAGCAAGCGTTAGGAATTTTCCATGACACTTTTTACTTGAGATTGGGCTCAATTTGGAGCCCCGATGAGTCATAACCACTCCGCTCTGGTGTGGGATGATCTCCTATAGTTTTTTAGGCTTTATATGAGTTTCCTTCAAGACCCGAAGCTAGTAATATGTCGTTGCTTCATTTTTCTAACGATATCGCGCCGATTCTTTGCTGAAGCAGGGTAGACATCTGTAGGTCCTTCATGCTGTATGTATCACAGTTGATGTCCGGAGTTAGGTATATTCCATTACTCCATTTTTGTTTCAACCCTTGGGTCTTTTGTTAGCGTTGCATCTACATCCTGCTGGAGTGAGAAGGAACGCTGGGATAGTTTCTAGATTGTATATGAACCGTCAAGACTTGGAGCTAGGATTTTGCCGTGACTCCATTTCTATTTGACCCTTGGCTCTTTATTGACGTCGTGTCTGCACCCTGCTGGCATGAGGAGAACGTCGGGGTGATCTCTAGGCTTTAGATGTTTCCATTAAGATCTGAAGCTAGGATTTTGCCGTCACTTCACATTTATTTGATTATTGCGTCTGCATCCTGCTGAAATGAGGAAAACGTCGAGCTAGAGCTAGGATTTTTGCCATCACTTTACTTTTGTTTGTTGACGTTGCGTCTGCCCCGAGAGGGAACGTCGAGTTGGAGCTGGGATTTTGCCATTACTCATTTTTGATTTCGACCCTTGGGTCTTTTATTGATGTTACGTCTGCATCCTGCTGGAATGAGAAGGCACGTCGAGATAGTCTCTGTGTTGTATATGAACCGTCAAGACTTGGAGCTAGGATTTTACCATGGCTCCATTTTTGGTTTCGACCCTTGGGTCTTTTGTTGATGTTACGTCAGCATCCTGCTAGAATGAGAAGAAATGTCGAGATAGTTTCTAAGTTGTATATGAACCGTCAAGACTTAGAGCTAGAATTTTGCCATGGGTTCTTTTTTGTTCGACCCTTGGGTCTTTGTTGATACCGCGTCTGCACTGAGAAGGAACGTCAGGCTGATCTCTAGGCTTAGATGTTGCCATCGAGATCTGGAGCTAGGGATATGCCGTTGCTCCACTTTATTTTGGTGATGTCATACCGATTCTTTGCCGAAGTTGGGTAGACATCCAAATGGCCTTTATGCTGTATGTATCGCCATCGAGGCCCGGAGCTAGGAATATGCCATTGCCCCAATTTCATTTGACAGTTACGCCCGCACCCTGCTGGAATGAGGAGAACGTCGAGCTAAAGCTAGGATTTTTGCCACAACTCCCCTTTTGTTTATTGACGTTGCATCTGCATCGAGAAGGAACGTCGAGCTGGAGCTGGAATTTTTCCATTACTCCTTTTTGATTTGTCTCCTAGGAGCTTTGCTGACGTCACATCTGCACCATGTTGGAATGAGAAGAGCGTCGAGCTGATCTTTAGACTGTAAGTGTTGCCATCAAGATCTGGCTCTCACTTTGACGGAGCCTGATGGGAAAATATGGTTCCCTTTCTTTCATTTGTGCCCATGGATCGTATATAGGAGTAAATATGGACATACTTGCAGGGCAGAGGAAAATTTATTTTATTTTATGTTTTATTGCTGCGATGCTCTATCTTTTCCGCATTTCATATCACGAAAGTCGCGATTGCTCAATTATTTCGACTTTTTATCCGCGGTGCCCAATCATTTCGACTATTTTTAAATATTTTTACTTGCTGCTTTTTATTGCGAGTTGCCCAAACATTTCGGCTATTTTTATATGCATATTTTTTGCTCGCTGCTTTTTATTGCGAGTTACCCCATCATTTCGGTTATTTCATATACATTTTTTTGCTACTCGCTGATGTTTTTATTGCGAGTTTGGAATCTGATACCAACCTTGGCATCAATATCGCTACGAGTGGAATATTTTCAGGAGCGAATCATCATTTGCCGTGAGAGGACTTGAAGTTTGATACCTTTTTAGGCATCAACATCGCTGCAACTGGGATATTGCCAGGAGCGAATCATCATTTGCCTTAAGAGGACTTGAAGTTTGATACCTTTCTAGGCATCAGCATTTCTGCAGCTGGGATATTACCAGGAGCGAATCATCATTTGCCTTGAGAGGACTTGAAGTTTGATACCTTTTTAGGCATCAGCATCGCTACGACTGAAATATTGCCAGGAGCGACTCATCATTTGCCTTTATTGATTTGAACAAAGGTGGCTTAGCAAACAGGGTTAGGATCCTGTCGACTAAGGCTTTTTGACACTATGAGCCATAAAGATCTCATAAAGATATTTCTCCCTACGAGTCGTGAGGGCTAGGCCGACAAATGCCATTCTTTCGTCAATGGAAGTAAACAAGGAGGAAGCTCCGGAAGTAGTTCGAGAGTTTATGGATGTGTTCGAGGACATCTCGGGTTTACCGCCAAAGAGTTGTGGAGTTCGCGATTGATCTTATTACTGAAGAAGTGCCAATTTCAAATGCCTATTATCCAATGGCACCGATGGAGCTAGAAGAGGTAAAGAAATAATTACCGAATTGGTAGAGAAGAGTTGAATTCGCAGCATCAATTCACCCTGGAGAGCTCCAATTCTTCTAGTCAAGAAGAAGGATAGCAAGCGGAGGATGTGCATCGATTATCGAGAATTAAACTGGGTGACTATTAAGAACAAGTACCCGATCTCTCGCATTGGCGAATTATTCGACCAACTCAGCGGCGCGAGGGTATTCTTGTAGCTGGATTTGCGATATGGATATTATCAAGTTCGGGTGAAATCAGAAGATATTTGCAAAACAGCGTTCCGAACTCGATATGGGCATTACGAGTACTTAGTGATGCCATTTGGAGTTACTAACACACTGGTGATATTTCTGGATTTGATGAACCGAATCTTTTTACCATACCTGGACCAGTTCGTAGTAGTGTTCATTGATGATATTCTGGTCTATTCAAGGAGCAAAGAAGAGCATGCAGAACACTTGTGAATCGCACTGCAAACGTTGAGACAAGAAAGGTTATATGATAAGATGAGCAAGTGCGAGTTTTGGCTCGAAAAAATGAAGTTCTTGGGTCATGTCGTATCCGGAGATGGAATTGCCATTGACCCAGAAAAGATTGCAGCAGTTCATGATTGGCCAATTCAAAAGAATGTTGGAGAGATCAAAAGTTTTCTTGGGCTTGCCAGATATTATAGAAGGTTTATGGAGAATTTCGTTCGAATAACTGAACCATTGACCAAGCTAACACGAAAGGAGGTACCGTTCGTATGGACGAAGAAATGTGCGTCGGCTTTTGAAGCGTTGAAGCAAAGATTGACCACCGCTCCTATCTTGACAGTGCCAGACGGTTCCGGAGGGCTGGTTATTCACATTGACGCACCTGGGAAAGGCTTATGATGTGTTCTAATGCAGCATGGGAAGGTCATAGCTTATGCATTGAGATAATTGAAGACTCATGAGAAGAACTACCCAACTCACGATTTGGAGCTAGTAGCAGTGATATTTTCTTTGAAGATTTGGAGACACTACTTATTGGGCGAAAGAGTAGAAGTATTTGCTGATCACAAAAACCTAAAGTATGTGTTCACACAGAAAGAGCTCAATATGAGACAGCGTAGATGGTTGGGGCTGATGGCTGACTATGATCTTGATCTAAAATACCATCCGAGGAAAGTTAATGTAGTGCCGGATGCTCTAAGTCAGTTGCCAGCAATATGGATGTTAAATGCACAGAAGGAGATTATAGCTGATTTTTAGAGATTCGAGTTGGAGATTGTACTACCGCATTCTTCGGGACAGTTAATACAGTTGCAAGTACAGTCATCCATGATCGATAACGTTAAAGCAGCGCAATCGCACGATCCAAGGTTGCAGAAGTTTCGAGAAGAAGTAGAAGCGGGACTTTAAACGGACTTGTTAATCCATGAAGATGGTTCGTTACGATATGGCAGTCGTCTATATGTGCCTAAAGGAGATGTTCATGAAGAAGTCATGAAGGAGGCTCATAGCTCCGTATATTCCGTACATCCGGGAGGCACAAAGAGTACTGAGATTTACGACAACATTTCTGGTGGGAAGACATGAAAAGAGAGATTGCTCGGTATGTATCGAAGTGCTTGGTGTGTCAGCAAGTCAAGACTGAATTTTAATGGATAGCTGGTTTGTTGCAACCACTTCCGATTTCTCAATGGAAGTGGGAACATATAACCATGGATTTCGTGACAGTGTTACCACGGAGTCCAAAGGGCAATAATACAGTTTGGATGATTGTTGATCGATTGACCATAGCAGCTCATTTTATACCGTTTCAAGTTGGTCAATCGATAGAGGCTTTGGTAGAACGGTACATGCAGGAGATTGTGAGATTGCATGGAGTACCTGTGAGCATTGTTTCCGATCGTGATACGTGATTTTTATCGCACTTTTGGAGGAGTCTACAGGAAAGTTTGGGGACTTGCTTGAAGATTAGCATAGCCTATCATCCTCAGACAGATAGCCAGTCTGAACAATGATCCAAACTCTTGAAAATATGTTGAGAGCATGCATGTTAGACTTCAATAGTTCATGGGAGGATCATTTGCACTTGGTGGAGTTTTCTTATAATAACAGTTTTCAGGCGACTATACAGATGACTCCATTCAAAGCATTATACATCGTAAGTGTCGCTCGCCCGTCTGCTGGGACGATGTTGAAGAAAGAAGATTATTGGGACCGGATCTTATTGTGCAAATAGTGCAGAAAGTCAACATGATCCGAAATCATTTGAAGATGGCACAAGATCGATAGAAAAGTTAGGCTGATACAGAACGAAAACCTCTGGAGTTCGCAGTTGGTGATCTTGTATTCCTAAAGATATCACCGACCAGAGGAGTGATTCGATTTGGTAGTCGAGACAAGCTTAGTCCTCGATTCTTAGGGACTTTCGGTATTATCGAGCGCGTTGGAGAAGTAGCTTATTGATTGGCTTTACCACCATCCTTGGCGAATGTTCATGACGTGTTCTATATATCTCAACTTCGCAAGTATGTTCGAGATGAGACGCACGTCTTAGATCACTCGGAGCTAACAGTAAAGAAGGATTTAACATATGAAGAACGACCAATGGCGATAGTGGATCGACGAGACAAATTCCTCAAGAACAAGGTTATCTCTTTACTATTTGTTTCATGGGGTAATCGTTCACACGGAGAA
The DNA here is from genome assembly GCA_030015575.1 of Agapanthus africanus. NCBI lineage: Eukaryota > Viridiplantae > Streptophyta > Magnoliopsida > Asparagales > Amaryllidaceae > Agapanthus > Agapanthus africanus. The sequence continues at coordinate 151,512,638 of JASDDO010000014.1, forward strand.
TCTATTTGCAAACATGAAGACGAAATCCGACATAAGTTTCCACACCTCTTTTCTTATATCCGTGTTTTCTTGTCTTTTCTTGTTTCGGGAATTTCGATGACGAAATTCTTTTGTAGTTGGGTATAATGGAACACCCTAGTGCATTTGTTTTGGGTGCGGATAATGCATTTGGTAACCGTGGTTAGCATCCGACCCGACCCGCATGTTTGAAACCCATTATAGTTCAAGATTACGTTATATATTTGCTAGTACAGAGGATCCGTGCACATCTAAATTCGATACACACTTATATGATATATTTATCCGCATATCTTTTAAATAATACAAATAATAGCTAGATAATATATTTTGATATCTAGCATGGTATGTTATCATACCCCATATCATATGTTTGCATCCATATATCATGTTCATGTCCAGATTGATAAAACAGACTCGTTTGGATCACTATATTTACGTAGATCCATACTTGGGGGTATGCATTTTTTTAACCGGATATCGCATTATGGTTTTAGCATGTACGTATATTCTCCATATTTTAAAACAAGATTTTTAGAAGAGACCCGGGTATTTTTTGGAGTATTTTGATATTAGCTGTATAATCCAAAAAAATATATTATAATATTTTTAAAAACTTAAAACCTATACTAAGTGAAATAATATTATATATATATAACTAAATTTATTATCATAATTCCTATTCTCTCTCTCACAGATTCTCTTTCTACCCCTCTCTCTCCCATATATATATATATTAAACTTAATATCTAAACAACACCTCTCTCTTTTCTTCTTCTTTCTTTCTTCTTTATATTTCCCTCATGACGAGAAATCGAGCTCTAAGCATAGCCCCTCACCTCGCCGTCGACCTTCCATCGTCGTCACCACCACCCTGTCACCCTCATCACAACCTCTTCCGCTACCACCTCCTCTCTTTTCTCCATCCCTGAGAACCCAAAACCCCTGACAACGCTAACCTAAGAACCCCGACGTTGCTCCCTCACCGCCGATCACCTCACTTTGTCGCCACCCTCATCACCACCTTCACCACCTCAGCTTCCTCCATTCCCTCTTCATACCCAAGCACTCTGCACACCCATCTCCGCAACCCACGACCCCTTGCAGCAACCTCCCACGACCCAACCCCTCGCCGGAGACTTCACCGTCGTCACCCCCTTCACTGCCTCACCTCTCTCTCCTCTTCCCGACACCACAAACTACCACCACCATCGACCCTCATCACCTTCCCGATGCCAACCACCACACCCTGCACTCCCTCGACGACCATAACAACACCCGAGTAACCCACTGCCCTCGTCGTCGACAGCAGCCCATCATCACCGTCGTCTTCTTCTCTATCCTCTGTCCCCAGAAACCGAACCAAGCAGCCACCCCCCATTCCTCTTCTTCCTTCGTTCTTTCTTTCTTTCCTTTTCTTTTCTTGCATTCTTGTTTTCCCGGCCGTCTCACCGGAGTTGCACGAGTCACCGATGATCCGGACGACCCAGTCACCATCATCATCCAGCCCAATCATCACGTCACATCACTGATCAGCCAGGTCCAGTCCTGCACGCGTGAGATGCATCGCGACGTTAATCCGACATTGGACGTAGCATCTTTATCCCGTCGTGAGATCTGATCAGGCAAGCTTTAACTTGCAACATGCTAGGTTATTATATCGATATCCATATAAATAAAAATAGTGCATGTATTTTATTATGCAGCAAATATTATAGATTTACAGTTTAACAAGTATCCGTTCGTATCCGTACTGACAATAGCATATCTAGTTGCATGCCGAAACATCATGATGTCATTATAATATTACATTAGTACAACATGTTATTTAGTTTGCATCATATATGGTAATGAACGTATACTAGTTATTACAGATAGATACATATGCATCCTTGCATTAGCCGTGTTTCGATACTGGTTACAGTTTCACATTGGGTATCTATTTGGTTGATACGCATCACATGATATGTTCACGACATACTACTTGACTTGTTACTTGGATCTTGTTACTAATGCTAACAATATTGACGTGTTGTCCTGAAGAACGTGACTTGTTGTCTGCATAGATAAGAACCGTACATACTTGATCCTGTGTTGGCATTAGATCTATATTGGCAATACCTGACTTGAACACAAATCTGGGGGAAAAGGGGAAATCAAAAATGTAACTGAAACGTAACTTAATAGAATATTATTACTTGTTTGCCGTTTTTCCAGGCGTTACGGAATACTTACTTGCTTGTCGTTTTTCGGGGCGTTACGGAATAATCATTACTTGTTTTCTGTTTTTCCGGGCGTTACGGAATAATTATTTGTTTGCCGTGTTTCTGGGCGTTATGGAATAAATACTGTTACCATGGTCCCATGGGGAATGAACGGGATATATATTGTTGGGTTATGATGAGGATTACATTAAATTGATTTCAAAGACTTTTAAAATAAATAACCTAGAAGCACAGTTTTAGAATACACATAACACACCGATACATACACATACCTTACTGTTTCATATTTGTGTTATTCATTTATATTCATGTTTGATTATATCGTTATATCCTGGTTATTACTGTTATTTGATATCTATGACACACTGACGTCTGGATTTTGCATGTCCCAGTTCCTCTACCTTTATTGCAGGCAGATCAAGAATATTTTAGCAAACAAGCTGAGAAATGAGGAGCGAGCTATTTAGTTTAGACTCTTATTTTATTTATTTCAGTAGTTTTATTTCTTTTGATGTGAGCTTATACTGGGACATGTTTCAGATATTGTTTATTGGAGCTTGATTCGTTTCCGCTTATACCTTTTCTTAACTCTATTTACTGTGGCAAATGGACATGTACTAGATAGATTTTATATTTTACTATTCTTGATATCTTATAGAAAGCCATAATGTGACTGTGGAGGGATGATTCCTAACCACAGGTAGCATGGTTGGTTCTGTCACATGCCGTAGTCTGCGCATTTTGAGAAGCGTGGCATGACATTCTACAATGCTCTCCTGAAAGTACCCGAGCACCGGGACGAGACTGTCATCACCGCTTTGAGATCTGATCTTAGGCACATAGAGTGGCTCCGCTCTTTTGCATTGGTGCAACCTAAGACTATGGCTAATGTAAAAGTCTGTACCGAGCGGGAAATCCAACTTGAGCCTGAGGTGAACGCTAACCTTCCTCGCGGAGACCGGACAGACCGAAAGAAACAGGACCGAGAGGAGAAGAGAAAGACCGATCGTCCGAAACCCTATTCACTGAGGTTTCATGAGTACACTCCTCTGAATGTCTCTCAGGCTGAGCTGCTAGAGGAAGCAAAGAGCGATATATTCTTCAAACCTTCGCCCATGATACAAAGGACGGGCAAGCAACTCCGCGGCCCATACTGTCCCTTTCATCGGTCATAAGGACACCCGACCGAGAACTGCAAACAGCTCCGCGATTATATCAAGGAGCTGATCCGCTCTGGTCACCTAGAAAAGTACATGCGAGACAAACATCAAGCAAATAAGGAGCAAACGGACCAACCTTCAACCGGAGTGTTGACAGTCGGACAGATCATGGTAGTTTCTGTTGCCTCGACTTCGAGCAACGAGGACACCCACCGTATTCGGTCGGTCAAAACTTTAGGTACTCCCCCTCCAAGAAGTGAAAGAAAGATGCTCCCATCACCTTCACCGATAAAGACCTTCATAGAATATCCGTCCCGCATAATGACCCCCTGGTGATCATGGCCCGGGTAAATCGGTGCGAAGTTAGGAGAATCCTCGTTTACTCAGGAAGCTCGACGGATATCCTATTTTATGACTGCTTCTAGCATATGGGGTTAAACCCATCCGATCTCGAACCGGCTTCACACGTTCTTTCTGGGTTTACTAACCACTCTGTCCAAGCTGAGAAAACGATCACTCTCCCTTTCAACATTGGGGAGGCCGGAAGAACCCGAACAATGTCGGTGAGTTTCCTCGTCGCCCGGGTTCCTTTATCTTATAACATCCTTCTGGATCGCCCCACTTTAAACGCCCTCCAAGCTCAGATTTCGATCTACCACCTCATGCTCAGATTTCGATCTACCGGGCCTACGGAGATCAGCAAATCGTCAGGGTGTGTCTCGCCATGACAGTGCCCGTGGACAAAGAAGTTAATCTGTCCAAAGGACCGTGTGATCTTCAGGAATCGCTGGATACACGTGATGACAAAAAGGAGATCAAGGGTTCCCTAGTGGAGGCTTTGTTTGAGGTCCCCCTCAAGGAGAGAGACAACAGCCGAACTGTCCAGATCGGCTCCCTCTTGACTGGAGAAACTCGGGACAATCTTATCCAGTTCCTCTGAAACAACTCCATCGTGTTTTCTTGGACTCCTGCGGACATGCCTGGGACGACCCCAAGGTGATCTCCCACAAGCTTGGAGATGACTTGAAAGCCCGGTTGGTCGGACAAAAGAAATGAAGTTTCGCGCCTGTCAAACAGAAGGCGATTGAGGAGGAAGTGGACCGACTGCTCGCGGCAGACTTCATCAGGAACCTGGACTACTCGACTTGGCTAGACAACGTAGTCATGATCAAGAAAGCAAATGGGAAGTGGCGCATGTGTGTCGATTTTACCAATCTGAACAAGGCCTACTCAAAAGACAACTACCCGCTCTCTCGAATAGATCAGCTGGTGGACAACTAAGACGATCACGACCTACTGAGCTTCATGGATGCCTTCTCCGGCTATAATCAAATCCGGATGAACCCAGCCGATGAAGAGCTCACCACCTTCACTACCGATCGAGGGGTCTACTGCTATAAGGTAATGCCCTTCGGTCTCAAAAAAGCTGGGGCAACATACCAACGGCTGGTCAACAAGCTGTTCAAACCTCAAATCATAAGGAATTTGGAAGTCTACGTCGATGACATGCTCGTGAAATACACCCAGTCAGCCGAGCATACCACGGACCTTGGCGAGATCTTTGAAGTCCTCCGAAAGTACAAAATGAAGTTAAATCCAGCCAAGTGTTCTTTCAGCGTCACGGTCGGAAAGTTCCTCCGATTCATGGTCACCCACTGAGGAATCGAGGCTAACCCGGAGAAGATCAAGGCCATCATTGACAGGACGATGCCTAAGTGCAATGTAGAAATCATGCGACTCACAGGCATGGAGGCCACTCTGAGACTATTCTTGTCCAGATCCGGCGAAAAGTGTCTACCTTTCTTCAAAGCCTTAAGGAAGATCCCCGGGTTCGAGTGGCCCGGGGAGTGTTAAATCTCCTTCAAGCAGCTCAAGGCTCATCTGTCGACGCCACCACTTCTCACCCGACCAGCCGAAGGAGACGAGCTGCTGTTGTACCTGGCCGTCTCCGACCAGGCATCCATCTCCGTACTCATCACAGAATCCGAGGGGATATAGAGGTCGGTCTACTACGCCAGCCACGTTTTTAATGACACGGAGACCAGGCACCCGGCCATCGAAAAGATAGTCCTAGCGCTCGTCGTCGCCTCCAGAAAACTTCGGCACTATTTACAGGCTCATACAATCATCGTTCTCACCAATCGACCCCTAGGGAACATATTCGATTCCCCCGAGTCGTCGGGCCGCTCGGAGAAGTGGAGATGGGAGCTGTCACAATTTGACATTCGATACCAACCAAGGCAAGCCATTAAAGCCTAAGCCCTCACCGATTTCATGGTCGAATGCACCATTCCCAACAGAGAAGAAGCATCGATGCGAGATCCAAACCTACAACGCTCAATCGAAGAAAAGCTCGGTCCGATTCCGGACTGGCTACTCTATATGGACGGTTCCTCCACAGAGGAAGGAAGTAGGGCTGGGTTGGTCATCCGCATCCCCAGTGAAGCCAAGATAGAATATCCTCTGCGATTCGACTTCAAGGACTCAAACAATGCCGCGGAATATGAAGCCTTATTGGCCGGCCTACGAATCACCTTGGGGTGGGGCTAAAGAAAATTGGAATTTGCAGCGATTCCGTGTTGGTCATCGGCCAAGTGACCGAATGATTCGAAGCCCAGGAACCTCTAATGATGAAATACCTCACTGAGGTGAAAAGGCTATAGAAAATTTTTGACAAAGTTCAAGTGGAGCAGGATCCCCGAAGCATGAACGTCGAAGACGATGCCTTAAGCAAGCTCGCCTTCTCTTATTTGGCTAATCATAAGAGGAACATCCTCCTTGAAGTCCTACCATGGCCCAGCATCGAAGATAAAGAAGTAATACACAAGGTCTACACTACTCAAGGGAATATCCCAGATTGGAGAAAGCCCATAATGGAGTTCCTCAAGGATGGAATGCTCCCCGAGGACTGAATGGAAGCGCACTGGCTTCGCATAAAAGCTCGCCACTTCATATGGAGCAAAGGAAAGTTATACAAAAAATCGTACACCCAACCTCTACTCAGATGCATCGATTCCGACGAAACTGAGTACGTTCTCTAAGAGATACACGAAGGAGTTGGAGGCGCACATCAGGGGGCCCGCAATTTACTTCAAAAGATGCTGCTACAGGGGTATTATTGGCTGACTATCCACAATGACGCAGAAAAGCTCATACGAAGATGCAAGGCGTGCCAACACTTCGGTAGCGTTCCTTGGTTACCAGCTATAGAGCTAACGCCGCAGACCTCCTCTTGGCCATTCACACAGTGGGGGATTGACATGATTGGTCAACTCTGCACTGGTACAAGGGGAAAAAATATATCCTCGTCACCGTAGGCTACTTTACGAAATATGTTGAAACCACGCCGATTAGAAAACCGGATGCTACCTCCACAATGAAGTTCCTGCAGAACATTGGAATCGTCCGATTTGGAATTCTAAGGTGCATCATCACTGACCACGGAACCAACTTCGAAAATGACAAAGTTAGAGAATTCTGCAGTGACTACCACATACTAATGAAGTTCTCCGCGGTCGCTCATCCCCAGTGCAATGGGCAAGCCAAGGTAGCAAACCGAGGTATCATCCGGGGTCTCCGAGCCCGTCTAGAAGGAAGACATGACGGATGAGTCGAAGAACTGCCCCGGGTATTATGGGCATTGCGTGCGTCAAAGAAAACACCCACGGGGGAAACCCCGTTCAGTCTCTGTTATGGCACCGAGGCAATGGTTCCTGCAGAAACCGATCTACCTAGATATCAAGTCGAACACTTCGACGACGAAGCCAATGTATTAGCCCTTCGAAGAAAGCTGGACATCTTGCTGGAAAAGAGGGATTGGACGCAAATAAGGAAGGCCGCATATCAGCAACAGACCGCCCCGTATTACAATTCTCGGGTCAGGCAGTGATCATTCAAAACATGAGACTTAGTCTTCCGACGCAACGAATTTAATGACCAAAGGAAGCTGCATAAGTTCTCCCTAAAGTGGAACGGCCCTTTCCTCATGACCGAGGTATTGCTCAGAGGAGCATACCGCCTTTAAGACTCTTTAGGACGAGCCCTTTTGCGGCCGTATACCACCGAAAAACATAAATTGTATAGATGAATTTGTACCCTCTCGAATAATGAGATTTCTACTTTTCTATCATTTGAACTTGCTTTTGTTTCCAAACTATGCCCTCATGCGAGTAGCTCCCTGCTTGGTTCTGAAGTCGGCGGACAACTTTATGCCCATCGCACCCATTCACAGCGGGATGATTCCTGCCCGGCCAAACCCGTGAATCCTAAGCCCTCTCACGAGTCAACAGGTTGTCTCTAGCCCGGCATGGAGGCAAGGAGAGTACGCCACGCCAGCCATTTACTCAGGTGAATAAAGCCCATAGGTAACCGACCTAAGGATCGGAAGAAGGGCACCGATCTACCTACACTTGGAAAAATAAAAGCAAGAAAGTTCGACGATTCTAACTCTCCAAGCAAAGAAAAATTTATTAATAAGAGGTATTTATTGATAAGAGGTATTCTCGGCTCCTCAGCCTTATAAAAGCACCCGGGGTTCGCAAAAAAAAAAGACGAAAATTGCTTCTTAACGATTACAGCAGAGGAGGAAGAGGGTCTTGAAAGCATTGATCGTGGTACTCAAAGTAGAGATCTGACAGCCGAGCCCAGGCAGCGTTCCATCTCTCTCTCTGCCAATACCTATGGAACCGAGCAGCTACGGTTCCGTCAGGGACTCCCGCCGTCAAGCATGAAGCTATGATCAACCTCTGTAGGAAATATCAGCGCTGGATATCTATCAAGAGGCCTCGCCTGCTCTTCTAGATTAGGCCCAACTCCTGGGCCGTGCGTATCTTGTCGACGGCCTCCTCCAGTGCTTTTTGGGACAACGCCTTGAAAAGGCCGAGGGAGGATCTCCAAATCGTATAGATGAGCACCTGTAGGAGAGAAGATCGACGTGGGAGTAACCGCCCGTAATGATGCTCCAACCGACCTATCATGGCCTCGTATGTCGCCTCGGAACTGTCAAAGTCATAGTGGTAGATGTTATTGTGTGTTACGATATCTCAGATGTTGTACGTATTGTCGGCCATTAGAAAACAATAGACTATGAAGATCGGAAGAAGAAAAAGGGGAGGAGACAGAGACAACTAAAAGCAAATCGACAGGAGTGCCTAAGAGGGGGCTAAGGCTTCTCTATTTATAGCCTCAATGAAAATTCCTTAATGGTCAAGATTCTCTCCCGCCAAGGCGCGAATTATGGAGTATCACATCCATTCGATGAAACACCGCCACGCAGCACCCGGCCATTGGCCGCCTCCTTTTCATGCGGATCTAGGAAGATAGAACGATACTGTGAGGAGATTCGCATGGATTTTAAGATACCCGCTATGAGCCATGTGGCACCGGGGATCAGGTAGGCATAAATATCAATGTCATGGCAATCCTACCTTCCAGTGGCCAATTCACAGCGATTAGACTCCTGCTCGGTCCAAACTGTGGATCGGAAGCCCTCTCATGAGGCTGCTGGATAGCTTCCTGCCTGGCTAATTTGCAACGAGTAGATTCCTACTCGGTCTAAACTGTAGATCGGAAGCCCTCTCACGAGGCAGCTGGTAGCTTCCTGCCTGGCCAATTCACAGCGAGTAGACTCCTGCTCGGTCTAAACTGTGAATCGGAAGCTCTCTCATGAGGGCGCTGGGTAGCTTGTTGACCGGCCAATTCACAGCGAGTAGACTCTTACTCGGTCCAAATTGTGGATCAGAATCCCATTCACGAGGCCGTTGAGTATCTTTTTGCCCAGCAAATTCACAGTGAGTTGACTCCTGCTCGGCCCAAACCAGTGAATCATAATCCCTTTTACGAGGCTGCCGGGTAACTTCCCGCTCGGCCTAAATGGTGGATCCTAAGGCCTCACATTAAACCAGCAGGAAGATCTCTACCGGCGTGCATACTCAAATTAGGCAGACTCCTGCATAGCCCAAGTAAAGAAAGCTTGCCTACGGTCGATAGCCGGCCCAACTCTAATTCCACTCAAATCCGAAAAGGGGATAACACCGAGCTTTGCTAAGGTCAGTCCGAGTTCCTAAGAGTTTCCAAAAGACTCTGGCCTATCCACACTTGGAAAAGTAAAAATAAAAACAAGACTTTCCAATCAGACACACCTCAGATGAGCAAAAATATTTCATTAATTTCTAAATTATGTACAAGGTATTATGAGCTCCTCAGTTGTACAAAATTGCTACAAATTGCCCAGAGGCTTAACAAAGAGAGAGAGCAGGAAGAGCGGCGACTTCAAGTCATCTTCTCGGTTAAGGTCTCCTCGCCGTCCTCCTGCTCGGCGCTTCCGCCTTCCTTCTTTCTCCCGCTCGTCTGCTCGGCGCCTCCGCCGGCCTGCTCGGTACCTCCGCCTTTTGGCTCCTCCTCCAAAAGGGGGTATGATTCATTCTATGTGATTGTGTGTGTAGTAACCGCAATCAATAACGGTGTCGTGTGTAGCTAGCTGAGATAGGTACGGGCCATTCTCAGGGATGCGTAGAATTTCTAATCTTGCTTTAGACGAGTTGATTCGAATAAAAGAATAGGGAGAATAGTTGTAGATCCTAAATTTATGTTAAACACGGATGTAGAATATATAAGAAGAAGGGGGTTGTAGGGTTCGTTAGGATTTAGTAGTCATGGATGAATACTAAAAATGACTCCTTTTATCTTTTGATAGATTTAAAACTAGATTGATAGTGATGAATGAGAATTAGGATTCTTGGAAGAAACTAGGGTTTCCCCACTATTGACCCTTGTCCCTTCATTGATATCTATTCATTTCTAGCTCTTAATAAAACAATTGTTAATTTGATCTCAAATCGCGATCAAGACTATCAATAAATTGATAGCGCTCCCGATTAGGATGTTAACGATTCTTTTGCTAAAATTTATAAACTTCATAAAGTTTAAAAGAAGTTAAAATATTTTCTCATCTATTGTTCTACCCTAATCTTATTATGGTTCATGTCATAGAAGCCTAAGAAGCATCATACACAGAAGATGCACATAGTGGAGATGCGCATGCTTCGTTGGATGTATGGTAACACTAGAAAAGATAAGGTGCGAAATGAGGATATTCGTACAAAAGTTGGTGCCGCACCTGTGGAGGAGAAGATGCGGGAAAACCGGCTAAGATGGTTTGGTCATGTGCGGCGCAGACCTATGGAAGCACCAGTACGACGAATAGATACTCTCGATATGGGCAATGGAAAAAGGGCAAAAGGGAGACTGAAGAAAACATGGATGGAGGTGATACGAAACGATATGGTTGCCAAAGGACTCAATGAAAGTATATTGTTCGATAGGAGTGAGTGGAGGCAGAGGATTCATGTGCTGGACCCGGCGTGATTCTCATGTTGGTTCATGTAGCCTACCCCATATGCTTGGGATAAAAGGCTCAGTTATTGTTGTTGTTGTTGTTGTTGTTGTTGTTCTACCTTAATCCTACGAACCCTATCAAGCGGAGAATTACTCGCGCATGATGGAGATAGAAAAAGAAAGGATAGAGAAGGAATTCATAATGCGGAAATTAAATACGAACTAATTAAACTAATGATCTATCTTTATTAATCAATTTCACATGTAAAATTATTCAAGTTTAGATTACAAGAGGAAGAAGAAGTTTCTCTCGATCTCTGCCTCGTAGGAAGTAGATGTTCTGTCGAATTTCACGTCGCCTTATCACGTCAAATCGCGGACATGTCATGGATCACTTGTTATTTGACGGTGATTTGCTTCGTGTAAAAGATGATGCTTTCTAGTTTTAACCCTCGGTCCTTTATATAGCCCTGGAAGAAGAAACCCTAGATACATAATATGGTTATTTGATGATGCAATCCTTCCCAAAAAATCCCAAACACTAACTCCTTAGAACGGCGGTGGATCCGCCGCAATATTCATGCTTTGGCCGCGGAACCGCGGTGGGTTGGAGGGATCATGGTTCCAAACTCTGGGACCTTCTCATAGTGACACGTGGAGATTTATGTGATGTCTGGATTCTTCAAATCTTATCCGAGTCTCTGCCAGTATTGATTTTATGATTTAATTAAACTTCATCGGCAGTTTTTTATTCCCGACATCTCGATATCCCGATCTCCTGACCTAAGCCAAAGCTTGCACAAAATCTCTATGAATAATATTAGTAATATTTGTTATAGAGATATAATCTTAATCATTTTATATGGTAATAAATTTTTAAGCAAATTGATAAAGATTATTTGATATGATATGCATAATAAAAATATTATATAAATATTATATGCATATATTTTCCTTCATAATATTAATTATAATATATAAACATATGGTAAATAGTATTTTGCAGATAAACCCAAATATGTTCTATATTTATAATAAACACCTTTAAATATTTAAGAAAAGTAAGGAAAATATTATATCAAATGTGCGATATTTTCGACTGAACAAATACCCCCAAACTTAACTTTGATCGTCCCGAGAAAACTATTTATTCAAGAGAGAGAGAAAAAAGAAAAACCTAAGTAGTATACTTTCGTAGGCAACATGATTGCACTGAGCACGTGCAACAAGCCGTTAAACCTCTAGGTGTCCCTAGTAGGAGGAGTGTTGTCTCCTGAGGGTTTTTTAGCAGATTACACCCACAAAGTCCTATAATAAAAGAAAGAAAATGAAAGTTACGTACAAAGATAAGAACTATAAAAGAAAGAATTTGAAAATAAGAGTTTCCAACTACACCGGTTTTTCAGTTGCCATGAGTCCTATCTTAATGGTCGTGAAAAAATATTAGAAATCACACCATCCCTCAATAAAACATCGCATTTAGTCTTCCTCCCTGCCTTTCTTCTAAATATTGATCATATACCCCTACGTGTGTGTAAAATACATCTATACACTTAGAGAATTCAATTCAAGTTATTATATTCTTGTTCATCTTCCAAAGTACTTTATAGTCGGTGAATAGTTTCAAATAAAATTACTCACACATCCTTCACGCGACCGTTAATACTTCTTGAGATACTAACCGACCGATTACCAAATGTGCTCGCTCATTTAGGCGTAATTCCTCGTTTTGCAACACCTAAGACTTAGCAGTGGCTCCCAAACCAGTTGGTCTAATGCACTAGGTGATAAAGCACCCTCGCTATATTTTTTATGCTGCCTTAAGTAATTACAAAACCAGTATTCATTTTTTTCACCAATTTTTTATTCATATTTTTATTTTCCTTCATACTAAGACTTTTAGGCAAGGGCATTTCAAGGTATTCTCTACTATCCCAAGTTTCAAGATGTGTGCAAGTGCGTATAGTAACGTATCAACGTTCAAATGTTTGGAATTAAGAATATGGACTATTTTTCAGATTTATTTTTATCCTTAGATTAGCAAATTTCCTTCATCTTACTAACCCTTGGGACAATGGCTCATAACTATTTATTACTAGCTTTGTTTAAGAAAATATCTAACTTTCTTGCTTTTCTCATACTATTTTTATCTTTCATATGTAAATTTTCACTTTCAAATTTTCGTTATCAAAATTTTTTTGTGCTTATATATAGTATAATGCAAAATAATGCGTGAATAAGCACAAATCTCCCCCAAACCTTTTTGCAGCAGTGTCCTCACTGATGTCATCTGTTAAGCTTACAAAAACTGTAGACTTAGGAGGAAAAGTTAGTAACGGGGACATGAAATAATGACAGTGAAATCCTCCCCCAGACTTATTTTTGGCTCATAATTTTGTAAAATTTAATTTCTTTCAAGAGCCAAAATATATCCTCCCAAACTTGAGTGAAACCGTATTAAGTATTTTAAAATTATAAGAGGGGGGTAAAAGTTATTGGTCAATATAAAGCTTTACAAAGACCAAAATTCAACACCAACCATTCAAAACTTTTATCAATGCAGCACCAAGGTTGGTAGAAGATCATATTATATGTAGACAAGAAGAAGTGGGGAGGAGATAAGAGGTGGTATGGTTTACATCTCGGTTGACAGAGACGAAACAGTGATGGTGAACGAAAACGAGAATGTGAATGATTAGGAATGGGAAGAATAGTCACATTCTCATATGGGATAAGAAAAAATGGTGGTTGTTCAACTTTTTTGGGTAGAGGTTGATTAATCACAAAATCCGTGTCGTTTAGGAATGCGAGTTCGTCGGTAAAAATATCTTCGAAACTTTCATCGATGGTCCGATTGAACATTTCAATGTCAATAAGTGTCACGCCAGAACTCAACACACTTGATTTGTTAAAAATTATGGAGGTAGGAGCCTTGAAAAACTCATCTACCTCATTCTCAAAGAGGTCTAAATCAAGTGGTCTTTCAAGAATTATAGAACTCGAAATGTCGGATTGTAATTCATCAACACTCGCTAAATGTAAATGAAGATTAGAAGAAGAACCAAAGAAAATGGGTGATGAAATGGGTAAACGAATTTGTGTGTCGAGCATTATTGAACCAGATGTGGGAAATAAATGATGAATATCGTTCTGCTTTTCGGTCACGCATTTAGCATCAATTTCCAAACGCATATGGGGTTCAGGAAAAACAGTTAATGGTTCGAGATGATGTTCACACGGAAAGGACATGATGAATTGGTGAGAAAAACTCATCCAAAACCGTGGGTTCATCATCCAAAATATTTCTAGCGTCAATATCCTCAATCAAGTGAAGGTTAAAATTCTTAGATACCTCATCAAAAGCTTGATTTTCAATCAATTTCGGTTCTAGAGTAGAGGTGTAGAGATCAAAAGGATTGGGTATGGTTTCACTTGAAATGGACCCTTCACAATCGGGTAAATCAAACACTACAAAATCACACAACTCATCAAACCTTCTACCTTCAATTGGTGAATCATTTGGTGTACTCGATAGATTTGTGAAACTGGAGTTGTGGATTTCAATTTGGGATGGGGAGGTTTGATTTGGAAGGGTGTACTGCTCTCTCACTACCCAAATTCTCAATTTGTCCTATTGTCATATCATACATTGAAATTTTTTGAGCTAGTTGGAAACTAGTTGCTCGTTCGTTGGGTTGTATAAGGGCGGCCATGGATGCATTCAATTCCTTTATGTGGCGGCGCGACGCTACCCAAAATTTTTCCACTGTCCGTTCAAGACTAGACATGGGTCGGTAAGGGGTTTTGGCAGAAGATTGAAATTCTTGTGGATAGGTAAAACTCCCAGATGACTGTTCAGAAGAAATGTCTAGAGAAGGTGTAAAATTTGGGTAGGATTGATAAGAATCGAATTGTTGTGAAAATTAGACAGGAGTAGGATCAACATTGTGATAAGAAGAATATTGATATTGGTTGGTTGGTTGGCGACTGGCAATAGATGTCATATACGCCGCAAAACGAGTAGCAATATCTTCCATAGAAAGTGATAGTGTTTGTTGTCCTAACGGTTTGACCGGATTGAAACTTTGGTTTTTAGCCCTCGCCATATGCTCAGTGACGGACATGCGTTTAGGAGTTTCCTCACATGCTTTAAATGGAGTATCAACATAAGAAGATGTAGAATTTTGATGCGGTTGATAGGACCTGGAGTGAGGTGTCCAACTGTTTTTTTCCGCTTGCTCTATCCGATCTCTTAAAAACATGGTAGAGTCAGAATTTTAACCAAAGCAATTACGAAAACAAGAAATATCCGGTTCTGGATAGCAAAGCTCAGCAAGAGTTCGTCTGTTTGGGTTACCCATTATAAGAAGGAAAGAGGAAAGAGAAAACGGAAAGATTTAAGCACTAGTTGGATTGTTTTGCTTTGAAAGTGGGACTTGAGGGTTGACTCAGCAAATCACAAAATGCACAAACAAACCCTAAAACTAAGCTCTCCTAGGTCAAGCACTAGACCGCTCCTAGACTTCCAAAAGGTAAGCCACATGATCAATTCTCTACCACCTCTTTATTACTCTTGTGGCCAGGTGGGTGCCAGGTGAGTGAGAGGTATCCGCTATACGAATCACCGAAAATAGCGGACCTAATTAAGTAACCACTTTCCAAGTCACGCTTGCCTAGACACCACAAAAGTAATGCGGATAAGCGATAGATTACCCACGACCCTCCTCTGTCCTAATTAAGCCCGACGGTCCTTAGAGTCTTGGTCTAGATATTTTTAAATTAATATAGGGTTATGCAGATGCTTGTTTTGTGATTTGTGGGGCTTAGGAAGGGTGATGAAATCCCTACCTAATCAGAATTATGGTCTTGCCCTTTAAAGTCCGTATTAAAAATATGCAAAAACAAACCGCAAAACAAAACATGCAAAAAGATTTTTGAGTGGCAATATTTTGCAAAGAATCCTGCAGAAAAATATATTATAGGATTTTCAGAGGAGAGAGAGAGAGAGTTGAGGAATATACCAAAGAAGTTTGGGGGCACAACTCCCCATATCCGTCACGGTTTCGCCGCCAAGACTACCTTTTTGCCACGGTTCCGCCACGTGAATGAGGGTTCATTGTTCAATTTTTTCTACAGTGTCTGCCTAGCTCCTCTGGACCTCTCTGAAAGTCTCTGAATCATTATCTCCTCGCTACAGTGACTCCAGATTCCATCGTAAAAATCGCACACTAATCGTTAAATACACAATTTGCTATTTTATTTTATTTTTATGATATGGATCGAATAAGAATGCAACACGAATAGTAAAGAAAAAAAATTACGCACGTATCCCCGGCAACGGCGCCATTTGATTGATTCTATGTGATTGTGTGTGTAGTAACTGCAATCAATAACGGTATCGCGTGTAGCTAGCCGAGATGAGTACGGGTCGTCCTCAGGGATGCGTGGAATTTCTAATCTTGTTTTAGACGAGTTGATTAGAATAAAAGAATAAGAAGAATAGTTGTAAATCCTAGATCTATTTTAGACACGGATGTAGAATATATAAGAAGAAGGGGCTTGTAGGGTTCGTTAGGATTTTGTAGTCATGGATGAATACTAAAGATGACTCCTTTTATGTTTTGATAGATTTAAAACTAGATTGATAGTGATGAATGAAGATTATGATTTTTGGAGGAAACTAGGGTTTCCCCATTATTGATCCCTGTCCCTTCATTGATCTCTATTCATGTCTAGCGCTTAACAAAACAATTGTTAATCTGATCTCAAATCGCGATCAAGACTATCAATAAATTGATAGCGCGCCCGATTAGGATGCTAACGATTATTTTGCTAAAATTTATAAACTTCATAAGACTTAAAAGAAATTAAAATATTTTCTCATCCATTGTTCTGCCCTAATCCTACGAACCCTATCAAGCGGAGAATTACTCGCGCATGACGGAGATAGAAGAAGAAAGGATAGAGAAGGAATTCATAATGCAGAAATTAAATATGAACTAATTAAACTAATGATCTACCTTTATTAATCAACTTCACAAGTACAATTCTTCAAGTTTAGATTATAAGAGGAAGAAGAAGTTACTCTCGATCTCTGCCTCATCGGAAGTAGATGTTCTGTCGAATTTCACGTCGCCTTATCACGTCAAATCGCAGACCTGTGGATCACTTGTTCTTTGACGGTGATTTGCTTCGTGTAAAAGGTGATGCTTTCTAGCTTTAGCCCTCGGTCCTTTATATAGCCCTGGAGGCAGAAACCCTAGATACATAATATGGTTTTTTATTGATGCAATCCTACCCAAAAAATCCTAAAAAATCCCAAACGGTGATTTGCTTCGTGTAAAAAGTAAAGTCTAATGCTTCGAGTATTCGGTGTAATGCTCCAAATGCTCCTGGCTGGTCTCGAGCTCTAGTGCGTCCGATCCACCTGACAATATTCCAAATAAGAAGAGAAATAGGAATGTCGTCAGCGAACAATCGCTCGGTAAGTCCTAAAGAAAGAGAGAAGTAGAATAGACAGAAAAGAGAGTATAACTAATATAATATATTTGATTATTAGGTTAACGTAGTGTTTGTAGCTTGATACAGAAGATGCCAGTGTATACGAAAGGTGTCCAACTTAAACCGTGGACTTTGGTAACCCGTAGTATAAGGCTCCGTCGAAAATACCACGGAACAACGACATAAATGTAATTACGTCTTAAGTGACCACCTCGTGCCACCTTTAACATATTCCGTACTAGTCTACCCTTTTATAAACCCCATAGTGTCTTATTATATTGATTGTATAGATTGTATTGTATTGTCTATAGTAAATGGAAGACTTGTCGAAACCATGATATCAGTAAATGCAATGGAAGTAAATGGATAGTATGTAAACGGAGTATATCCATGGTTCGGTTCGGTCAAGATAGATTGATATAGATTGAATAGACGGATTCATGGATTCATGCTGTATTGTAGTTTTATACTTGAATCAGATTCAAGTCAGATTGATTAGATTGAGACTCAGTCTGAGTCAGACACTTTGGAAAGAACCTGAAATCCTGAATTAGTTTTGATGTTATCGGTAACTGCTGCACATGGACGACAGGATTTGTGTCTTTTTCCAAGACAATTACCGTATTGATAACACCGTTTGTTAGATTATCTACCTTAGATAGGTAAGCACTCACATTCCCCGGCTCCCTGAGGCTCAAGAGAATTGGTCCCGCTTAAACCTATATTTACTAGGGTTCTTATTGTAATTTAGTATAACTTGAGGGGGTTTTATATAAAAATAGTTTTGATACATATTCAAAATACACCTCAAATATTTAATTATCGTGTTTAGGGTTTTCATAGATGTATATTTTATAAAAGTGAAATTTCTAGTGAGTAGAACTTAGTTTTTATTGTATATGGTATTTTATTGAAATATTGGAATTGTTTTGTATTTGGATGGTAGTTTCATGTAATGGTGATTTCTTTGACTTGGAAAACTTGATATATTTGTATAATACATTTAAAATTGATCTTTTTATAATAGGTATATACATATATATTTAATGAAAATAAATTTTATTTATTTTCTTGTAAAAAAAGAAAAATGCCTTAAAATTCCATCGAGATTGAATGCTCCTTTCGGAGGTCTGCATCTCGCTCTACTAGGCCCGAGGATATGTGATAACCCGCACCATCCCGAATGGGGTCCCCAAAATGGGTTGTAGATGCGTAATTGCAAGGAATTGTTTATCACACTTTTTAAAGAAATGGTTTTGCAAGTTGATGGTATTTATTTGTAAAGTCGTGTTATCCCATAAATATATTCCCAAAACTTCATCGTGTCATGTCAAAAATGTGTGTTGTGATGAGATAGGTCATTATCTCGTGAGTTATCTAAAGCTAATACAAGTTTTATGTTGTTTTATATCGTAAATGAAGTATGTGGTATTTTACTGTAAAATACAATAAAAATTTCATAAAAGATTATTTTGAAATGAAACTTATTTTAAAGTGTTTGTTAATATTTGTTAAACATTATGTGATAGTATGGAATTTTATTGATAAAGAAAAGTAGAGTTTTATAGAAAAACCGAATCGGAAGTCGGATTAACTCCGCTTCCGTCGGGTTTTAGAAATGAATGTTTTTAAGATAAAAGATGAGAGGGGGAGAGGGGACTTACTGGCTACAAGGTTAGAGGGGAGAAGGAGGAGGCTAAGGAAAGTGTCGGGGCGTCGTTTCGTCGCCGGAATCTCCTCGGAACTTCGCTCTTTGCTAACTCCACTTGCACAACTTAGGGCATGAAAATTTTATAGCGTTTTTGTGAGGAAATTTTGAATGAGGAGGGGTGAAATATGGTGTGGTATTTATATGGAAAAGTAGGGTTTAGTGTATTGAATTGTACAATTAAAAATTTGCGTTTAAAAGGATTAAAGGGGCGATTCAATGTTCTCTGAAAAATTAAGAGAAAACAAACAGTATGAGAGAAGTGGGGTAGGCCAACAGGTGCAAGGGGTAAAAGATAGGGAGCATCCCCTACAGAGGGGCCGGTGACGCCGGGGAAGAAGCCAATCTCGCCGGCCCATTTCCGTCGGTGAGTGCTAGGATTGGTGCCACGTGTCCCTCACACTTCACATACCATCGTGCACATGTTTATTTAATCTGTAACTTATCATTCTACGTGTAGTGCACGTGCAAACCCTTGGGGTTCTAAAAGATTAAAAGAAAATTAAATAAAAAGATAATGCGGCTGAGGGGATTCGATCACAGGGGCTACGTCACAGTAGTGCAAAACTTTACCAATGAGCTACAAGTGCTTTCTTGTTGTTCAAAAGAAAATCAAATTTATAGCTTGTGCTCAGGCTTATGTATTTCTTATGTATTTTTGAAAAAATGCGTACAGAAAGTTTAGGGTTGTTACAAAACTTCTGGGGCCTTCTCATAGTGACACGTGGAGATTTATGTGATGTCTGGATTCTTCAAATCTTATTTGAGTCTCTACCAGTATTGATTTTATGATTTAATTAAACTTCATCGGCAGATTTTTGATTCCCGACATCTCGATATCCCGATCTCCTAACCTGAGCCAAATCTTGCACAATATCTCTATGAATAATGTTAGTAATATTTGTTATAGATATATAATCTTAATCATTTTATATGGTAATAAATGTTTAAGCAATTTGATTAAGATTATTTGATATGATATGCATAATAAAAATATTATATAACTATTATATACATATTTTTTCTTTCATAACGTTAATTATAATATATAAACATATGATAAATAGTATTTTGCAGATAAACCCAAATATGTTCTATCTTTATAATAAACGCCTTTAAATATTTAAGAAAAGTAAGAAAACTGTTATATCAAATGTGCGATATTTTAGACTGAACAGGGTACCTCGCGCGAAGCTCCCAATTGTCAAACACGGGCATCATCTCCTTGATGGAGTCGAAGGCATTATGCCACCCAACGGTCGCAGAGTCAACGAGGTCAACGTAGAACTGGTTAGATATCTTGTAGTTATCTACAGCCTTCTCCGCCCTCTCTTCAACCCTTTTCGCGGCCTCATTGGCCGCCCAGACATCCGCTTGAACGATTCTCTTTACTTCCTCATGGCATCAAAGAGCTCATTGACTTCGCCGACCTGGACTTAGAGGGCCCGGTTGGACTCGATTAGGGTCCGGAAGGACTCGGTCAGCCTCGTGGCCTTCATACCTTCCGAGACCAACCGTGACTCGAAGGAGGCGGCGTTATCCTCGGCCTCTTTCAGTTTGGCGAGGAGCTCTTCCTCACACGAAGAAGTATTCTCGGCCTTTCTTATTGCCAGGGCAACTTTCTCGACCTTCATAGCGGCTAAGAGGGCACAGTATTGAAGGACTTGCAAAAAAAAGCAAATAACATTCGTCAGGGACTGAACATGGAAAAAGTTACTTGGAAATTTGCGGAAAAATCACCAACTTGGACGGCCTCATGAGCTATCGCCGCAACCTTGGCCTTCATGGAGCCCAGAGGTATCTTGGCCCCCGCCGTTTTTCCCATATCTGTCAGCAAGCTGTCGGCCACGGATAGCCCCGACGGCACCTCGAGTCAGAAGTCACCCTCCTTCACGTGTATCCCGGCCGAAGTCGACCGAGAAACCACCTTCTTATGCCTCTTGGCCGGAGACTCGGCGTAGGAAGGCACATCCGGCCTCATCCGGGGAACTTGTTCCCAGGTTTGTTTATGCCCTCCACTCCTGCGCTCCTTAGGGACAGACGGAGCGGTGGCGACCTTTGCTGAGGGACCCTAGCGGAGCGCTGTGCTCGGCACAGACTTGGACGAGCTAACGCCGCTACCCTTCCTTCCCTGTATCTTGGCGGCCAAGGTGGCCATGATCTTCGACCGGTCCATGGGCTCTGCAGAAGGAAACAAAAAAGGTTAGTGACAGAAGCAGTGAAATATACCAGGTATAAATTGATCGGTTAAGTCTTAACTTACCTATGGATCTTGTAAGACTGAGTCTTGCCCAGCTCAGGGCCTGCTCGGAAAGCAAGGCGTCGACATGCTGGATCGACTCCCACCAGGACATAACCCCCGCCTCCAGGATATTTGACTGCTTGGCCTTCGGGCAATCTGCCCTATGTCACTTGGTGGGCACCGACCACTCCTCTCCCTTTGGAGGACCGACGAAGACGAATTTCTCTGTCCACTCATGAATGGAAGAAGAGACGGTCACTACCCCCGACCCGGCCGTCCTACCCTTATGTTTTTTAAAGGAGAAGTAGACCCAGCTCGACCTATCCTTATGAGTACCCGGATGGTTCTAATAGCAAAAAAAGTACAGGAGTAGATCTAGGCTAAAACGGATCCGATCGATTTTAAGCCGGACCAGGAATCCGAGAAGAATCCCCAACGAATTTGGTGCTAGCTGGCCCGGGACAAGTTGGAAACAATGAAGGATAGCATAAATCTCGGATGAAAAGGGCAGACGCGTCCCTGCTCGGAACTCTTCCAAGTATACCTGGTCTGCCCGTTCACCCTCCCTGGCCAGATGGAGCGTACAGCCAGAAAGAATATGGAAATGACCCTGGATGTCGAAAAGCTCGTCCGACATGTTTAGCATCGAGGCAGTGTCACGAGTATTCTCAATACACACCTTTAGGGCCTTCTTGCCCCCCCCCCCCGACGACGGGGAACAAAAGAATCGCTACCCTTTAGGAGAGAACCTGACTCGGAGGAAGAAGAACTTCCTCGATTATCAAAAGCCGAGGAAGACGGAGAGGACCCACTAGACTCGGCTTCAGAGTTCGAAGCCTCATCGCCTGACTCTACCCTAACTACATCTATTAGAGGACCAGAGGAAGACATCTGACCTGATTCAAGAGAAGAAGAGATGAAGAAGGATTTGGACCGGGGATCCAACCTAAGAGCGGGAGCGCTGAACAATCCACAGACGTCAAAAGGCAGGCGATGCAAAGATGTTTCCTAGGGATAGGCATCCTCTATTTATACACTCAGCAAAAGCCATCTAGCGGCCCAAATTCGCTCCCGTCAGAATGAAGCGTCAGGCCTGATGGTTTCGATGGAGTCACGTGGTAGCTAACCATTGGGCGCTTCCCCCTTCATGTGGATCCAACAGGCGGAAGCGACGTCTAACAATCCGCCATCCTATTACGACCACGTGGCACGAAATCGACGACCCGAATAGGAGAAGCGACGTCTCCATTATAGCGTCGCCCTCTCAGTGAATCACTGATGCCATCGGGATATGCGTGAAAATTAAAGCGCACGGCAAAACGCCACGCGGACTCGGAGATCGAAAAGACACAACCGCCAAAAGCCATGCCGTTCCCGGATAATCCACCCTAAAGAATCCTCAGCACCAAGCTGAACAGAGAAAACCAAGCAGAACACTCTCAAGCCGACCCATAAATAGGTCGGAACGAAAGTGGGGGGCTAATGATGATACTCATAAGTGGGAATTCCCCAGATCATGACACGTAGCTTATGACGTGTCGTCCACGTAAGCCTGCTAGATTCTTAGGGGCTATGGAGCTGGAATAGGTATGATACGTTAGGGACATTTCTCGATGCCTAGCCCCCGAGGTTGCACCCAACCTTTTGGAGGCCTCCCCTGAGTATGTTCCCTCTCCGCCTAGCCACCAGCCATTGCCCGTCTCCAAGCAATCATAGAGTTGAGCTTTCTTAGCTCCCTAGCTCGTCTTCGAGCTATCCTATGGCTGAGGTTCCTCAACGTCCTTGCTCATCGCTGAGCTATCCTCTAGCCGAGATTCCTCAGAGTCCCGGGTGCATAGAGCATGAGCGCCCCCGTAATAGCTCTGTGTATCTCGCCTCGACAATATCTCTATCGCTCCATGTCCCGCATCCCACGCTAGCGTATCTTTCCATTAATGAGCGTATCTCACCACTAATGGACGTATCCCGCTATCAATGCGAATGTGACGCGGAGGCATAACGGACGGTGAGAATTTTGTATTAGCTCGCTCCAATGCGACCTCTATATAAACCCTTCCTCCAGACGGTTCAGGTAATTCGGACTCAATCCAATACGCCGCTACTCTGCCCAATTATTCCCCGGTACTTACTTGATCGTCGGAGGGTCCTACGGTGGTTTCCCATCCCGGGACTTCTTTTGCATGTAGCTCGGCAACAATAACAACCAACAACCCATTGAGATACACACCCAAGCTTCACCATGAATCTCAACCGTTCAGCCCCGCTGACAACAAGATCGACAGAGGACAATATCTGAGGGAGATTCCGACCTCCATCAACTACTCTTGGTAAATCCCCACACCTTCACCTGTGGATGACTACCTTTCATCTCTGCCTTCGTCTCCTCATACAAACACAACGACTGCTCTTCTGGTGCTCCACTTTCGCCTGTGGATGACTACTTTTCGACTCTGTTTTCGTCTCTTCATACAAACACAAATACTACTCTTCTGATACTCCGCATTCACATGTAGATGACTACCCTTCATCTTCTCTTCCTCTTCTTCTTTTTCTTTTTCTTTATGTTTGGCCGCTTTTATCTAATTAGATCATTCTCTATCTATAACACAAAATAATCGAACTCTTATTCCAATTAGGATCTTGTCAAATCTCAAAAAGAATCTCTAACAAATTTTCAAATAAGTCTCCAAATAAATCTTCAAATGAATCTTTCCAAACGAATTTTTTCATAACGCGCCAAAATCGTTCACAAACGTCTGAAGCACAATTATTAAGACGTCTGTCCGCGCTCTTTTCTTCTGAACACTTCTTCTTTAGACGACTGAAGCACTATGGTTCAGACGTCTGACGCGCAACACTGTTAAATACAAGTCAATTTGGCAACAAATCTCAACCCAAACGCTGGGTGGACTTAATTGAACAAATTCTTTTGTAGATAACAGAATAGTTTTGAATTTGGGTTAATTGTCGAACCTCTCTGACAGCTTTTACCGCCAGTTTTACCGTTGACAAAAAACTCAAAAATATCCAAGTTCCCGAAGATGTTGTCCAAAACCCTTCGAACAGTTTTCTAGTGGTATTTGTATTGTTGTCTGCTATATCTAATTAGCTTATATATATCGCATGCAAGTGTATGGATATTGCTTTAAAATTAGATATAGCAGACAACTATACAGATATCGCAGCTAAGGGTTTTTTTAAAAACTTTTTCAAAGGGTTTTTGACAACCGTTTCGGGGCCGGGGCTTTTTGTCAACCGGAAAACTTGCTTGGAGGGTTTTGAAAATTTACCCTTCGAATTTTATTTCTAATATACAATGTTTTAAAGGTTGTTTTCCCCAATACATAAGTTTTGGAGGTCCTTAAAGGTATCTCATTTGGTTGGACATGCACACAAAAAAAAGGAGAAGAAGAAGCTACATTCTAAAGTATTCATTTATATTCCTGCTTTCTCCCAACCCAACCAACCCATCATGCCAGAGAATCAAACAAATGCTATTAACCCCAGAAAAACTAAATTAAAAAACAATTTTAAAGAATAAAATAAAAGAGAGAGAGTCACGTTCATGGTAGGTTTATGGAAAGTAGCGTCAAATCACATCATCCACGTGAATCTCAAGGTACACGTGGCGTTTCGTCGGCTGCCCCCCGAAGCCTTTAAAGGCTAAGGTGCCCTACAGAGGGAACAGGTGGTAGGGACACGTGTACAGAGCTCAGGGTCTCTGATCACGTGCTTGCGGTGCCGCGTGGTGCGAGACCGTACGCTCTGCATTCTTAGCTTGTAAACTAAGGCAGTTGCTTTATTTATAACTAGAATTTATGTACGCACGTGTTAGTTTAAAAAATTTAAAAGGCAGTAAGCGATAGATATATTATGGAGAGTTCTAGAGTCTTATTTATTTTTTAAAAAAATTGAGAGAAGATCCTCTAATCAATCCCTATTTGCATTTTATATATATATTAAGAGAGATGATATGGAAGGTTCTAGATAAACAATTTGTTGTTTTTTAGGGGTGGGGAGAGAGAGTGTGTGTGTGTGTTGGGAGAGATGATATGGAAGGTTCTAGATAAACAATTAATTGTTTTAGGAGAGAGAAAGAGATGACATGGAGGGCTTGAGAGCTAAGAGAGATGATGTGGAGGGCTTGAGAGGTGAGGATTTTTCTCATTTTTTCTATTTTTCTAGAAAAAAGGAGAAGGGTGGATCTCTAACCAAGGGTATTTACATTATATATAGAGAAGATAATAACTAGAATTTATGCACGTCCGTTGCACGCGTTAGTTTAAAAAAATTCAGAACGGTGAGATGGAGAGAGATGTGGAGGATTCTTGAGTTTTATTTATTTGATGAGATGGAGAGAGATGTGGAGGATTCTTGAGTTTTATTTATTTGTTTTTTTTAATAGGGGATTGATGATGTGGACGGTTCTAGATAAACAATTATTTGTTTTTTGGGAGGAGAGAGAAATGATTTGGAGGGCTTAAAAGGTGAGGGAGATGATGTGGAGGGCTTGAGAGGTAATGATTTTTCTCTTTTTTTCTTTTTTTCTGGAAAAAAGAAGAAAGGTGGATCTCTAACCATGAGTATTTGCATTATATATAGAGATATTTGCATTATATATAGAGATATAATACTAGAACTTGTGCACGACGTTGCACGTGTAAAAATGTAACATTTCGTAAGAATGAGTATATATGTAAATTTGTAAATAATGAAGGTTTATGTGTAAAGGTGCAAATTTACATTCCAAGGCATCATTTTTTTATAGGTGTAAATTTGTAAATATTAAGGGCTTATGTGTTTTATATTGCAAGGCATCATTTTTTGTCTTCTTTCTTGATAAGGTGGAGGCTCTAAGAGAAGAGGAAAATGAGGTGAAGACCCTAGAAGCAGGGGATTTTTCTTATTTTTCTTTGAATTTTGGAAAAAGAAGAGTCCATCTCATATGGGGCATTTGCATAACAAAGAAAAGTGTGTGTGTATGTGTGTGTATATATATATATATATTTGGGTTTTGGTGTTTCCATTTACTCCCTTAGAAATGTTTCTACTATCATGTTGCAAGAGATGAAACTAGTTCGGGTTGGACGGATTTTTCATCAACTTTATAACTGCTCCGAAA